>JACVVK020000408.1:425000-592500 GCA_018292915.2 Batillaria attramentaria | reverse complement strand
ATGAGACACAGTAAAACCCATAATGTCATTTTTTTTCTGCTGCTGAACGGTTTTACCTGACAATCAAGCATGGCTGATCAACTGTACCAGGACAAAATGACATGGAACTGACACGAGAAAGTTTCATAGGGGAGTTGAAGTGTTTATTCATTCAGCAAATTACATAAACAAAATAATCAAATAGAAATAAGACTATCTTCAGAGGGTGGACAACGCCATTGCTGCATAATGAAACCCGATGAAAAACGTATTTTGGGGTGCAAAATGGATGTTTTCGAGGCAGAAGGGATGGATGGATGGAAAGAACTACACTGACACGTGCACACTAACACAATATTTGTTCTGGCTCTGGGTCAGGAAAGTAGCATTTGATCGTATTAAGTTACTTGAAAAGCGTAACTAATCTATAGAGATCTGCTTCCTTACTTGCACTGATGCGCCCACAACAACAACAAAGCCTTGCCTTGACTGAAGACCAGGCCACAAAACAAGGCCAAGCTAACAAAACCGTACCCTGCATAATAAGGTGAACAATTTGTAGTGGTTAGGGGATCTCTCAGCTTCACACGTAATAGACCTAATACCCCCTATTTTCACATCACCCCGCATCACCATAATGCCTCACAAAGAGATGACACAGCGTTCAACAAGGTCATTACAATCTACACTGCTGGCAGTATACAAGCAAGCTCCACTGCGGCTCAGCAGCCTATGAATTGCCTCACTTTCAGGCAGCCTATCACAGGATGAACAACCTGGTGTAAAAATAAACAAACACAAGCTGCAACTACTCGGTCAGTGATCCCCCTCCGCCCCCCCCCCCCAAAAAAAAAAAAAAAACCAACAAACAAACAACAACAAACAAACATGTATACAAACAAAGAACAACACACACACACACACACACACACACGCACACACACACAAACAACAACACAACAAAAAACCAAAAAAAAAACACCCATAGAGATGTGCAGGTTGATTTTACCGAAAATGCTAACTGGCTGTCACTTGACAGCAGGAATGTGCGCACCATAACCCTGGTACCACAGGGGGTGTGGCTATCTGAAACGCTGCATGTTGGCTCACATCCTAGCAACCATGACCGAGAGAAGGCTGTAATTTTTGGGTCTTATCAGTATTCTTGTCGTCGTAAACAGTGCAGGTGACAGGTCAATATTTGAGCTTGGGAAAATGTATCCTAACAATTTTTGTTTGTTTGTTTGTTTTTTAGGGGCTAACGCTATCATACTTATGCTCACAGAGCTATCTATCGTTCTGTGCTGTTTTCGTGCTATCTATCATCACACCACTTAGACACCTGCACAGTGACAGCGTCTGTAATTCTGGCTCTCAGCAAACAGAAGCGTAATGGATGACGCGGTCACCACACTAAGCGCTCCAGTAGCATAACAACAATGGCAGAATCTGAACGCTTGGCCGCTAGCGCAAAGAGTAAACATCACTGCCTCGTATTATGAGCGGCACAAAACACTATCATAGAGTATTTCGAGCGTCAGTACAGGGTGCAATCACAAGGGTGGGTGGGTGGATGGGTGTTTGGGAGTTCTACCATGTAGGGTGATATCAAAGACAAAAAGGCCAGCACCAATATTTGGCCCCAGCTGGGGGGGGGGGGGGGGGGGGAGGGGGCACTGACAAAGGAAACTGTCCCAAAACATGTCTTAGCAAAGATGGAATTAGCCCGTTTAAACTCAAACAACAGACAACAGTCAACAGACAACAGACAACAGACAACAGTCAACAGTCAACAGACAACAGTCCTAAACAAACGCCTACACTGCTGTAAATACAGTATTCCTGAATACTTCAGTCCATTTGCTATATATATAGATCTCTAGTCTAGTGACTGCTCACACTTTCCAGTTACGGACAGCTATTCAACAAAAAGCCAAAGATTAACTGCTGTGCTGTGAGTGTGACAGACCTAAGGTGCAATTAGAAGTCTGAAACAGCTACAGATGAAAGGCAAAGGTGAAAGGTCTTGTTCATTGCAGGCAACTAAAACCACCTAACCAGTGTGGTAGGACAACAAAATTTCAAATTAACCTGACAGCAGACACAAAAAACATACCTGTTGCGAACTTAACCCTTTGAGTTTATGTTGGTAGAGGCCGGCGTATAGCATGCATGGCATAGCGTTTTTGCCAAGTTCCCTGTAAGGTTTTAAAGGTCAAAGAGCCAGGAAGAAAGGCCAGCGTCACTGTTAGATTGTTAAGTTTGAAAGTGCTCCAGTTGCTTCAGACCCTTTACTACCGGGTTATTGTCCAGTCAATCCCATCTGTTCTAACATTATTCAAATTGTTAATACACGCACTTACAATGTTGCTTTCTACTAGTAGGCTGTTCTCTTCTCACAGCAGAAACCACTTCTGACTCAATAGAACAAGTAATCCCCTATCTGTGGCTGTCAAATTCCAAACAAGCAAATCTTTTTGGCAACAAGACCCTTTTAGGGAAATGTGTGGCTGCTAACGGGAAACTAAAGCTGGGTGTTTTGATAAGATTTCTCCTCAAAGCTGGGCAACTACCCCCATTCCCAGCCATGCAAAGTGGTAGACAGTGGCTAATGACTAGGCCTGTGTAACTTCCTCTTTGGACTATGTCATTTGTCTGCCAACTGGATCTGTATGCAAACATGCACGCAAGATATGATTAATTAAAGTGCACCCCACGAATAAATTCATTTTCAGCAAACTTGCAGCAATACTCCTTTTTACACAACACCCCCCCACACACAACAAAAGAAAGTAAATTAAAAGAAAAACAAAGCAACTCATCCAACAAAGAAAAGATCCGGTGTAGCATCCGGTCCGGTCCCCCCTCTGAAGCAGTCCCCCGGGGGACCAATTCGTGGCAAAACTGCTCTATAATGGTCCCCCCCTTAGACATCCAGCCTCGTTTTCGACTGTCCCCCTGGGCGATTTTGGTCCCCCTCGCATCCAAAATAGGCCCCCTCTCGACTGGTCCCCCTTTTTCTAACCAATGTAGAGCTATGTCAGTATTTATTTTTAACTTTATTGTTACAAAACTTTATTGTCCCCAAAAGCCAGGGCCATAGGAATTTTTTTTCTTTTTTTCCGATTTATGTGCTTGTTGTTATTTTTGTGTGTGTGAGATATATTTGTTTGGTTGTGTTCTTGTTTTCTTTCAGTTTTTTTTTGCATTGGTTGTTTTTTGCTGTCCATTTCCTGTCATTTTTTTAAAACTGGAAATAGCATTTAGAGAATAACATCAAAGACCAAGTATCTAATATTTTCTATACAACGCCATAGAAAAATATTCTTCAAAATTAAGTAAGTGTCCATGACATGAAAACTAGTTGCCACCTTTGGCTTTCAGCGTACTTCAAGTAGACAGTCAAGACTGAGTACCAGTGTCTCAAATCATGACCCTTGAAACAACAAAAACAGCAGAAGACTAACAGTTCTGGTCTAAGGGTGACACAAAAACAGGAGCAAAGTGATGTCCAAGATTCATTATATAAATTACTCTGTCTGTTTTCAATGGGGCCGATTGCCAAACTGGCCCGTATTTCAGCCACCTAGGTTGTCGGCCTGGAGCTCTCTTGTGAACACATACACGGGCGTGTCCAAGAGGGTGGCTGCAGCAAATATCTCAACCTCGGTGGCCCAAGTACGGAATGAATTGTCGTGTACTTATAATTATAGGCATGTTTGACACGAGTCACGTGACGTGTCAAGAAGCGTGGCGACCGTTTTCCATCCCACAAAAAAATAAATAAAAGAAAGAGAAAAACAAAATCTAAACTTTTAAAAGTGATTTAACTTCGTAGATTTGCCGTTCTATGTAGCCTATACTTTTGTTTTTTAGTGGCGACCGTTTCCTCATCCCAAAAAAAAAAAGAAGAGAAAATAAAAAAACAAAAGTATAGGCTACATAGAACGGCAAATCTACGAAGTTAAATCACTTTTAAA
The DNA here is from genome assembly GCA_018292915.2 of Batillaria attramentaria. NCBI lineage: Eukaryota > Metazoa > Mollusca > Gastropoda > Batillariidae > Batillaria > Batillaria attramentaria. Next base: position 588,541 of record JACVVK020000408.1, on the reverse strand, counting down.
AGTTTAGATTTGACACTGTAACCTTGACCCAGTTCAAGATCATCTTGAATAACATCTCTGTACAAAAATGAAAATAATTATACATATAACGAAAAGAGGTGTTGTGTGTGTGTGTGTGTGCGCGTGTGTTTTGCGTGCGTGCGTGCGTGATGAGTGTGCACGCGTGCGTGCGTGCGTGCATAATGTGTGTGTGTGTGTTTGAGAGATGGGGGGAGGAGAGAAAGTGTGTGGGGGCGAGAGAGAGAGAGAGAGAGAGTGAGAGAGATCCAGAGTCACGTTTTCTACTGAGTTGACACACACTATAACAATAAAGTTAAAAATAAATACTGACATAGCTCTACATTGGTTAGAAAAGAGGGGGACCAGTTCGAGAGGGGGCCTATTTTGGATGCGAGGGGGGACCAAAATCGCCCAGGGGGACCAGTCGAAAACGAGGCTGGATGTCTAAGGGGGGACCATTATAGAGCAGTTTTTGCCACGAATTGGTCCCCCGGGGACTGCTTCAGAGGGGGGACCGGACCGGATCCTACACCGGCTTCTCAAGTCTTGCAGTTGCACAGATGATTAATTGCCCAAAGCTACGAACAACTAACAGGTATGTGTAGCAAACTGAAAGCTGACGCCCACTTTTCAGTGTCTGCAAACAATTACTGAGTCTCAGTCTACTGGTCTGCTGTAACTGTACAAATGTACCAAGGTTCTATACAGCAATGACAAGAGCCTGCTGAGTGAGAGAAAGAAACAACTAATAGCTGGCTTCTGTTCTGCCCCTTCTAAACTAGTAAAGCTGAAAAGCTTTTGCCTCAGGGACAGCTTTGTTTACTTCTGTGACTGTCTGCTTAGATTGAGTTGTTTGATAAAACAGGAGTCTTAGTACTAATAGTGGCAGCATTCCCATTTCCTGCACAGGTTGATCTGAGAACATCTGAAAGACATACAGCACTTACTGTACCAACTTGGTGCTTAATAATTGTTCACCTGAATACTTGAATTTACCCAAGAATCTCATGATTGACAACAGTTATGCCTTCAACAGCAGCTCATGTGAAAATGTTCAGTAAAACACACACACACACACACACCACACACACACACACGCACACACACACACACACACAGAGAGAAAAGACCACTTAAAGTATAAAGATTACCCTGGCAGTACTAGCAGAAGCTGAAAATAATGCGTAAAAGATGATACAGGTGCTGGCAGCTTCACAAGTGCCTCACCAGTGTGTCAAAGGCTTTAAAAGCTTTGTTTACAATATGTATCTGCCCTGTCATGGTTCACATTAAACATTTCAAGCATAACATTAACAATGCTTACGCCAAAGGCACCTATACTGACTGACTCAATGACTGCCTGCGCATGCACTCGTTACACAGTTGCAGCCTTGAAACTACCCAGCAGACTGCAAACGTAATTTAGTCGCCCAGCATACGAAATAACCATACCTGCATCCAGCAGATAAATTATGTATGCTGTCTGAGGCTTATATCTGCCAGATATCAAAGACAGGTGTCATAGTTTAATACGCGGTAACCCACGGGCATCCACCCACGGTGCACACCTACAGCTAATAAGCGTCGTGACTGACTGTGATCTCGAAACTTTAAACAGATTTCGTATACGTGCCCCGACTTCTATCGCTCTAACGAATGATGTAACATTATTCAATTCGAAGGCTGAAATTCCGTCGCGCCCCACACCCTGAAGCTGCTGATTTGCCTCCACTGAGGCACAGCCTTGTGGAGCCCGTGGTGAGATATTGGCTGCTAATGCGTGTCGTTCTGGCATGAAAACAAGCCGTGTAAAGCAAGCCCATCGCAAAAAGATCGCCCCGCTGCATCATCCGCGCAGTTTCCCTTACCTTTTACGAGGATAATGCTCCTGTGGTTTGAACAGCAGGATAACAAGTGCAGCAGTGGGAGATCAGCTGGTACAGGCGGGTTATCTGGACAGCCTGCTGGATGGCAAGCGGAAAAGATTTTGTTGTCGGCGTGATCACGAGGAAGTCCTTGGTAGCCTGGCCGCCATAGTGTTCTAAGGGGAGCAACTCTGGTTTTGGCGTTTAGCCCCGATGACTCAGTGGAGCGACTTTAGTCACAATCGGACTGCTATAATTAATGTCATTTCCATTTTTGTAGAGTTTTCTGCAGAAAATCTTTCTCTTTTTTTTTGCAGAATATGTTTCGCATTTTTTTCCAGTAGAAAACATAAATCACGATCATTATAAAAATTCGTTCAAATAAAAGAACCGGCAGTACTCAGTGACTGACAAGAATTGACCAGGGACTTACATAGAATGTAAGTCCCTGCTTGAACCAACTCTGTGAAAGAACAACTTGAGACCGTCTACATTTGGATCTGCAACAGCATATTGGCATTGAAGATTATGGTCAAGGAGGAGAAAATTTATATACAAAATGGATTCAAGGTGGTTCGTAGGTACCCTGAGAGGGCGGTTCATACCACTTGACACATCGGGGCCGGGGGGGTGGGGGGGGTGAGCCGGGGGAGCCGGGGGGGGGCCTGAGGGGGAAATCACCTAACTCAGTGATAATAATCATTATACTGGACGATCACTAACAAACTTTGACTGAAAAGTGACTTTCTGAATATTGATTGCCAAGATGCCTACAGGTACTTTTTTCGGGGGAGGGGAGGAGAGGGGGGGGGGCATTGGGGAGGGGGGATGTTGTTTGACTTGACACAGACAGAATTTGTCACTGACATGCTTGTAAAATTTCGTAGCCGCTGTAGGGCTGAAATAATATTTATGATGTGTCTGCCGGCTCTGCAATGGTCTTCTCAGTCCGATTTCTGTCATTTTTCCCCGCCTCGTCAGTGCGTTGTGCAATTCCATACCCAGTATTCCATAATTTGTGTTTGCTAGTTGTCTTTTGGAAGTCCAGAACACGGTGTTTTAGTATTGTTTGGATTCGACTCCGGGCCATCCTCAAAACGGCCACTGCGGTCTGCTGATGTGATGGTTTTAATAGGTTTAGTTCTTTTACTAGTTTTAGTTTTTCGCTCTTTTAAGTATTAGTCGCAATCAACCCTTCGCTAAAGTTCAGGGTTGATATGCGTCTTGGATCAAAATACTCGTCGGTATCCCACAGCTTGATGGAGTGGGTGGGTGGGTGTTTGGGGGTTTAACGTCCATTTCCACCACATAGGGTGATATCAAAGACGGGGCAACGATGAAAAAGCCAGCACAAATATTTGGCCCCAGCCGGGATCGAACTCACGACCCGAGCATTAGAAGTCCAACGCTCTACCATTCGACCACCCCGGCTCCCCCAGCTTGATGGGGAATAACTGCTAAATAATAATAATAATAATTATTATTATTATTATTATTATTATGACGACGACTCAGTGAGGTTTAGCCACGGTCCGAGCAACATCCACTTGACAACGTCCAGTTTGCAGCATGCCTGTAGCTATCCGGTCACCTCTGCTGTTCTGTCGATCGCCGCACGATGAAAGAAATGACTTTTATCAAGTGAATGGTCATTTTTACCTGTCGGCTGGAGGGAATAGTGCAAAGAAAGCATGATTAGCACACTTTGGGAGGAAAAATAAAAAAAAAACCCACTGTGTGAAAGTGAACAGCTGCCCCCATCTTCATTTCCAGGACTGGCTTGCTCTGCACGCGAACACCGTCTGTGAGGTGCCCGTATTGTGACTGTGCGATGCTGGATACGGCGTGTCTACGGGCTACGTACGGCGTTGCGGTTTCGAAAAAACAACAACAACAACAAAAAACCTCCGTGTTATAATCTGCCGCAAGCCCGTACGGCGTGTAAAAATCCTCAAGGGTGCCTTGCAATGGCCGCAGCAACCCGGCGTGCGGACACCCCAGGATTTTGGTAGTTACGGTCGCGCTAATATCATGGCATCCTTTATGTGGCTGTCGCAAGATCTATGCATCCCTTACTAATCATGTGGTGTCAGCTTAGTCGAGCTTATCTCCGACTTACGTCCTAACTATCTCCGTATCTCTAGCCCCAGACGAGTTAGTTTAGTTAGTTAGTTATTAATTTTAGGGCTTAACGCCGCGTACTGGCCCCAGACGACTGAAAGGACTCGTGGTTTCCGGCATGTCAACATACTTGACGTCAGTTGTTTCGTCATCCGACATGAAACTCTCGGTCGTGGTAAGTTGACCCAGTGGCTCTACCCCCGGTTTCTCTTCAAGCTCTTCTTGTCCGATTTCTACGCCACGTTTAGCGGTTTTTCCCCCCGCTTGTATCGTAAATATTGTTTTAAAAAAAAAGTTACTGATTCCCTTATATTTTATATTTTTCGTAAATTTCGTCTTCGAATGAATGGATCGAAGAAGGACGGGTATGTCAGACGACCTCGCCCTTTACTTTCGGCTAACAGGCTTCGCCTTTTGTGAGTGTGCCTCAGTCACTGAGTTCTGACTGGCTGAAAACGAGCTGTAAAAAAAAATTAATACACGTAGTCTGCTTCTAGACTGATGGCTTCGATCCGAGCAAGATGGCTTAGCAGTTTGTAACTCGAGGGGGGGGGGGGGGGGTCTCTTTTATTACTCGTGAACCATGCAATGATAAATCTTTGCTAGAGGTACATGTACCACCTCGACCGCTTAGCCACGTGACTGGGGTTACTCTTTCACATTTGCAATACAAACTGTCGTCTCGTTCAATAACAATATTCTCAACTGTTCCATAAATCTTGATATTGTGGACTTTTTAAAAAAATTATAACTGAAACTATTTTGGTCAGTAAACGTGTGAAGATAAATTACCCAAAACTTACTGCTGTGTTGACAAGACACAATGACTTCACCTGAGAGCAAATAGTCGTCAAAACTTTTGAATCGCAGTAGCACATGGAAAATCCCCGCCATCTTGGCTTACACCCGTGACTATGGTCAGAACGCGGACCGCGATCAAGGCTATACAGTTATGGGAGTATCCCGAAAAATCTACCTCAGCCATGAGGCAGCCTGCGCACTGCTTCTAATTCGTGCTGTGCACCCGAAAACAAGTGATTTGTCGGCTTAAGTCCTAGACTGTGACCAAAACGATACGCAATATCGGCCAAGCTTGCAAGCAGTGTCACATTGTCATGGTGTCCCTCTCCTAATCGACATGACTTCCCCGATCACTCATGGGTTACCCGAACTATGTCACACATAGTGACACACACACCCAGATACACACACACGCGCCATTTATCACACGCATGCGTCAGTCAGATCAGTGCACTGAAACCTGCTGAACAGTGACAGTAGGTTTCTCAGTCACCGTCTTCCAATACACAGAGCGAGGTCAGTGTTCGCGCGCGTTCCACAGCACCGACACCATCAGATACATGTCATGGCGTGGTTTCTACTGAAGTTGGCGGTGGTAGTGGTGGTTGCTGGTGTCGCTGTGCGGTGGTACAAGCAGTCTGATCGTTTGCCTGCCGTGTGGGACGGTCAGTTCAAGCCCGAGTATCGCCCGGTGGCTGACCTCTTCAGGTACGGTAACGCCTTCACGCCTGTGTTGAGCTGTTTCTGTTAAAATGTCTGTTTTCGTTTTTCCTTCTCATTTTATATCTGTTTTGTTCTATGTTTTCTTTATGCATGATGTTTTTGTGCCGTTCTTCTTTTCGTGCGCCCGGGGGAGCCGGAATAGCTGAACGGTAGAGCGTTGGACTTTCAGTGCTAGGGTCGTGAGTTCAAAGTCCGACTGGGGCCAGATATTAATTTTGTTTTGGCCTTTTTTTCTCGTTGACCCGTCTTTGATATCACCCAAACGTGGTGGAAAAGGACGATAAACTCCCAAACACACACCCCCCCCCCCCTTCGTGCTGCCGGGATCTTGAAGTGCAACAGAACTTGAAATTTGTCACCGTTAGATTAGTTACAGGACTGTTAGTGTATGTAAAACACAACAAGTATTCAGCAATATTGATCTGTCACTCCTTCACCCTCCCCCCTTCCACCCTCTGCACCCCCGTTAGATCTACTCCACCACCAGACCACACAGCACACCCTTTACTGTGGCTGATCTCACACTGGGGTGTTCTTAGTCCGAACAAACGGCGAACATGGTGTTCTGCCGTGTTTCTCGTGCGACATGCGGCTGTAACATGCCTTTGCCTTAATTTTTCCGGAGTGTGTTTCAGCTGTGTTCCATGTTTGTTCGAACAACAAACAACAACAACAACAACAAAAAAAACAGCCAAACAAACAAACAACAAACAACCCGACTCTCGTGTGTCATAGGCTGAGTTATACAACTGAGGCACGCTGGCGACACTGACTCGATGATTTGTGTACACTGGCTTGTCGACGGCTGGTATTGATAGTGAGTCTATATCATTGCTTAGACAGATCTATAGATATGTAATGATTAGTGCTTGCTGATCCTTATCGATCGATATAAGCCGGGCTGTTGTATTGGTGTCGTTGTGCAGGTTAGTTGTCGTCCTGACTCTGTGTGTTTGTCTGTGTGTGTGTGTGTGTGTGTGTGTGTGTGTGTGCATGTGCGCGTGCGTTTGCTCTCTGTCTGTCTGTCTGTCTGCCTGTCTGTCTGTCCGAGTGCCCACCTGTATGTCTGCCTGTCTGTCCGTCACCGACTGTCTCTGTGCGTCTGCGCGCGCGCGCGTTTGTGTGTGTGTGTGTTACGAGCGTGGCTGTGCTTTTGTTTGTGTTGTGTTTTGTATGCTGTAGGATAACAGCTGTAATGTTTTTGGTAGTCTTAGTGAGACAGAGAAGTTGCTATGTTTTGTTCATGTTCTGTTAACACTGTTTTAGTAATGTGGATCTGTTTCCCCGTGATCCAGAGGTTCTATTGTTGTCGCGAGTGTTCGAGAGGCGGTGACCTTTTGACTGTAGCTATTTCTCGCCTCGGGCAGTGGGGCGCACTTAGGGCCTAGGGCTGAGTCGCTCGGAAATCTCGTGCAAATCGCTTTGTTCTGGCCTGTTTACGATTAGAAGGTGTTATCTAACGCGCCTAGGTTCGGCGGGCAAGGTACTTGATTATTCTGGATTCTTCTTTAGTTTTAAAATAGCAATAAGGTGGAAACGGAAACGGTAATGACTGCGAAGTGGTTACAAGTTAAGCAAATAAAAGCGACACAAAAGGGACAGAAACCACTTAACTTTGACAAAGGACGGCACAGGTCGACGTTTCGGCTTACGCCTTCTTCAGGACATAAACAAATGGGACATAACTTCAACAAACAAGCAAAAGGTAACTCTGCGGACGTACTGACATACACGGCGCGGAAAAAAAAAAAAAAAAAAAAAGGGTGGGCAAGAAAAGGACCAGAAAAAAAAATAGCAAAATTATCACAACACCCATCCTTAGGTGACAGAAAGACCATGGACTGTGTGTGAAAAAAAAAAAAAAAAAAAAATGTTGGGCAGAAAAGAACAAAAAAGAATAGTGAAAATTAGCAATCACAACACCCATCCTTTGGTGACAAGGACCATGGATTGTGTGTGAAAAAAGTTCAGAGGGTTATGTTACGGCTTTTCGTTCAAACCACCCGGGGCCTGACTTCCCAGGCGCTGAATAATGTGCGACTCCATGTCGCGTCTGTCTGTGGCGTCACCGTGCATAAGCCACAGGCCAGTTACTGTCATATTTAGATGGAGTGGCCTGCAGAATTGAAATGCACGGCAACGGGTTTTATTCTGTTGTGTCTGGTGTCGGCGATAAGGTGATTCACGCTTTGATTTTTGATTGGTTCTGTTATTAGAGTGGTCCAGAATGTACTAGAATGCCCTTTCTGTATATAAGGCCCGGAGATGTTTGCGTGTGTGTGTGTGTGTGCACGAGAGAAGCTTGTATTTGCGAAACTTGAAAGTGCTGTGTGACACTAGAGAAGTGCTGTAATTAACTCCACACGGTTATAACTTTTCTACGCGCTCACGTGTCTTCTGTGAGTGAGAGACAACGTGCGGTCCACAAGAACTCGCTACGTGAGGAAGTGTTCGCCTGTGTATGTCATCGTACTCCATCGATAAGACGACGGGCTCTTCACCACATCTCCACACGTAACAGTGTGTGTGTGTGTGTGTGTGTGAGATTCTGTCTCCATCTCAATCTCTCTCTCTCTCTTGGTGTAGTATGTATGTATGTATGTATGTATGCGAGAAACATCACACACACGTTGCATCGACAAACATTCCAGCCGGACGGTCGTGAGAAGACACCGCTTAACCGTATTCGCAATCAGTGAGAGTTTGCGGACCCAGCAAACGCAAATCCTACTTCCGTCCCCGTGCCCTACATAGTGACACGGCTACAATAACGTCCACTGTGTACAGGACCCTGTTGATGACCGACATTAGTCGTGTTGACGATGATCTGTAATGAATACCGAACCATAACTTTGCTCTCTGTCTGTCTGTTTGTCTGTCTGTCTGTTTGTCCGCCTGTCTGTCTGTCTGGATGTCCGAGTGCCCACCTGTATGTCTGCCTGTCTGTCCGTCTGTCACCGACTGTCTCTGTGCGTCTGTGCATGTACTGAATGCGCACGCGCATGTGTGTGTGTGTGTGTGTGTGTGTGTGAGAGAGAGAGAGAGGGGGGGGGGCATTGTGTACAGTCATATGTCTGTATCAGTTTAACTGGACGATACGTAAAAGTGAGGTACACATGAGGAAAATCATCACCATCATCATCATCAGGGTGGTGGTGTTTTTATTTTCGTTCGTTTACAGGAAGTTAGTGGAAGATGGCAGTGAGCGTGGCGCGTCATTCGCTGTCTACCACCAGGGGGAGCGGCTGGTGGAGCTGTGGGGAGGGTACGCAGACCCGGCCAGCAAACGGCCCATGGCGAGAGGACACCGTCACCCAGGCTTGGTCAACCACGAAAGGCGTCTCGGCCATCGCCGCTGCCAAACTTGTGGAACAGTAAGTCGGCAGTTTGACTGCTATAATTTTATGCTCATGACACAATAATTATGCTCAGTGAATACAATAAATTTACGTTAGCCCCTTGCATACCACACCGGCAAGCTTTGTACCCAACCGGAGATGCCAGTTTCAGGTCATGCACGTACAACGGACGGCTGCATGGAAACCGTGTACACCGCATTAGGGCATGCCGACTATATTTACTGTCAGCTTCTTTTGACAAGTTTCGCCTATATTTACAGAGTTAACTGTATTTTTACGCCAGATTCTATCGGTGGAACGCAGGAGCAGGTAAATGGGGTGAGCGGTGGTCTGATAGGTAGCGCGTCGGATTTAGACGCTGCGTTACTGAACGGCCGTCACCAATGTCATGGTGATGAAGCGTGGGTTCGAGCCCAGGTCGAGCGTGTGTTATGTGATACCGGTTTTTCCTGGCTACCGGGCTGCTCATCGGGTGTCTCTCTCCGGGTTATCCGGCTTTCCTCCCTCGGGAAAATTGTAAAAAAAATATAATACAGGATAGGTATTGGGTGGCGCTGCACCGCGGCGACGCGCTTCCCCCGGGGAAAGCAGCCCGAATTTCCCGAAAGGGACAATAAAGTAGTAAAAAAATAAAAAGAACTCGCCTCATGGCAGATACTTCTTTCCTATTTTTGTTGGTTCCAAGAGTAAACACGAGATATTTTGAAGGAGTGCACCACCCTCACCCCCACCCCCCATCTCTCTCTCTCTCTCTCTCTCTCTCTCTCTCGTTGTGTTCCTGCAGTGGAGTGTCAGGTCGGTGTGATGTGTGTTGCTCTGTATTGCAGGGGTCACCTGGACTACAAGAAGCTGGTGAAGGACTACTGGCCGGAGTTCGCTCAGAACGGGAAGGCCAACGTCACGGTGGAGATGCTGCTGAGTCATCAGGTAGGACTGAGCATGCACAACCCCTGAAGCAACGTTCGTCGTTATTTCGCAATATCAGTCATGATACGAACTGCTCATACGATAGTTTGAAATGTGCGAAGTGGGTTTCTAGGGACTTGTGTAGTCACGCAACATGTGTTTGTACCACAGGCAGGTCTGGCCACCATGGGTGGAGCGTCAGTGTCGCTAGAGGAATACAAGAACGACTGGAAGAAAGTGGAGAAAATTATGGCGGCCGCTGCTCCTGAGTACCCTCCAGGTGAACCATTCAAAAAAAAATATTCATTAAGTGCCATGCCCTTCAAACGAGCTTGTAAAATGTATCTTCATGGTTCTCTTCTAAACTTCACTTATGTCAACTTTTTGACTGGTCAAGTTGTTGTCGACGTTCATCGTCTTATTTTGGCAACAGATTTCCACCAGGACAAGTAACGAAACTGAACTGAACTGAACTGAACTGGACAAATGGACTGGACTGGACTGAATTGAATAAAACCTGTGTTTCAGGTCGTTCCGTAGGATACCATGCCCTCACCTTTGGTATGTATGTGGACGCGTTGATCCGTCGTGCAGATCCCAAACACAGGAACCTTACTCAGTTCTTCCAGGACGAGATCGCCAAGCCTTTCGGTACGGACGACAGTAGTTTATATATATATATATATATATATATATATATATATATATATATATATATATATGTATGGGACCGGGTAGGGTGGAGTAATGGGGAAGGGAAGGGGTGAAGAAGGGGTGGGGGGGGGGGGGGGGTAGGTACCACGGGATCGTGCTGAAGCGGTCCAACGCTCTCTCATCTTGGTTGTCCTGTTTCCTTCCAGTGTAGTCATCAGTACGCCTGCCGATAGCCGATGACATACACGTTATGTTCCAAAAAAGCCTATTATTAAAGAAGCAGTAAAGAAACACATTCATGATTCTGTTCACATAATTCGATGATTCTCACCTCTGACTCGCCTCCACGTCCGGCTACCTATCATTGTTTTTCTCCTAATAAAACCCGTCGCGGTTATCACTGAACTTTCCGTGAATTGTTGCAACAGGTATCGACTTTTTCATCGGTCTGCCTCGTGAGCAGGCATGGAGAGCAGCTCGCGGTCATCTTATCACTTCAGTGGAGTTCTTCTCACTGCTGCTGGACACCGACCATCGGTACCTCATCTGGAACATGCTGACGTCATCAGACGAGCTGTTTACCAAGAGTGGCAAAGCTATTTCGGGCTTTGATGTGAGAGCAGTGATATAATGGTTTTATCGTACATGGAGTTGCAGACTAGAACTTAGTTACAGTCTAAAAGCAACATTTGTAAATCATGGTTTTCTTTTGGTAATTGGTCAACGGCAAGTGAAAAACTGGAAGAACTATGTGCCAAAAGCGCCTGTTGTTGAAGATGCAGGAAAGAAACACAATCATTGTTACTGTCAACGTCTTCCATTCAATCTATTTCAAACCAGTGCTCACTGAAACAGCACAGTAAATGCTCAATGAAAAGATATATATATATATATGGGCTATTAATAACATAAAAAGTCGAGAAAAACGTGCTTTCTTTGGCACTGTCATTCAGATATGAATTTTTAAGACTTTCAAAAGACGGGATTCTTAGAGCTTTCCAAAGAGGGTCCATTAGGGTGATAGAAAAAGACGTTAAACCCTCACACCACCAAAAGAGGTCCAGGCAAAGAGTTCCGTATAGTAGGGCCGGCATTTCTGAATTATTTAGCACCAACACACTTCTTGACCTTTCAGATGGACACCAGTAACGACCTGACGAAGCTGGACGTTGGAGTTGGCTCCACCATGGGTTTCGGCGCGGCCGGTCCTCTGGCCAAACTGTACGATTACCTGGCAAACGGCGGAACTATAGGGAAGAAGCAGCTGCTGCCGAAGAAGATTGTGGATCTGTTCTCAACACCTCTGACCGCCTCTTTACCCAGCGCCCACGGGAAAAGTCTGCCAGAGATAACTTTCTCTCAGGGTTTTATGGTTCTCCCACAGAAAGTGAGTCAGAGAGTGATGGGGGTGCAGTGTACCACTTGAAAGGTTACGCAGATTTTTAGTGCGCCTTTTAAAAAAAGTACGCAGATTTTAGTGCACCTTTTCAAAAAATACGCAGATGTTTTGTGCACTATTTCAAAAGGTACGCAGAATTTAGTGCACCTTTTCAAAAAGTACGCAGATTTTTAGCGCACCATTTCAAAGGGTACGCAGATTTTAGTGTACCTTTTCAAAAAGTACGCAGATTTTTAGTGCACCATTTCAAAGGGTACGCAGATTTTAGTGCGCCACTTAAAAAGCCAGTCGGGTTTTAGTGTACCATTTCAAAAGTAATCCAGGTTTTAGTGTACCATTTCAAAGGTTAGTCAATTCGTAGTGTTCCATTTAAATATTAAGCAGATTTCAGTGTACCGTTTCAAAAGTTGGGCAGATTTTTCTGAGGTTAGGCAGATTTTGTGTGTGTGTCGACATTGCATCCTTTGTAAGGCAGCCACCTTTCTTAGAGACTGAGTTGACGTATAGTAGTCCAGTAGATGACCGCCTGGTGTGACTGTACCGGGTCATCTTGCATTTCCCTTCCTGTGAACACACACACACACACACACACACACACACACACACACACACACACACACACACACACGCACACACACACACACACACACACACACACACACACACACACACACACACAACACCAGTCTGTTAAACTGGTCTGTGTCATTCTGCTCCACACAGGATAGCGTTCTGGTTGGCCACAGTGGTTACGGCGGACAACAAGCGTATGCCGATCTACACTACAAAGTCGGCATCGCCTACGTCACAAACTTCCATTCCCCCAGGATGATCTCGCCACCTGACAACTACCTAGAGCTGGCAAAAGTCTTCTATGAGTGTTTCGAGAAACAGCGAGCTAAAGCCAACACGTCCAGTTAGCTAGAAACAGCGAGCTAAAGCCAACACGTCCAGTTAGCTGAGCTCTTTGGTTTTCTTTTGTCCTTATAAACCTGTGTACATGTGTCTACAATGATCCCGTGTTGCAGTAGTGGGGAACAGTTTGGGATGTGTCTACAATGATCCCGTGTTGCAGTAGTGGGGAACAGTTTGGGATGCAAGCAGCATCCGTCTACGTGCACTGTAAGATATACTGCAACAGTTCGGTCTTCCTTCCCGTCCCCCTCAAACAAACAAACAAACAAGGCTTCCCTAAACAAACAAACAAACAACAACAAAACATAACAAACAAAAAAGAGCATTCACTGACATACACGGCGCGGGGGGGGGGGGGGGAAGTCCGCAGAGTTACCTTTTGTTTGTTGAAGTTATGTCCCATTTGTTTATGTCCTGAAGAAGGCGAAAGCCGAAACGTTGACCTGTGCCGTCCTTTGTCAAAGTTAAGTGGTTTCTGTCCCTTTCATGTAGCTTTTATTTGCTTAACTTTTATTTGCTTAACTTGTAACCACTTCGCAGTCATTACCGTTTCCTTTTCTTACGAAGATATTGTTGAACATTCTCTTTAAAACTATTACCTGTTAATATACACCGTGTCTTGTACCGCACAAAGTTCCTCTCGTAGTCTTTGAGTGCGAGCGTGCATAACAGGCAGCTGACCAACACCAAAAAAAAAAAAAAAAAAAAATCTAAATTGTAATATCATTCAGTTTCGATGTATAATATGATTCACCCTTTTCTCATTGATTTTACTAGTAGCCACTTGGGCAATGAAGATTTGATCTCCATGTCTCGCCAGTGCCTTTTTTTTCTGAAGCTGTGTTTCTTTCAGGGTAAACTAAACAGACTAAACCGACGGATTCTCACTTGCTTCATGGCGAAGGCGTGTGTGTGTGTGTGTGTGTGTGTGTGTGTGTGTGTGTGTGTGTGTGTGTGTGTGTGTGTGTGTGTGTGAGAGAGAGAGAGACAGACAGACAGACAGACAGACAGATAGACCTGTAGAAAAGTGGAAGGTAGTTGAGTTTACAGTCACTGATCACACGGGCAATCGCTAATCACTGAATCTACAGACTAATCCACGAGGAGACAAGAAAACGAAAACAACAAAACGAAACAAACAGCCAACAGTGTAGACGAACTTCAGTGAAGGCCGAAGAGAAAAACAGACCCAAGGCGAAATTAAGTTCGACTAGAACCAGGACAGATAGCGATGTAGTCGGTGAAATGGAGTATCCAGTTGGCTTGGATCGACCGTCGCACTCAAGACTCAAAAACCCTTTCAGCCGTCTGGTTTGTTGATATAACCTACTTTTAATATAACTGTATTGCAAAGTCATATACTGACTGCAGTGATCTGAAAAGGTGCGGCAGTACCACACGCGTATCCATGCACTGCAGTATGAATTTTCGAACATATCAAACATTGGACAGTCTCACCGCACTACACTAACAACGGAGGCGACATGGAGCGGCCTCAGACGGAAAGGTGCAGCAGTACCGCTACCGTACCCATGTACTGCAGTTTTCCCACTCATTATCACGCGCACTTTGGGACGGTCAGATACGAAAAACCGCAGACACGTACAGCCGCAGCCCTATACCCGAGTCAAGTTCCTTCCGCTGCGCTCACGCAGCAAAACTGACTGAGCATCGAACGTCAGTTGTTGCGTCGTCCATGGCGTGGCTCGGTGCATTGCTGAAGTTGGCGGTGGTGGTGGTGGTTGCTGCTGTAGGGTGGCAATGGTACGAGCGGTCACGTCGTTTGCCTCCAGTCTGGGATGGCCATTTTAAACCGGAGTACCGACCGGTTGCTGATCTATTCAGGTAAGCTTCTGTGTTCTAAGTCAGTTATCCGTGGCAGTGTCTCGGTCGGTGCACTGATCATTGTTGTTTTTGCTCAGTGACGCACAAGCATTCACGGTAAAAACATGAGTAAAACCGCCGAAAAAGCTTTCGATGCCATTCCGTCAATGCGGCACTATAATATGATTTTGACACGCTTAGCTTTTTCGCAGTCCCGAGGCTGCAAGCACTGAGATTCGGGTTGTATGGGTAGTATTGATTTGTCCGCTATTTCAGTTCGTTGCTCCTGTGCCATACAAACTTTGAAACGGCTGAGTCAGCCCCTTCAGTTCAGCGTAGCTCCCCTAGCTATGCCGGCCTTCGCCTGACGTAACGTGAAGGTCTGGCTCGGGGTAGGAACACGCTGCCGCACAGTAAACTGTGGGGATGACAGTTATCTCATGGGTTACGTTGGTTTTTTGTCTAAAGACAGTAAAGTTGTGTCGTGCCGCGCAGCACATAATACCGGCTGTCGGAGTTGCCTTTTGGAGGACCGCTAACTCGGACACGCCGAGAGTCAGTGAATATTATGTCACGTCGCCCCTTTCAATTTCGTCTTCCGGTATTTTTTTTTTTTTTAAACATCTTTCACACTGACTGTATGTGTCCTGATAACGGCAATCATTCACAGTCAGTCGACACCGAACCTCTGTGTCAGTGTGTGTGTGTGTGTGTGTGTGTGTGTGTGTGTGTGTGTGTGTGTGTGTGTGTGTGTGTGTGTGATGCAGACCTATAGCACAGCATGAGCCGTGAGGACTCCAAATTCTCGTGTTGCCTTGGCAAAGAGTCTTGGTACTACTGTACCCGTCGATGCCTGTGCACTGTCATAAGAGTGCATAGTGTACTTTTATTGTGTCGAGTCAGTCAGTGGCATGTGACACATACGTGCCAGTCGCAGCTAAGACAACGAGGACAAATATCAACAACTTAAAAATGTACTGATTTACCCCCCCCCCCCCCTCCTCCCCTTCACCTCTGTGGTAGTTCGCACGGTAGCAGTATGAAGTAACAGTGAGATTCTTACTCGAGTCGGTAAAGACTAGAAACTGACGAACAACTGTGACCTGCCATGCAAACAGTGATAAATCAGAATGACGATGCTCTTCGATTCAATTCAGTTCAGTTCGGTATTATTTATTATCACAAAATGGGAACTAGCTCTGGAGCGGTGGACATTACAAACAGATTTATAGAAACAGTAAACTAAACAATATACAATCGCTGCACAGCATAACATACAGCACAGCTAGACTCATCGAGGTAATGCTACCATTTAATGCTCACAGATCGTTCTGAGCTGTATTCATAGTATCAGTCATCACACCACTTACACACCTGGACAGTGACAGCGTCTGTAATGCTGGCACTGAGCCAGCAGAAGCGTATTCAATAACGCGACGACCGCACTGAGCGCTCCAGTAGTACAACAACAATCGTACAATTTGAATGCTGGACGACCACTCGCGCAAAGTGTAAACAATATTGTATCGCATTAAGAGCTGTACTAATCAACAAGACCCCTACATGGTCCAACCCTTGTCGTGGGGTAGTGGCTTGTGTACCTCAATGACCCAGAGAACTATGCCAGCAGGAGCACATGCTCCTGGCAGGGTCACCCAAGCTGGACAGGTCGAAGGGTAGAGGTCAGACGAATGTGGACCACCTCTCCAAGAGGCTAAACGGGTTTGCGTAGGGTTAACAGCCCTACCTGTAAAAAACACTAAGTTACTGAAGCATCGACAGCAACAAACCGAGACATTCACCTGGGCGAGGAAGGGTCTCCATCCCGGAGACCTATGACGCATTGCAGTGAAAGCCGAAAGGAAGCTGCAAGGCCGACCCCCCTTCTAACACCCAGGACAACAACGAGAGTAGCCACATGGAACATCAGGACAATGTATGAAGTAGGAAGGACCATACAAGTAGCAAGAGAGATGAAGAACTACAAGATAGGAGTACTGGGACTGAGTGAGACAAGGTGGCTACAGACAGGACAGCTGAGATTTTCATCGGGAGAGCAATTGCTGTACTCTGGACACACAGAGGATGGAGCCCCCCACACTGAGGGCGTGGCCCTGATGCTGGCACCGGAGGCACAGCGGGCACTCATCGGCTGGGAACCTGTCAACTCCCGCATCATCACAGCCAAATTCATCACCAAGAAAAAAGACATCAAGCTGAACATCATCCAGTGCTACGCTCCCACCAATGATGCGGAAGAGGAGAAAAAAGATGACTTCTACCAACAACTGCAGACAGTGATAGATAGAGGAGGAGCCAAGGACATGACCATACTGATGGGAGACTTCAACGCCAAGATTGGATCAGACAACACAGGCTATGAGGACACCATGGGAACACACGGACTGGGACAGATGAACGAAAATGGCGAGCGCTTTGCAGACTTTTGTGCCCTGAACCAGCTAGTGATAGGAGGCAGCATCTTCCCACACAAGCGCATCCACAAGGCCACATGGAGATCGCCGGACCATGTCACGGAGAACCAGATTGATCACATCTGCATCAGCCGGAAGTTCAGGAGATCGTGGCGGGATGTGCGCGTGATGAGGGGTGCCGATGTATCATCAGACCACCACCTTCTTGCAACAGCATTGAGACTTCGGCTCAAGAGGCACACCAACGCCAACAGCACATGGACCAGGTACAACGTTGGACTTCTCAGGAACACAGACACACAAGCAGCATTCCGGATCAGCCTTTCCAACAGGTTCCAGCCACTGCAAGACCTGATAGAAGACAGTGAAATGGACATCGAGACACAGTGGGAACACAGCAAGAAACTCTGGCACGACACATGCGAAGAGGTCCTTGGCAAGAGAAAGACCCAACATAAGGAATGGATCTCTGCTGATACCATCCAGAAGCTGGAAGTTAGGAAAGAGAAGAAAACTGCACTGAACACGAGCCGAACAAGAAGAGCTAAGGCAAAGGCACAAGAGGAATACACAGCAGCTGACAGAGAAGTGAAGAGGAGCACCAGGAAGGACAAGAGGGACTACATCGACAACCTGGCCAGTCAAGCAGAGGAAGCAGCCCGACAAGGGAATCTAAAAGACCTGTACCAGGTGACCAAGAAGCTCATGGGCAAATTTCAGCAGACAGACAAACCAGTGAAGGACAAGAACGGGCACCCACTGACAACAACTGAGGAACAGCTGAAGCGATGGGCAGAACACTTCAGGGAGCTGTTAAATCGCCCCATCCCTGAAACACCACCAGACATCCCACCAGCTGAGACAGAACTACCCATCAACTGTGAAAAGCCCTCTAAGGCGGAGATCAGGAAAGCCATCATGACACTGAGAAATGGGAAAGCTGCAGGGCCGGACGAGATACCAGCAGAAGCCATTAAAGCAGACACAGAGACAGCCGTCAACATGCTGCACAGCCTGTTCAGCAAGATCTGGGAGAAGGAAGAGGTGCCAGCCCAGTGGAAAGAAGGGATCGTCATCAAGCTGCCAAAGAAAGGGGACCTCAGGGACTGCAGCAACTACCGAGGGATCATGCTCCTGTCAGTGCCAGGCAAGGTTCTCAACAGAATTCTACTGGAGAGGATGAGAGAGGCAGTCGACCCCATGCTCCGAGACCAGCAGGCAGGCTTTCGCAGGAACAGGTCCTGCGCTGACCAGATTGCCAGCCTACGCATCATTGTGGAGCAGTCACTGGAGTGGAACTCCCCCCTCTACATCAACTTCATAGACTGTGAGAAGGCCTTCGACAGTGTAGACAGAGAGGCGCTGTGGAAGCTGCTAAGGCACTATGGAGTTCCCGGGAAGATCATCTCCCTGATCCAGTGCACCTACCAAGACATGAGCTGCAGGATTGCCCATGCCGGCCAGTTGTCAGAAAGCTTCGAGGTGAAGACCGGAGTCCGCCAGGGATGCCTGTTGTCCCCGTTTCTCTTCCTCCTGGTCATCGACTGGATCATGAAGACCACTACAGCAGGCAGGAAAAACGGGATACAGTGGACACTCTGGACGCAGCTGGATGACCTCGACTTTGCGGACGACCTGGCGCTCCTGTCTCACAGCCACAGCCAGATGCAGGACAAGACTACGTGCCTGGAAGCCACATCAGCCGGAACAGGGCTCAAGATCAACAGGAAGAAAACCGAGCTGATGAAGATCAACACCACTGCCAACACACCAGTCACAGTCGGTGGAGAGCCCATCAGGGAGGTGGAGTCTTTTGTCTACCTGGGGAGTGTGGTTGATGGACAGGGAGGCACAGACCGAGACGTCACAGCCAGAATCGGCAAGGCAAGGGCAGCAATGGTCATGCTGAAGAACGTCTGGGCATCCAAAGTTGTCAGCATAAGAACCAAACTTCGCATCTTCAACTCCAACGTGAAGTCAGTTCTGCACTACGGATGCGAAACATGGAGGACAACGAAGACGATGCAGCAGAAGATCCAGACATTTCTCAACACCTGTCTGAGGCGCATCTTCAACATCCGATGGCCAGAGAAGATCCGGAATGAAGAGCTGTGGGAGCGAGCGGGGCAGGAACCAGTGGCCAAGCAGATCCTGCGGAGGAAGTGGGGCTGGATTGGACACACCCTCAGGAAACCAGCATCCAGCACCACACGCCAAGCCCTGACATGGAACCCGCAGGGGAAAAGGAAGAGAGGCCGGCCTCGCAACAGCTGGAGGCGGGACACTGAGGCAGAGCTATGTAAGCAGGGGACCAACTGGACTGGAGTGGCAAGACTAGCCCAGAACAGAGTGCGATGGCGAAGGGTTGTCGATGGCCTATGCTCCACGTGGAGCCAAGGGCCTAAGTAAGTAAGTAATCAACAAGACAGAGTATTTCGAGCGTACATGCGCACTCACGAGCGAAACTGTTCTAAAACATAAGTTGGCTTAGTAAAGGCGGAATACGTTTATATATATACGCCCGTTTAAGGTAACACTACTACATGAATTTACTGTAAGCATTTACTTAGAGCAAGGAAGTACTCAAAATTCAATTTGTCAGTGGGTCCAACCAAGCTCCTGCTCGCAAGAGTGAAGGGTGGGTGTTTGCGAGTTTAACGTCCTTTTCCACATACGGGTGATATCAAAGACGGGGCAACGATGAAAAATAGTTGGCCCCAGTTGGGAGTTTCACGTCCTTTTCCACCACATACGGGTGATATCAAAGACGGGGCAACGATGAAAAAGCCAGCACAAATATTTGGCCCCAGCCGGGATACGAACTCACGACCCGAGGGTTGGAAGTCCAACGCTCTACCATTCGGCCACCCCGGCTCCCCGGAGTACTTGTAAAAATAGTATGGGTGTAATTTTGTCAAGAGTTGCTTTTCAGTTGGAACTGAAACTAGAACCGTACATGGACTTTTTCTGTTTTTTGTTTTTTTTTAAACTACAGGAAGTTAGTGGAAGATGGCAGTGAGCGTGGCGCGTCGTTCGCTGTCTACCACCAGGGGGAGCGGCTGGTGGAGCTGTGGGGAGGGTACGCAGACCCGGCCAGCAAACGGCCATGGCGAGAGGACACCGTCACTCAGGCTTTCTCCGTCACGAAAGGCGTCTCGGCCATCGCTGTGGCCAAACTGGTGGAAAAGTACGTCACAAATTTAGCGTTTACGATGACTTTCACAAATTGTCCGTGTACGAGACTGGCGTCAAGGTTACATTTAAACGTAATTGTTAGTATCCGTACAATGTAAAGACCTGTCAAGTTATTACAAAGAAAGCTCATTCACACAACAGGGGTCAACTGGACTACAAGAAGCTGGTGAAGGACTACTGGCCGGAGTTCGCTCAGAACGGGAAGGCCAACGTCACGGTGGAGATGCTGCTGAGTCATCAGGTAGGCAAAATCTCACGTGGCAAACGGATGCCTCCCATGAGTAGGTTGTGCCCCCTGTCAGTGTAGGGGTAAGCCTCAAACGCAGGGGAAGCCTCACGCGCTGGGCCCGTATGTTAAACTCGAGGTTAATTTAACCCACGGCTACGGGTCTAACCCATACTAGGACAAAAGAAACTTCAAAATAAAATTAAATAAAAAAGGAAGCGAAGAAAGAAAGACAAAAATCCTTCTATAACGGCATAGGCACCTTGCTGGAATGGACCCGCTTTCTGATTTAAAACAAAAAACAACAGAAAATTAAACCTAGAGCTAGTTTAGTTCGAGGTTAGACTCTAACCCTGGGCTAAACTCCTTAACCCCGATTTTTACATGCGGGCCCAGGGCATGTCTCGACAGGCACGGGGTGCCTCACAGGTAGGGAATGCCGCACCAAGCATGGTAGGGGATTCTTCTTCGGTGAAGGATGTTTCACAAGTCATGCAGGCGATGCTTCACCGGTAAGGGACGTCTCGTCAGTGTCTTATCAGGCATGGCATACGCCACACTAGTGTAGGGAGATGCCCCATTATAGACAAGAGGAACCTTCACACAGGTCCATAGGGAGTGTATTTACAATGTTCCCTACGACCTAATTTAGACTGGCCACGATTTTCATGATCAGCACAACGATGTTGTTGGTGCGCATAAAACACTATAACACCGACTTCTGTCTTTACCACCAGGCAGGTCTGGCCACCATGGGTGGAGCGTCAGTGTCGCTAGAGGAATACAAGAACGACTGGAAGAAAGTGGAAAAGCTCATGGCGGCCGCTGCTCCCGAGTACCCACCAGGTCAGTGGATACATGTATAGATCTGCATTTTCTTCATTTGCCCTCAGCCACCTGTTTGCACAGAGTGGTGTACTGAAGCCCCCCCCCCCCCTCCCCTTTCCCGCCGCCGCCGGGACGCGATTGGCTGAATTCTGTTGGCTCGGCGCATTCAAGTTTGACTGACAGTGGTCCATCATCATCATCATCATCTGCAGAGACTGAGATAGGTGTGTCTGATTGTGTTTCAGGTCATGCCGTCGGATATCACGCCGTAACATTCGGTATGTATGTGGACGCGTTGATCCGTCGTGCAGACCCCAAACACAGGAACCTTACTCAGTTCTTCCAGGACGAGATCGCCAAGCCTTTTGGTGAGCGCTTTTGTTGCTACTGACTCAATGTACTAAACTTTGAAAAAAAAAAAAGAAAGAAAAGAGTTTCGAGTTGAGGCATGCATATGCTTGTTTTATCTACTACTATATAATTATATGAGAACCGTGCTCCCCTGATGAAATGCGTGGAGTCGGGATAGCCGAATGGTAGCGCGTTGGACTTTCAGAGTTTCAGTGCTCGGGTCGTGAGTTCGGATCCCAGCTGGCCTTTTTCTCGTTGCCCCGTCTTTGATGTCACCCATACAAGGTGTAAAACACCCACCCACCCTGATGAAATGCATTTCTGACGTTTCCAGTGGCAAAAAAAAAAGCATCCTATTGCCGACAAGCCTTGACAGTGGCAATTCTGCTGCTGCTGCTGTTGTTCTTTTTTTCTCTTTTCTAACTTTTTAAAATTATTATTATTATTATTATTATTAATGTCAGGGCTTGAAATGGTCCATGATCCAAAAGGTGGAAAAGTTTACTGGATTCACAAGACACTTTGCCATGACAGGGATTCACAAGACACTTTGCCATGACAGGGATTCACAAGACACTTTGCCATGACAGGGATTCACAAGACACTTTGCCATGACAGGGATTCACAAGACACTTTGCCATGACAGGGATTCACAAGACACTTTGCCATGACAGGGATTCACAAGACACTTTGCCATGACAGGGATTCACAAGACACTTTGCCATGACAGGGATTCACAAGACACTTTGCCATGACAGGGATTCACAAGACACTTTGCCATAGTAACGAGGTGCAAGCCATGAGTGTGCGCGGTCTGCAAAGAAAATGCATTATGCTAGAGGTGTCAGGCATGCGGATATCTCGTAAGGGTCTGAGAGGATGAAACACTGTTTGTCTGTTTGTTTGTTTGTTTTTTTGGAGGATTTTGTTTTAGAATTAGACTAAAATCTGTGCGGTATTTGATGTCGATGCTTTAGGGAGGAAAACACTTTTCAGGATGTGGACATTTCTTAACCAGAGGAAGAAACCACCCAAAAGCTCTGTATTATTTCAGGTATCGATTTTTACATCGGACTTCCGCGTGACTTGGCTTGGCGGGCTGCGCGTGCGCACCCGGCCGGTCTCTTGGACTTTTTCGCGCTTTTACTGGACTCGGAGAACAGGGGGGTCACGTTAGAGCTCTTCACATCCGATTCTTTCTTCATAAAGAGCGGGAAAGCGATGACAGGGATTGATGTAAGTGAATATCTTTCTTTGGGTAATAATTAATATACAGCCGAACCGTCTGGTCTTTTATCGTATAATTCAAAGCAACGATAAGCTGAAAACTACGCTGCGCTGAGAAATGTGTTGGAAACGCGTAGTTTCCAGCTTCTGCCACTGGAAAATTGGTACCCGTGCCCGCCTTGCACGAAGGCTTTTGTCATTGTTTGACTCTGACCAGGGCCCGTATGTAAAACTCGAGGTTAGTTTAACCCACGGCTACGGGCCTAACCCAGACTAGGACAAAAGAAATCCCAAAACAAAATTAAATTAAAAAAAGGAAGCGAAGAAAGAAAGACAACAATCCTTCTATAACGGCATAGGCACCTTGCTGGAATGCGCCCGTTTCTTGATTTAAAACAAAAAACAACAGAAAATTTAACCCTAGAGCTAGTTTAGTTCGAGGTTAGACTCTAACCCGGGGCTAAACTCTCTAACCCCGACTTTTACATGCGGGCCCAGAACGTGAGGCCACAGCAAGATTTTTGTTATTGTTATCAGTGTTATGTGAGGAGAAAAAAAAATGATTATGATTGTGTGTGTGTGTGTCTTAACCACTAGACCACCGACCTAACCCGATCCTTATACTCAACACCTGCAGATAGACACGCTGAATGACCTGACCAAGCTGGACGTGGGTGTGGGATCCATGATGGGTTTTGGCTCCGCTGCGCCGCTGGCTAAACTGTACGACTACCTGGGCAACGGAGGGAAGATTGGATCGAAACAGTTGCTCCCCAAGAACATCGTGGATCTGTTCAGCAAACCCCTGACAGAGTCGCTTCCGTCCATGCATCCAAACATGCGGCAACCTCTACTGTCTCAAGGATTTTGGATCTCGAGAGAAAGGGTGATTATTACTCTGATTATTATTATTTATATGGAAGTCCTCCGCTTAATAATAATAATAATAATAATAATAATAATAATAAATGGTATTTGTAGGGCGCGTTTCTTTAAATAAAACTCACCAATCACTCACGCACATTTTACAAACGATGGACAGACATACTCTGGTGAAACTGACTGTTACACAGGAAATTACTGCAAGACTTTGCAGAAATGAACGTTTTAAGGTTGCTCTTAAAAACAGACAGTGTGGGCTCATTTCTCAGATTTACCGGCTTATCCTCCCTTTCCTCGCTTTATTTGCCGTAATTATTTGTTATCCATGGAAATACAATACTGCGTTTTATTGCTTTGGTATACATACAAAGTAGTACTTACAGAACGCAGTAGTGAAGGAATTTTTTTTTCTTTAGGTGTTTGCAAGTAGTTTGAATAGAATAGTTAGTTAGTTAGTTAGTTAGTAGTTTGAATAGAATAGTTAGTTAGTTAGTTAGTAGTTTGAATAGAATAGTTAGTTAGTTAGTTAGTTAGTAGTTTGAATAGAATAGTTAGTTAGTTAGTTAGTAGTTTGAATAGAATAGTTAGTTAGTTAGTTAATTAGTAGTTTGAATAGAATAGTTAGTTAGTTAGTTAGTTAGTAGTTTGAATAGAATAGTTAGTTAGTTAGTTAGTTAGTTAGTTAGTAGTTTGAATAGAATAGTTAGTTAGTTAGTTAGTTAGTTAGTAGTTTGAATAGAATAGTTAGTTAGTTAGTTAGTTAGTAGTTTGAATAGAATAGTTAGTTAGTTAGTAGTTTGAATAGAATAGTTAGTTAGTTAGTTAGTTAGTTAGTAGTTTGAATAGAATAGTTAGTTAGTTAGTTAGTTAGTTAGTTAGTTAGTTAGTTAGTTAGTTAGTTAGTTAGTTAGTTTGTTAGGGCTTTACGCCGCGCAAGTTTGAATTTGTATTACATGGCTACATGGCTACATGTAATATATAATACTAACACATTTTAGGAGACTTGTCCGTGTTGTCTTTTCGTTTATTCGCTAAAGGCGATAGGAATCAAAATCCCACAAGGACGAATAATGAATTGAACTGAACTGACTTCCGTCGGAATGTCTGTATTTCAAATAATTCTAGTATTAACTCATTCTACACGAGCTACGGCTATAGTCGTAATAGTTTGTTGACGCTCTACCTCCCTTTCCAACATGTCTGCCGTCAGGTTTCCTTGGCAACCCACTGCAGGGGATGTCAAAGTATTTAAGTACAACATCTAAGCGACATTTCCTCTCAGTATTAAATCATCTGGTCCACATAGTGCAATATCACCACGGGATCCAGGTAGCTAGTGCCAGACGTGAGATGATACATGTAGTGTTAGTGTAGAAAGAGTTAAGAGCATTTGCTTTGATACAAGTATTAAGGATGGTCTGAAATCAAGCTAGGCATGTAAACACCATCACACACACACACACACACACACACACACACACACACACACACACACACACACACACACACACACACAACCCCTCTGTGGCACCCAGTCCCCCCCCCCCCCCGCCAAACACACACACACACACACACACACACACACACACACACACACACACACACACACACACACACACACACACACACACACACACACGAAATGCGTGATATAATGCACAGTCGCCTTGCCATCCTCAACAGAAACATCGGCATTATAGACGCCTTCAAAGATACAAAAAAGGTATTACTGATGTTATGTTGATGAAAGACCTTTGGTCGATTTGTGAAATGTTGTATATTTTTTGTTTTCTTCTTTGCGTCAGGGCGTCCGCTTCGGTCATCCTGGATATGGGGGTCAAGATGCGAGAGCTGACCCGCAGAACAAGCTGGGCATCGCCTACGTCACCAACTTTCATTCAGCTAAAATGATCACACCGCCTGATAATTACGCGGAGCTGGAGAAGGTGTTTTACGAGTGCTTCCAGAAACAGAAGACGAAAGGAAAATCGCCCTGATAAACTTGCTGAAAAATGTAGTGACTTTAACCACTGTACTATGGTAATATCGGGCGGAGTGACTTTAACCACTGTACTATGGTAATATCGGGCGGAGTGACTTTAACCACTGTACTATGGTAATATCGGGCGGAGTGACTTTAACCACTGTACTATGGTAATATCGGGCGGAGTGACTTTAACCACTGTACTATGGTAATATCGGGCGGAGTGACTTTAACCACTGTACTATGGTAATATCGGGCGGAGTGACTTTAACCACTGTACTATGGTAATATCGGACGGAGTGACTTTAACCACTGTACTATGGTAATATCGGGCGGAGTGACTTTAACCACTGTACTATGGTAGTATCGGACGGAGTGACTTTAACCACTGTACTACTTGGTATCGATCAGTTTCAATGTTTCTAGTGTTTCACCTGCAAAGCAAATCCCTAAAATATGAGTGGATGGCCCAGTTCAAGCTGAAATTGAAAATTGAAAGCAAAGCCTGAAGCAAAGATCGTATTTGGTTTCCAAGGTTTTCTCTCGACGTGGTGAAGGCAGCGGTGAAATGAAGGTGTTGCGCTTGAAAGTTTAAAGTTATGGCGGATGACCATTTAAAGTTATGGCGGATGACCATTTAAAGTTATGGCGGATGACCATTTAAAGTTATGGCGGATGACCATTTAAAGTTATGGCGGATGACCATTTAAAGGCAAACACGAGTTTAAGACCGAGCACTTCTTGAAGGAATGAGCGTTAGGACGGCAATAGTTTGCTGTATACAATGTGCCACACAGTAGACAGAATGTTTAGGTTAAGGTTGTCCGAAGGTATGTTTGTACGTTTTCGCCATCACGCAGACTCTGGCACAACGTTGATTCAATGCTGCAGTCAAAGCTAAATATCGTTTAGGTACATGTACCGCAAGACGATTTAACTCTCGTTTAGGTACATGTACCGCAAGACGATTTAACTCTCGTTTAGGTACATGTACCGCAAGACGATTTCACTCTCGTTTAGGTACATGTACCGCAAGACGATTTCACTCTCGTTTAGGTACATGTACCGCAAGACGATTTCACTCTCGTTTAGGTACATGTACCGCAAGACGATTTCACTCTCGTTTAGGTACATGTACCGCAAGACGATTTCACTCTCGTTTAGGTACATGTACCGCAAGACGATTTCACTCTCGTTTAGGTACATGTACCGCAAGACGATTTCACTCTCGTTTAGGTACATGTACCGCAAGACGATTTCACTCTCGTTTAGGTACATGTACCGCAAGACGATTTCACTCTCGTTTAGGTACATGTACCGCAAGACGATTTCACTCTCGTTTAGGTACATGTACCGCAAGACGATTTAACTCTCGAGAACAAACATAAAGTGAGAGATTGTAGTTGTTTTGCTGTCTACAAGAAACAACAACAACAACCAACCCTCAGAACACAGCTTTTGCCCACAGATGAGACATATGACATATTGATGCCAGATGCCTGTTCTATTTTAAATCAGCTCTAGTCAAGATCGTATCATAGATTCTCATACCCTTGAACAACCTTAAAATCCTATTCCTAGCCACTTTTATCAATGGACAGAACACACAGACTGCCTTTGTCTGTTTATCACGTATTAGTTTTAATGTACCTAACGTCTTCCCTGTTTCCTGAATCTGTGTCTCATTGGAGGCAGGTCGAAAATGCTGAAAATGAGGAGGAGGTAGTGACTCGGTAAATCTTTAAAAGTGTATTATAAATTTTATAAGTTATCTCCTTCGTCATAGTCTTGTCTATAATTTAAAATACAACATTTTATAAGAAAAAATTACAACTTTTTGTATTAAAGTTGTGACTTTTTGTACTACAAAATTGCGACTTTTTGTAATAAGAAATTATAGCTTTGTTTTGCAATGAAATATTACAACTTTTTTGGTAATTAAAAAATACCCAGCATTTTCTAGTGAATCTTTCATCTGACATTTCACTTGGAAGGAGCTGAGGTCAGGCTTCACAGTTGACTTGTACATCTTGTATATACACAGTACATGTACGTCCCTGACAGACAACACACGATCTTCAAAGTTACACACTGCAGTTAAGCTGCTTGATGTGTACTAAGCAGTGGCAGTTCATCCCCACATCCATCAAACCTGATGACAAGGACAAAGAAGGAACTCAGGGACCCGCATTTCATCAGTCTGAAGTCGTCACAATCGCGTGTTTGATCGAGTGACGCGCAGGTTTTTTGACAACTCTCTCCCAGCACTGTGAACAGCGACAGCTATTTTTCATTTTGAAGGGTGTATGTGGGTGGCAGTCAAGTTTTGAACGATGACAGTCTGCGTTTAGACAAGCGAGGCAGACGGCGTCTAGATAGAGAGGCGTAAAGAGACATCGTGGACGCTGGGACTAGGTTTGCAAGCCCGATAACGCAGCGGGTGATGCTGATTAGGGTTGGTGTGTAGTAGTTGCAGCACCATGCCCCCCCCCCCCCCTCCCCCGCCCCCACCCACCACCTCCACTGAAAAAAAAACAACACAAAAAACACAAACAACAACAAAGACACGACAAACAAACCAACATACCCCCCACCCACCCACCCACCCACCCAGGAGAAAGATTAACAAACAATAAATAGCTAAGAAAACAAACAACAACAAAACCGAAAACAACAAATACCAAAGCACCTCCATCCGAAAAAGCCAAAACCCAACAACAAACCACCACTATCAACAAAACAAACCAACAACAATAACAACAAACAAACCAACAACAATAACAACAAACAAACCAACAACAATAACAACAAACAAAACAGCAACAACAAGAGAAGCAAACAACAACACACTCACCATCAAAAACACCACCGACCAAAAAAAAAAAAAAAAAAATCCCCTTGTCATCTTTGGTAATAAGCTGCCATGTAATTTTGTCTTGTTGGTTCAACCAGTCATTCGCTAGATATCCCTGCAACACACCTCATCCTGAACACAGCTGTATTCAATATAAAGGGATGCATTGCCATATTTAGAGAACTATCAAATTAGTGGCCTTCGCAACAAAGTAGTAGGCTCTGACCCGAAACTAACAATTAGATATACTGGTTATACATCGGCCGCAACATGCAGCTGAACCGTCACAGTCGTCTGCTTGGAAGTCAGAGAAGACGGCAAGGATAGACTTCGAGAAATCATATTCACAGGCGCCCCGTCGGTAGGTTTACCCACTGAGCCATCGTGTCGAGCCAAGTCCCACGATACTCCCGCATAATTTGAGGGGCGCATCGTCATTCCTGCTAGTCATTGTGGCAGTCAGTGTCCTCAGATTTTTTTTTCATCAGATTCCTGCCCTTTCTGTTTCTACCACGCTTCGATGACGTTTATGGTGCGGTAACTTCAAGGTTTTCAAAAAGTGCAGGTACGTGGATCATAGTGTTTTTTTTTATTTCACTGGTTGATTTACAGAGTAAGGCTAAATTACCTAGCATACGTGAATTTCAGAAAGTATTCGTGGATGACAAATTATCAAGCTCTTGGTGACAACAAACACCGAGGGGTGGGTTGGGTGTTTGGGAATTTAACGTTCTTTTCCAACACATAAGGGTGGTATCAAAGAGCACAAATTCACGACCCGAGCATTGAGAGTCCAACGCTCTACAATTCGGCTATCCCGGCTCCCCGACAAACACCGAGATTAGGTGAATATATACACTCTGTCAAACTAAGTAGAACCTTACAACAATATGTCCACAGTGAAGACAGACGCAATGTGAAACAGATAAAATCCAAAAAAAAATCGTAAACAACAGTTCAAGCGAAAGCCTGTAACTTGTAGTTACTTATGTAGAGATACAGACTTCTCCTGGAGATAAAAATTGCCCTTTTCGTTGCAGCTGAACATTTGAGGCTCAAAATAATAATAATAATAATAATAATAATTGTGTATTGTATAGGCGCTTTACCCAATTTCTTAAATTGGCTCAAAGCTCCGCGAACTGAACCCAACACGCACGCTCTCGTGAATCACACGCATTCTCTCACACACTGGACACGAACACGGTACATTCGCGCGGTGCGAAGGGTCAGCTCAGCTATTTAAGTTTCGGAATTTAGAATTGCATTTATTTACAAATTTTGTGGGCGGAAACTTTCCAAAGCAAAGCCGGAGTACCCGGAGAGAACCCCCGACGATCGGCCCGAAGTGTCACGTTCGAGAAGGAAAAATTCTTTGCCCCGAGTGGGACTCGAACCTGACCTCTCGCACTGGTGACCGGGTCTTAACCATTAGACCACCGACCGCCCCATTGTTCTCAAGCACCACATTATCCATTCGTAGGTGTGGTCAGGTAGGTTCGGTGGCTGGATTAATCTTCGTTTCCGTCCGGTGGTATCCACCTGATGCAGTGATCAGATACGCACCTCCTGTGCTATGGAAAACAAAGAACCGTAATTAAACGTCAATACACGGAACAAATAGAGTGTTTGCCGGGGCACCAGCGATGGCCGTCGTTTGTGTTGGGATCAACCCGGTGTGTGTCTACAGTGAGGTGCAGTCGGGAAAACAGAACAATTTCGAAAACTCTCTAATTCCGCACGAGGATGTCATTCACGATGGCGGGCATTTTTCCGGTGCTACTTCAAAGTTTTAGCGACGACTGCAGGGCCCGTATGTAAAAGTCGGGGTTAGGGAGTTTAGCCCCGGGTTAGGGTCTAACCTGGAACTAAACTAGCTCTAAGGTTAAATGTTCTGGTTTTTTTTTGTTTGTTTTAAATCAGGAAGCGGGTCGATTCCAGCAAGGTGCCTATGCCGTTATAGAAGGATTTTTATCTTTTTTTCTTCGCTTCCTTTTTTTAATTTAATTTTGTTTTGGGATTTCTTTTGTCCTAGTCTGGGTTAGGCCCGTAGCCGTGGGTTAAACTAACCTCGACTTTTACATACGGGCCCATACTTCGCATGTGAAAATTACCGGAAAAACTCCGATTTCGGTGGCGATGTGAGAAAAAGGGGCTGTTTGTCAGTCAAGGGTTTACTTGCACGTTACTTTGATGTGAAGACACGTGCGTGCAGGTGGGTAGATGATTGATTGATTGATTGATTTTACCTGGCATACGTGAATTTGGGAAAAGAAAGCATCCGTGAAGCATATGGCTCAGAGCTGTCGTCGTCAAAACGCCTGAATCGATGTAGCACCGCAAAAACCCTCCGCCAAGTTGTTAAACCCCCGTAAGTTGGAAACACGTAACAATTTAAAACATTCCCTACCGCACGGACCAACCCCAGCTGCCTCAAACATAACAGTACATACTCTCTTATCAAAGCCTGGTGTCGTCTGGTGACATTTTACCTCCTGTGTCCGTCAGAACAGATCAACTGGCTTTTGGCGTTTTAACCTGATTAACACAGGCGCCAGCCTTGTGAATGCATTAGCTGAGGTTTGTCGGCGCTGTACATAATTCATGTGATCCTTCACTTAATCTGAACGTCGTTCCCGTCGTTTAGTCGGCGCTGTACATAATTCATGTGATCCTTTACTTAATCTGAACGTCGTTCCCGTCGTTGCAAGCGGTCTGTTTTCTCTGAGAGTGAAAAAACAATCGTTCGACATTGTAATTCTGAAGTTTAATGCGGGTGAACAGTTTACAAGTATAAAGGTGTAGATAGCGTATAGATGCAGATATTTTACGTTCGTCAGTGTAGCTAGTCAAGAAAACAATCTTGTGAGAGTTCATCGACTTTATGTTCGTGTCTGACACTGAAGGCAACTGGCTATAGAACTGCCAGGTTTCCGTGTCAGTCTTCTGTTAGCTGCTGAGTGTGAAGGTAAGTCTTGTAGATAGCAATAAGAACCTGTGAGGAAACCATCACGATTTGTCGTATATTAACTCAATTCCTACCAAGCAGCTTTGGGGTTGTACACCAGTAGCCCCACTAAAAAAAAAAAAAAAAAAAAAATGATTCATGGATTTAAATTTGTGGGAGTGTTGCACTTTGATTGTGCTCGTGTTTATTGCAATAAAAGCCGTTAAGAAACCGTAAATCTTGCCTATTTTTGGCATACAGGACCAGAACCGAAAAAAAAGAGTCAAAACCGTGGGATACTCGAGCGCGGTACGGAATGTGTTAAAGACTGTCATTTGATGTACCGTCACTTCATCGTACTTCATGTCAAGTGTTTCATGCCTGAACGATACCATTTGGAGGATTTCTTTGAATGGGTGGGTGTTTAGGAGTTTAACGTCCTTTTCCACCACGTAAGGGTGATATCAAAGACGGGGCAACGAGAAAAAGCCCAACACAGATGTTTGACCCCAGCCCGGATTCGAACCCACGACCCGAGCATTGACAATCCCCCGCTCTACCATTCGGCTATCCCGGCTCGCTGGCATTCTTTGAAGCCATTAAGTAAAAGGACAATTAAAGACAGCTGCTGCTACGGACTCCGTTAATACCCAGACCACACAACACAAGGTCTTGCAACGGACCCCCCACACCACACCCCGTAACAAAATTGCACAGGTTGGAATTAATATTCACAGTTGTAAACCTGTCAGTTTCGTGTCTTTTTACAGTCGTGCTACTGCTGTCAACGGCCTAAGCACCAGGTACACACCTAAGACACAGGTACGACTGTATTGGGATTTCCTTTTTGGTAAGGGATCTTTACATACATAAGTTACGTGGCATGTAAACGAGTATA
The DNA here is from genome assembly GCA_018292915.2 of Batillaria attramentaria. Classification (NCBI taxonomy): domain Eukaryota; kingdom Metazoa; phylum Mollusca; class Gastropoda; family Batillariidae; genus Batillaria; species Batillaria attramentaria. The sequence continues at coordinate 556,147 of JACVVK020000408.1, read as the reverse complement.
ATTTCATAAATTGGAGAACAATGTATGCTTTGCATTTGTATTATCCATCAGTTTAACATAACAAAGTGCTGAAAAGGTCACAGTTTCATGTCATGCACGCGACCAGTAGCTATCACCCGACAAGCGTGTGTTAAAGCGTCTTTGTTCGTGATGCCGCTGACATGGGAAACTGCTCTTAGGCTGTTTGTCAGATAGGAGGATGTTTCGTCTGGCCATTGCGACGCGTTTCGTGACTTTGTGGCTTCTAATATTAAAGAAATGTGACTTTCTTTGAGCGTACGGTCCATTCCTGAACAGACTGGGACTCGACAAAGTTTCTAAAAATAGCCACCAATCAGTGCCGTCTAGCTTGTCCTCAGTCCGCAACCAAATGACGTCGTCTGCTCAGAACGCGGTACACTTCTAGAACAACTTCCCCGCCGGCCAGAGTCACCACAATGGTCTGTGATGCTATATTGTGACCCTAGTGACTGATTCTGATGCACAGATTCAGCCCATTCGATGAAAAGTTTTCCGCACGTATTTGCATGCCCGCCCGCCGCATCAAGACTGAGTCTGTTTCTTTTAATTATTTTTCAGATGTGAGTCCAGAAGAACCTTCTTAAGCACTGAAAGATTATTATCGGCCGCTCAAACGTTTTCCAGCACTGAAGAACTGCATTCTGTGGATGCTGAAGATTAATTTGAGGACGGTAGTGGACAGTATGTCGGAAACATTAGCGACACTACGCTAATGTTATGATACTACGATATTAGGATTGTCACGTCCGAAGAGAAAACGTTTTGTGCGGCACCAGCAAACAACTGAACAGTGGAATAGAGACACAAGTATAGACGCCACCATCAGAAATGGAGAAGCAGGACGACCAAGATGATGTCCAGATCGTGCGCCTTGAGGAAGGAGCTGTTCGTATCACACTTCCTCGAGCTCAGCAGGGTTCTCGATCAGCGAAAGACACAGCACCAAGCGATGTGCACGTGCAAAGACCAGCTGACGTCCCGGCACGAAAAGCCAAACGACGGGACTCCAAGGTCAGCAAAGGGGCGCCGGGAAGAAACCAGGGCAGCAGGCTAGCAGTGGAGGAGATTGAAGTGGCGTATGTGCGCAAACGGCGTCGGTTCGTCACTTCCGGAGAACCTGACGACGATGATGACGACGGTGGAAGAGACTCAACCTCGGACATGTCAGTCACGGATGTCTCAAAACGGAAAAGACTGGGTTCAGTCGAAGCCCGGGGGACTCCAGGACTCCGCTTGCAACGTGACTCAAGTGGACTCCAGATCGAAGAAATGGGCGCAGATGGACAGGTGTCAATGATTTCGTTTGCGCCTGGTAAAGGAGTCAGCCTAGGCGACAACGACACCAAGGGCATGAAAACGAAATCACACAAACATGGTGAGCATCGTGGTGATGAAAACGCCTCCAGTGGCATTGCGAACTCGGACCTGACTTCCCCCTCTTCTGTCGAAAAACACACGATCAGTCAGTCAGCTGAAGCGGCGGTACCTGAACATCGTGGTCGAGCAGATGCAGAGGCTGCCAGGCCTACATTTATCACAACGTTATCCACAGGAGCGACAAGAATATTCGTAAAACAGCCACCAGGCCAGTGGAACGAGAAAAGACGCCAACCGTCCACTGAATTACAAAGTCCAGCTCTACAACAAGACTCACTGGGCAGACTGACACCCTATGATCTTCCTAGACAAAACGACGGCGACCAGACTAAGTCAAGCCCTGTATCTCGTTCCAGTTCCATGACCGCGATACACGAAGCGTTTCATCTCGTGGATGACGACACAGCGTTGTACGAAGCCAAAGAGTTCACGCTTAGCGTGGGTAAATACGACGCGGCCGATCGATCTGTGGAGTGGGGGGCAGATCAGAAGCACTGGCATGATGCAAGCTCCGGTGTTCGGTATAGCGGTAGGTCCTGGGAGGAGATGGCAGGTAGGTCTGGTCCGCTCACAGCGAACGACAGCGTTGAAAACATTAGCCGCGGTAGAACTGCCTCTACAGACTCTTTCCAGAGAGTGTTTGCACAAGAACCTCGTGACCACACCGCATCGCATGCCTTGTCTGGTCATGCTCGTTTTACTGAGGGCAGCAGCGAACAGCTAGACTCTGCTACAGCTAAAGAACAGACTGGCTTTGATGACGTATCGACGAGCGAATCCCTCTTCTCAGACCAAACGTTTCGGAGAGGGGTGTGGGACACCATAACGGTCGGTCATGACTCCAGCGTGAAAACCCCAATTTTTAGAGGGATGATTTTGCCATTCCAGCGTGTAGACGTGGAGCAGCTACGCCTACGGGCGAGTCAGTGGACCAGTTCATCCTCCTCAGACGACAGCATGAGCTGGAAGAGGTCCGTGTCAATGACGAGTCATCCGCGTCACGGCGGTAAAGCTTCCCAGGTCGTGAGTGACGACAGAGAGAATTCCAGTCGAAGGAAGACAAGCACAGAATCTAGAAAGCTCGGAGTTGCAAAGCAGCTGGCTGGGGTCGTCGACAACGCTAAAAAACCTGGACAGGGCACGTACAGAATGTTCTATATCGGAGACAGGAGTGATGAGGAAAATACCTTCAGCGCAGACAAATTTGCTCCAGTTTCTAAGAAACGCGGAAAAACAACCAAACCCTCTACAAAAGAAGTACGCGAGAAAAGCCAAGAGACGAGTTTAACATCTGCAGTGTCTCCGAAAGGCAAACACGGCCACAGGAAGTCCCCTGGACAAGTACGGAAAAGATCTTCTGAAGGGACAGATCCAAAACAGAGAAAGACTCGGTCAGTTCGTTCCTCACAGTCAAACACAACTCAACAGCCAAGCTGGCAGTCTTTCTCACGAACACAAACAAGAGAAACTCAAGCTCTGGAAATGTCTTTCTACCCGACAGGCTCAGAGGAGGCAGAAACGTCACGGCTGGAGGTGCAAAGAGAAACATCCTTTGGAGCGAGGAGTGACCGAGAAGAGATTCAAGCGTGGCAGGCCTCAGCGAGTTCGCGGAGTAAACGCAAAGTTTACCCAGCAGCCCCTGTCCATGCAGATTCTGTGTCGTCATCATCTGAGCTGACGAGCTCAAGCTCGCCAAAATCATCCCAACCAACCTCAGACAGAAGCGAAGAAACAGGATCGTCAGCGTCGTTTAATTCTGTGCGAACGGCCTGTCGTCTTTCTGACTCTGAACAGTCCCATGCCTTGCAGTCGGCAGCTGTTGCTGGTGATGCTTCTCGAGCAGCTACTCGCTCAGGGACTCGGAAAAGAAACGAAGAAAGGAACACCGACCAAATGAAGGGTTCGCATGCTGTCATGGATGGTGTGTTTGATATACAGAAAACACCACCTCATTCTGCGTCTTTAAAACATGTCACGGACACTGAGGAAGTCAGTGCGTTCCACCTTGAGACACGTAGCAACACCGACAGCACGACAGTCCAACGAACAGACAACAACAGAATCACCACCGAAAGACATACTTCAGCAACGCGCAGTCCAACCAGCAAGAGCAAACAACCAGCATATTCGACCTCTGCATCGGCCCGAGGAGCTGGTAAACCTCTGCGTGAAGTCAGGCTGAAACCTCTGTTGTTGACAAGAGACTCCTCGCTGAGCAGCGAGTCGGAGCGTTTGAGTTCCAATGGACAGCATCAAGATTCCGACAACGAGAGACGCTCTGTCCTGTCCCGCTCGTCCAGCAACGGTTTCTTTACGTCCGAGTCCGAACTCGGGCCCCTCGTCACCTTCCCTCGCGCGTGGGGGAAAAGGCGCCTACGACCGAGTCTTACCGACCTTGACCCATTTGGCGACGATCTTGATCACCCTGACGACCGCGGCGAGATGACAGCCAAGGAACTGCGACGGCGATACTCGGCAGAGGAGTACCAGCCCACGTCCCCTTTCGCGCGCCGAGCTCAGCGGTTCCCGTCAACTCGGTCTGAAGGGAAGAGACCGCTGTTTCTTCAGGTAGGTGTCTCAGTTTTCATTCTCGGTGTTGAAGAGTTGACAGCGATTCCACAAAGCGTGATCTCAGGCTCACACAATCATTACAGAATCTGTGAGCTCTGAACACCTGCGCATTTTCATCCATTTTAGTTTGTAAGTGTATCAACATTTCGAAATGTAAAAGAATGTAATTCTCTCTCTCTCTCTCTCCACACACACACACACACACACACACACACACACACACACACACACACACACACACACACACACACACACACACACATGTGCAGAGAGAGAGAGAGAGAGAGAGAGAGAGTTTACAGATGACGTAACTTGCATAAATTGTTATTGTTAAATATGCAACACCTGTGTCATATCATTTCACGCTTGGCACAGCGAAACGTGACAGTTATGCTCCTAAGTACGTACTTGATTTCCGAAAAAAAGGAAAGAAGATTAAAAAAAAAAGAAAAAAAAGGCCAGTGTGTTACAAGCAAGCAACAACACGTCATTTACCCCTACGAGTGCACAGACCCTCCTCTCCTCCCCCCTCACACACACACACACACACACACACACACACCAGAGTCGCGGCAAGAGGTACGTAAGACAGCAGCAAAAACTGCATTTTTTTTTATCTGACATAAACACAGGTCGTGCAGTCTGGTTGTGATTAAGCTGAATATTGTTGAATTTTGCTTTAGAGCTTGTCAAAGGATATGCGCCGCATAAGTCAAACACACAGGGAAAATTGATTTTTAAGTTTGACTTACTCGTGGGACGACGTCAAACACAACAGCCACAGACTTACAAGTACGTGTAACAGAGAATATTTTCCTTTTTTTTTTTGGGGGGGGGGGGGGGGAGGAGGACCACAAAAACAATGAAATCGGAACTGTCAGGAAATGAACGTTCGTTTTGACTGTGCATTTTTACTTTAGTAACTGTCAACAGAAATCAGTTAACACAACAGCCAATTTTGCCAAACTACTTCTCTTACACTTAGTGTGTTCTGTCTCCTAGCAACACCCACGCGCCAGCCACGTTCGCCAGCTGTCCTTGGATATCGGTGAGGAGTGGGAGAGCGTCAACTCGCCGCGATCTCCACCGCCCATGTCACCCTCCGGTCCCCACGACGACCAAGGCACAGTCTTCTTTGGGCCCAGCACCTCTGTAGCAGCAGACGACACCCTCCACGTAGGGCAACGGAAAGGAAGTGTCCTGTCCAGAAAGGACACGGTCAAGAGACGGTCTCACCAGACGTCGAAGAAGTTGAGACTCTTATTTCCCAAGCCTTTCGAGAATCCGCTAGAGAACATGGACGTGGAGGAGCAGCGGCAGCTCCTGTCCACGCTGACTCCATCAGAAGTTAACTTCCTGTATCGCCAGCAGTCCCCGCTGATCCAGCTCATGCACAGGCAGAAACCTGGGATTGTTCAGCAGCGGAGACGATCACCACAAGAAGACGACGCAGATGGTGGCTGGCAAGAGAAAACCCATGAGAAGGGAGAGCCTGCAGGAGGCGCGGGCCAAAGCCAGTTACCTCATCGTGATGTCCATCACCAAGCAGGCGCGAGACCCGTAGTCACTGTCCAGCCTATGCGCCACGTGAAACCAGACGGCGAATCGCACAGCAGCGTCGGCACAGCAAGCCAGCTAGAAATAATCCGCCGTGACCTTCCTGACACTGGAAGAGCCTGTGATGCAGATTGTGGCTTTGAAGGACCTCGCCACGTCGGCGGCGACCTTGAGAGAGCCCCGGGACGCCACGAAGCCAGCGATCCAGACAGGGCTCGGCGCGTACCGGCCTCGCTCACGGACTCACAAACAGTAACACACGTCTTGGTTGACGTCGAAGACATAGACACGACAGGCAAACGACGCCTGCTCCCTAATCCTTACAACCGCATCAACCAGCGCTGCCACAGTACGCTTCAGTGCCCTTGCTGCTTCTTCTTCTGCTTCTTGTGCTGCGCGCCTGCTGTGTATTGGATGGTGCGCTCGGATTACGAGTTTGACCACGGCTCACTGCACAAAGCCAGGCGCTATGGGCGGCGAACCACTGCGCTGTACAGTATAGGGGCTGTCGTCGCTATCTGTCTGCTCGTCGCTACAGTCGTCGCTACGGTCATCTTTCTGCCAGAAACGCTCATGACAAAACGAGGTTGGTGACCGGCGCGCGTGGCCCCGATTTCTTTTCCTGCTTGACTTCCGCCCAGGGCTCCATAGCTGATTTCTCATCATGAAGGCGCATTTTGTGCACTGTTCCACAGTGAAGCGTGCACATGTATTTGGCCCTTCGGTTTTGAGCATGAATAAAATTAAGCAGCACCCGACAACGCTGTCCAGGTCGCTGAGGGCAAAGACATACGTCCACAGCACAATTTTGGCCTAAAAAAATACACTGCATAACTTTTCCCTAATGTAATTGTTACCACGTTCCTGGTGTATGTATGTTTTACAAGTAAACCGGTGGTTTTTCCCCCCAGTCACTCGTTATCGTCGGATGCTTGTACGTGTGCTTGAAGATACTGTTGTGTGTGAAGATACTGTTGTGTGAAGGGGTTGATCAAGGCAACAAACAGTGATCCTATGGCGCTTGAGAAAGTAGGAATGTCTGTAATTCTGTGTGTGTGTGTGTGTGTGTGTGTCCATGTTTGAGAACAAGAAATGAACAAAAAGCAAGCCCGTGTGTGTGTGTATGTGTTTTGAAGAAAAAAAAACAAACAATAAGCAAATAATGAAACCAACCACACTTCTCTAGTGCAAACATTTAATTCAGGAAAAATGCCACTCGTAGAAGTCTGTGCAACCCATAAAGAGATACACAGAGAAAGATACAAAAAGTTTGGCTTAACAGGAACTGTCAACAATAAATGCAAAGGTGATGGACAAGAACCGATGAAAAAAGAATCTAAGACAAAAAGCCATAAAACACATCAAACGCAAGTATCATTGTTACCTTGCTCTCAAACATGCACACATACTGTCATCGCAAATACTGACTTGCAGGAATGGAACAAGAAGATGTAGGAAAGGTTTTACTTTTCTCACAGCACAGGTCACAGTGTAACTGTTACCTAGAAAAAGGACTTTTTTTCTTTTTCTTTTTTTTTTAATTCCAAAAGCGCTCAGGGTTTGTTTCTTTTCTAGACAACAGTACAGTAGAGCGTTTCAAAAGGAGTCTGTACACCAATTTCTGCTGTTACAAGCAAACAGAACACAGCGCAGCATACAAATAAAGAAGTCTGTACACCAATTTCTGCTGTTACAAGCAAACAGAACACAGCGCAGCATACAAATAAAGAAGTCTGTACACCAATTTCTGCTGTTACAAGCAAACAGAACACAGCGCAGCATACAAATAAAGAAGTCTGTACACCAATTTCTGCTGTTACAAGCAAACAGAACACAGCGCAGCATACAAATAAAGAAGTCTGTACACCAATTTCTGCTGTTACAAGCAAACAGAACACAGCGCAGCATACAAATAAAGAAGTCTGTACACCAATTTCTGCTGTTACAAGCAAACAGAACACAGCGCAGCATACAAATAAAGAAGTCTGTACACCAATTTCTGCTGTTACAAGCAAACAGAACACAGCGCAGCATACAAATAAAGAACAAAGTTGTATCAAAATAGCATACAAAGGTTAGGCACTAATAAGGCAAAGTAGAAAAAGTATACAATGTAGCAAAATATCAGTCATCTTTCCCACTGGTCAGACCCAGCAATAAATGTCAACAATGCACAGGGAACCCTCTCTCGCTCACACTTCGGTAAAAAAAAAAAAGGGGGGGGGGGGGGGAGAGGAAACAATTACATGTGTAACAATTTGAAGCAAATTTGAACACCTGGATGGCAATAATTTATATCCATTTTTTAAAACAAAATTGTGCATGCAGTGAGTGAGAGAGAGAGAGAGAGAGAGAGCAATTGAAATAGAAAAATAAAATTAATGCCCGCAACATCCATTCTAGAAAGAATGTGCCCGATGTGTTTGTAGGGAATGGTGACAGGAAAACAGTCAATGCTACAATACCAGCAACAAACCAATAAGCAGGTACATGTACATGTAGAACAAATAGTTTACATTACAGGCATTTGAACATAATTATTCAATGAGAGAATGCAATGATCAGCTGAAAATTTTGACAACAAACCACCAGAAAGTTTTTGTGTGTGCATCTTTTCCCCCAGTGTAAATATCCGCACTAACGAGCTACATGTACGTACACCTGTACTACCAAAACTGACTCCAGAGGACTAGGAAAAGGACAAGGTCAGACTCGCATAGAAGTTCAACGCAACACCCTCAAAGACAAATGTTTTGCATAAAAACAAAAGCTAAAAAAAAAAAAAAAAAAGCCAAACACACACACAAACACCAACCCCAAAATTCAACCCATCAATTCAAATTCTGTTCAGACTGATCAGTTTGAATGATGTTTCTGTTTGAATGTTATTGCTTGAACCAAAGGTTGCAGCCAAAGCCAACACCACTTCTACGTTCAATCACACATGCTCATAATCCCAACATCTCAAACTGCAAATGGCAGAACCACACACTGTTTTGGGCGCAACCACACAAATGCCAGTAAGTTACCAGTTAACATAAACAAATCTTTTAGCAAGAATTCATTCTAAATGTGTAAGTTTATCATGGGAATAAATAAATATTTCCAGCCAGTACTGAGAGGGAACAGTTATATGGGTGAACTAAGATGGGTGGTCATCCCTCTAATCGTCTGTGTGAAATTTTACCCACACCCCACCCAAAAGACACTATTTCAGTATTTGTACACACTATTTTTCACACTAACTCCAGATGCAAAACACTGGTAAGAACAAAATGAATTCAAAACCCGAAATGCCGTAAGTTACTAACACTGACAGCAAACACCCCACGAATCAAACCACTTTTCAACCCTTACCGTCAACACGGCTTCCTGAACACAGCGGTTGAAAAATTCCGACAATTTCAAATCCACGTGGGCTACATGCCTCTGTCTGACTGTATGTCGGAATTCAAATTTTCCAGTGAACAAAGAGGCAGGTCAAACTGATCTGATTCTCACTTTTAACCCTGGTCTTGCTGAATTAATCTGTCTTATGCTGAAAAAGCTATAGAGGCAGACCGGCATATTTTGTTCTCAGTAAGACCAGGTTAAATTCAGTCTAACTCCTGAACAAACAGCAAGAAAACAAAACAAACCCATCTTATAATTACTCTTTGGCAAAACAGTCCTGCAGATCATGAGGTCTTTATTCATGGCAATGTGAAGACACAGCCCACAGCAATGCTAAACTAAATACCTGCACTGATCCTTACCAAACTACATGATCAAACTCTCTACCTGGCAATGGAGTATTGATATACACACTATTAAATGCTTGCTGCAACCGCAGAAGAAATGAGGATTGCAGTCAACTCGTTCCCACACATTTCAAACAATCGACTCAATCTGAGTTTTGGCAACATCAGTCCGAAGCTTGATACAGTATAGTCACTTGATTTACCAGCTGCCTGGGACAGGCGGCTACGTAGTCACCACTTTTTCTTAAGCTTCTGCTGGGCCTGCTTCAAGAGTTCGTCAAACCCAACGGGATCCTTAGATGGTATTGGGGTGTACTCCTCTTCAATCACCAGATTACCATCTGTAGCAGACACACGTACATACACAATTAAAACTAGATACCCTGCTGAAATGATCACTGTCGTACAGTTTGGTGACAAGGTACATTGAACACATCACTGCCAGCTACACGGTAAATGACATATTCGAGAATGAGTGACCCACCAGCCACATCTCAGAATTTTTAATTTAACTTCCGTTGATTAGCTTACTGAAGTGTAAGGAAAAAAATTCAAATTTGGAGTGTTTCAGATGTGGCCCTCCTTCAACTACAGCATAGAGTGTAAGCTACGAAAACGAGAGTTGTAGTGATAATAATAATAATGAATACTGAATAGGCGCTTTACCCAATTTCATGAATCGGCTCAAAGCGCCGCAAACTGAACCCAACACGCACGCTCACGCAAATCACACACATTTTCTCACACACTGGACATAAACACATGTTGACAATCACATGGTGCAAAGGGTCAGCTCAGCTATTTAAGTTTTGGAATTTAGAATTGCATTTATTTTTCAAATTTGGTAGTGCTCTCTGTGATCTATGATCTGTGAAACCCGAAAGAGATTTGAAAACTTGAAGAAAATTTTAATGGCAAAGAAAGACTGCTGCATATCAGAGAGAATGGCCCAAGGGAAGCAACCCACCAAGATCTGCATAGTCATTGGCACAGAAATGGCGGCGACCTCCAAAGCAAAGATCAAACTTCATCTCATTGGGGTCATCATTTCCCTCTGGATGAAAGGTTAAAAAAAAAGAGTTAAAATAAGTCTGATGATCTACAACACAAACACAACAAAAATCAACACATCAATACCAATGAAAAGATAATTTACTGCGAAAATCGTATGCGATATGTTGTATAAACTTGTAACTAAGGAGCGATAACTGCAATACTTTTCACTGAACAAATCAGTCTACCCGGTATTCCTTGTCAATACATCAGATATAACCCTGATAAAGAGAGCAACTGAAAACAGAAAATTAATCCAATTTATCTGCAGTAGAACTAGATGATAATAGAAATCTGTACAAATATTACATGAGCTCAAGTACTCACTGTCAATGGCTGCGTATGCGTCGCACGTGTAGAAGAATGTCACAAACCCATAGTTGTCACTGTTTACAGACAGAAACGTTCTTTGTTGGAACAAATACGCTAAGATCTACCAGACAAACGTTTAATGCAGACTATGGTGCATCACAGGTAACATACATGTACATGATCATAGTCAGCATATGAATTGTGAAAATACATGCATTGCAGTATTTCTATCTAGCAGGGTCCATACAGGTTCACAGTCTCAAAAATTCATGACTTTTCCATGACTTTTCGTGGCCAACTCGCCTGTTTTCCATGACACCTTCCTCGCCCTCTTTCACACTGACACACGCGAGGGTAGAAATTAAAGCTTATCCAAGTTATCGCAGTCAGCAAGACCAATGTTCAGAGTTAGTTAATAGCCTTATGGGAAGGCAGTTTGTTGGTATTTTTGGCAATCAGTCCAGTGAGTAATCACCAAGCTGACCGTTTCACTGTTGGGCTCAAAATAGCTTCCATAAAATTCTGAAATTCCATGACTTTTCATGACTCTTGAGATAATTTCATGACTTTCCAGGCCTGGAAAAGCTATTTCCAAATTCCATGACTTTTCCAGGATTCCATGACCTGTATGGACCCTGATCTAGGGCCAGGTATCAAGAAAAAATACAACTGCAAATTTTGCAGGTAACTGTTAACTTGATTTCAATTCAATTCAATATTGTTTAGGCCATCGGCCCGTCACAAAGCAGATAATTTTACTGACGTACATGTACCGTGAAGTTACTTTAAATGTCATTAATACTTGAAAACGCAATACAAAGTTGACTTGATTTGATACATTCTTTTTTTTTTTTTCAAAGTGAAAGAACAGTTGGAAAACTGTTATTCTGATTTACTGATTTTTATTGCGTTAAAAGGTCACCATTAGAAGCTTTTCTTGCTTACCCTGCTTCTCGGAAATGGACGCTCACATCCTCGATCTGCCCAAAGCGCTCGAAACGTTTGCGGAGATCTTTACGTGTGTAACTCTCCGGAATTCGACCAACATACACAATCTTGCGCTCTTCCTGCAAAGCCAAATGCCCAAACAACCGATATTAGTTGAATCCTTTTCTTTCCTACTTTCTTCCTGACTATGTCATGATAAAATCCTACTGTTAAAGGAACACCTCCCGATACATATCTTTTATCATGAATCACTCTTATCACTTGGATACATGTTCAGTATTCGCCTCTCACTCACTTACTTTTAAGTTTTACACTGCATCATGAAAAATACAACAGTTTGAAAGTTGATATATATATCTATACAAACCATTTTTCGAATCTTGTCTTTCTGTTTCTGTTTTCTCCTCAATGAACAATTCTTTGAAGTTGGACGACTCCTGAAAGTTAACAAGTAATAATGAGGGCAAAATACTAATTATTTGCCCGACCACAACCGTAATACATCTCCAGTTAAACTAACACAGACAGCAAGCTTTACATCTAACCATCATATATATTAAGTTCAAGTAGTCCTAGCCAGTTCTGGAAGCATGTTATGCTTATAAATACATGTAACTATTGCTTGAATATTGGACCCAAACTAGATATTTTTGTTGTGATGCTAGATCTTAACAGCCAGAAAGACAAAAATGTACCTTCGACGAACTGATCTGGAAGGTGATCTTGACAGTGACCTTGACGAGGAGCGAGACCTGCAGATACAGTGAAATACAATGATCACTGAGAAGAAACTGTCAGTCAATATATTTTTACGCTAATTTACCTACCATACCCACAACACGATCAGTTCTATATGTCTGTTGCAAACAACAATCATTCATGTCAGTGAAAAGCTTGCCCATGAATGGATTTGAAAGAACATCACTTAATAATAATAATAATAATATTGTATAGGCGCTTTACCCAATTTCATGAATCGGCTCAAAGCGCCGCGAACTGAACCCAACACGCACGCTCACGTGAATCACACGCATTCTCTCACACACTGGACATACACATAGTTCAATCACGTGGTGCGAAGGGCCAGCTCGGCTATTTAAATTTCGGAATTTAGAATTGCATTTATTTTTCAAATTTTGTGGGCTGAACATTTCCAAAGCAGAGGGGGAGGAAGCTGGAGTACCCAGAGAGAACCCCCGACGATCGACCCGAATGAACGGTGCCACATACGAGAAGGAAAAATTCTGTGCCCCGAGTGGGACTCGAACCCCTCACCTCTCGCATTGGTGGCAGGTCTCTTAACCACTAGACCACCGACCGCCCCACTTCAAGTGCAATGTAAAATCTTTATCAAAATTTATTCCAAACCAGTAGACTTTCAGTTACATTTAAGTCCGTTTCTAAATTTATACGTCATGTATTGCACTCCAAATACTATGCTGTAAAACTGGAAGACTGCAGGCACTGAGGCAAATCCAAATTATGCCTGCAAGCATGTATTGATGTAATACACCACTGTACAAACCTTGATGCAGACGAACTCCTTGATGAGCCAGAGACTGAAGACCGTGACCTCCGTGAACGCTTGCGCCCTTTTCGATGCCGTGACCCTGACTGTGACCTTGAGGAATCTGAAGATGATGCAGACCTCACCCTCTTGCGTGACTGTCTTCGTGAGGTTGACCCTTCTCGTGACCTAGACCTTGAGCTAGAGCGCGACCTGGATTGCCTTGACTCACTTAAACTACCAGCAAACGAATACACAGGTTTTGCATTTCCATGGTCACTCCCATGAAAAGAGTTGTCCTCTCCCACTGCATCGTCGTATTTTGTGCTGTTGGTAAAACAACTGTGATAGGCTGGCAGTTTGCTGTATGTGGAGGACGTACTTTCATGGGACGGGGAGTGGTCCTGGGGAATGAAATCGTTGATGGACATGCCCTCCAATCCATCAGCAGTGAGCTGCTTGCGACCTGTCTTTGTTGGCTTAGAAAGAGCCGTGTAGTAATTAGGAATTTTGTTGAAGAAACTACTGCTGTCCTCCTTCACAGGGCTGGTGCCTGGCCTCCATCTTGTGCCTGGCCTCCATCTTCGTGACCGCTGGGACTTTCTGCTGCCTCTGCCTGTTGACCCTCGACCACGAGGTAAAGTTCTCTCTTCCTCTTCGTCAAAATGGGTGAATCTTTCTTCCTCTTCATCAAAACGGATGAATCTTTCCCTGTCAGCCTGAGCGAGATCCTCCTCAGTATACATTTCCGATGCATCATTTGCAGCCGCTGTTTGGCTCGATTCTTGCGGTGCGGGCCAAGCCGGAGAATGAGGAATATCATCAAAGTGTCCAGGACTATGTGGAACAACACCAGATTGTTCTTCCAATACACTGGAATCTGTAGGATACACATCACATTTTTCTTGCAGAGTTGTTCTTTCCTCATCACAGAATGCAGCTGATTCACATTTTGAAAAGCCTGAATCAGATGGTGGAACGGAATCTGAACCTTCCACATTTGATGGACTGACGGACTCTACAGCTTTAGAGTTACTAGCTTTGCCACCACTGGTAGAAGGAACAGGGGTGCCAACCCTTTCTGATGGGTTTGTGCATGGCATTTCCTCATCATCAAAGCATGGCATGGACAGTAAAACAGGAGTCTCTTTTTCTGGTACAGCACTGCCTATTGCTTCAGCACCTTGCTTACCTCGAGTGTCACACGCTGGGTCTCGCTGTACTGTAAGACCCTCACCTTGCTTACCTCGAGTGTCACACGCTGGGTCTCGCTGTACTGTAAGACCCTCAGATGGAATGGCCTGGGAGTGAACCAACCCAGAAACGTGCAAATCTACATTTTCTGTTGGGAAAGGAATCACTCCGGGATCTGAGCTTGCCTGCTTCAGCCCCAAATGTTCGAACTTGCCCCCAGGTGTGCTAGGCTGCTCATTACAAACGTCTGCCCTACCAGCAGACGAAGCAGATTGTTGCTGGTAAACTTCTGTTTCACCTTTTGTGAGATGGTTCAGAGCAGGCTTCAGCTGAACGCCTCCACAGGTAGTATTTGACACACTGTCTTTCTGAACTGACACAGGCATCTGCTCGACAGTAACTTGAGTAAGACCAGGTTTAGCAGGATTTGATGTGTTATAAAGCTGTTGTGGGCTGACTGAGCTGTCAACGGATTTTCTCACAGTCACACTGGCACTGGTTGCATGGGCAGCTTCCCTATCTCCATCCAATGGCTGACTTTGCCTCTGATGTACAGGAACTTTGTTGCCATTCCCAAGCAGAGATACAGCAGGAGAACTGCCCTTGTTTCCTTGATGTGAGACAGCAGCTGCTTTCGTAGAAGAAGTGTGTGAAGATTTTCTGCCCTTGAAGTCTGCTTCAAATGAAGACGTACTACTCTCTGATTTGATGATAGGCAGTGACTTCACTCTGTGAATTGGTTTTGTAGGGCTAAGGTCAAGCTCAAACTCGTCAATGATGACCCTACGGGGAGAGTCGGCACAATAGTCGTGATCCATCACAGAATCCAGCACATGAGGACTGATGCCTTCAGCGCGAGTATTGACAGTTGTGAAGTGCTTGCGTGGTGCCCGTTGGACTGTCAGAGGTGGGGGCTTGACAACAGGTTTGGAAGACGCTGACACGACCACGCAACTACCGCTACTGCTGGAGGTGTTGGCGGGGCGTGGTGGTGGAACAGTGGCACCGGATGTGCGTGTGCCCAACCAAGCACCACCAACTGTGGACCCTGAACTTGCCACCATCAGCTGCACAGGAATGCTCCGTTGACCCCCAGTGGAACTGACAGCACTGAGAATCAATGGCACAGGATGTGCAACATTACTACCCAGTATCACTGGCTGCGAACTGAAACGTGTCACAGGTGCACAAGACGCAGCTGCTGGTACTATACTCTGAAAAGCTGTAGCGCTGGCCAACTTTATTATTTGGGAAGTACCGTTAACAGCCTCACTGGTTGGGCGTGGCGTGACTTGTTGTTTTGCACCTCTTCCAGCAGTCTGTGGTTGTGGCTGTAGAGATACAGAAGGCTGGACAGGACACAGGTTGTTGCGAGAGAGAACCCGCTGTAGCTTGGATGAACCAGATGCAGCAGCAGACATTCCGAGCATGGTTGCCTGTCCGCGACTGCGCTTGGCAGGGGCTCCCATCGGCAGCATGATGGTGGACTTACGCTTTGATGCCTTACCCTGCCGAGCTCGAATTTTGTCCAATACACACGGTGGGGGAGTTGCTGGAGGAGTGTGGGCTGCAAACAAAGAGAAGATGGAGAACTACATTCACAAGAGAACCAGAAGCGGGTGCATGTTAAAACAACCACCACCTTTTTTTTTATTTTTATTTTTATTTTTTATAAAATACATGCATGCAATTTGCGCTCTCGCTCTCTCTTTCCTCCTGTTACTCTTTCTGACAGTACTGCAGACACTACTTTCAAACAGTAACTGCAAGATGATACTGGATTCAAACTATTTGGGAAAACAGATACCTGGACTACTGCCTGCACTGCATACTCTGGAGGCTGGGAGACTTTTGGACTTGAGGGACGCTGTCTCCACTTTGGGAAAGTCGATCCCATCCAGGGACTGTGACACTGCACAGAGAAATGAGAGTTTTTGTTAATAATGCTTATGCTCAACATTACAGGGGGAGAAGTGGTGTAAAAATTTCAAAAGACAAGAGTCAACCGGTTTCCTCACACTGGCACTTGTTGCATGCTTCCCTATCTCCACCAAATGACTGACTTTGCCCTTGATGTACAGGAAACTACAGTGGACTTCGGATATAAGAACAGCGCCGGGGCCAGCATTTGGGCGTCCTTATAAGCGAGGTTTCTTATAAGCATACCTCGGATATAAGGTCAGTTGTGCTAGTGTGTGTTCTTATAACCAAGGAAAGAAGAAAATATTGTGGACAACTGTAAAAAGAGTCGTATATCGACCTCTAATGGTCTGTGTGCGTGCGTGCGTCTGTGTGTGTGTGTGTGTGTGTGTGTGCACGGCAATCTCTTGCTTGTTTAAGCCTTTGCGTCAATGAAGTGGAACTTGCTGGTTGGCTTGATCTCGATGCAATATAGTTTACTTTTTTTGCGTACGCGAAACATAAATTTAATGCAAATAACTCTAGAAGTTATGTAACAATAGCTGTCTTAATGAAAATGAGAGAGAGAGAAAGACAGACAGACAGAGAGACCGTGAGAGAGAGAGAGACAGAGAGAGAGAGAGAGAGTTACGATCACATTTTGACAAAATGACTTTAAAGAATACAAGGATACAAGGAAATTTATTGGCCAAGTTTTCAACAACAACAAAAAACAAGATGGCCAGACATTCAAATGTGTTCCCAGTCTACGGCGTTCGCAGGGGAAAATAACGGTTTTTAACGACCCCTCCCCGCTCCTCCCCTCCCCACTCCACAAACTCACTGCCACTATCCATCTGTCTCTCTGTCGGGTTGTTAGTGTAAGTGAAGTTCAGAGGCAGAATTCCGTGAAGAAATGTTTCTTGGAAATTCCGGGAAATGAAACGAAACGAAAATGAACCTAGCATAACTTCTACTTTCGGTTCTTATATCCGAGGGGAGGTCGTGTTGGGAACAAGATGGTGTCTTTACAAGCGAGGGTTCCAAAAATAGAATAATCGCAGACTTCCTAGAAATGATCATTCCTACTTGCGGTTCTTATATCCGAGGAAAGTTTGATGTGGGGACCTAGCAAGTGCTGTCCATATAAGCGATGAACCCTATATCAGAGGGTTCTTCTATGCGAGTTTTAATAAGTGATCACAAAGAACAACTTTGGCAGGGACCTGCTTTGGGGTGTCCCTATAAGCGATGGTTCTTATATCGGATGTCCTTATAAGTGGAGTCCACTGTATTTCCATTCCCAGGAAGAGCTACAGCAGGAGAACTGCCCTTATGTCCTTGATGTGAGACAGCAGCTATGACCATGCTGCTGCACAAAGACAAGTAGATAATGTTTTACCTTCCTCAAACTGTTCCAGCAGACTTGAAAGGTCCTGGGCTTGTATACCTGAAAAAAACAACAACCCACAAACATACATTATAAAAGGACAAAATTATATGAGATTAAAAATAAGATTTTGTTTTCTAAAACAAATCTTACCAACCAAAGACATTTACACTTTCCCTGTACAATCCTCTAAAAAGAAAAGATAACATTTAAAGTGCAGCATTACCAATGATGATAAAGGAAAAACACAAAATCTAAGGCCAGACTGTCTGAACAAAATTATCATGACTCAAACACATACCCTCCATTTTCTCTACTGGTGGTTCGGCGAGTGCAGTCCCTAAGTCAGCATCCATTCCTAGGAATGGGAAATCATCGAAGTTTTCCTGGCCGATCAAATCATCCAGGCCAGCCAAGCCGTCCGCCAGTGAAAAGTCTATATCCAGCTCCTGAAAACCATACGCTATAAGGGTAACGCATAAGACACGGCATGGATCCCAAACATGAAACTAAGCTGCTACAGCTGAACACTTAAAGAGGGTAAGTGGGTGGTTTCTTGATGTACATGCAAACACAAGCAACAAGAGGAGGATGCTCCAAGTTTGCCTCCTTCAACCGTTGCTCACGCCATTTGCGCACACATAAAGAAATACGACCGAAGAGATTTTAGACGACCACCCCTTTTGCCAGAAGAAGATGGCCATAACGGCATAAGAGAGGAAGACTGGTGGTCAGTCAAACGAGTTCACGCCTCCTTGCAACAGAACGATCCCTGCAAGTGCAAGTACACGTGAATGCTGCACAACACAACAGATCAAGTACCCACAGAGTATCACTACCCTTGTTGAACCGTTATAAATTTCACCCTTGCTGCATGTGTAAATGAGATTCCAGCCAAGGAAAATTCAGACTTCCATGACATCATTTACAGTACTTTACTAGAAACGAAAGACACATAACACATAACATGGGTGCGAATATTCACCTGCCCCCCCCCCCCCCCCCCCCCCCCCCCCTCAACACTACTACCCACTCCTGTCCTTCCTTTTTTATGAGACGGGGCAGATTTTGCTACGCGCAGCAGCAAGTTTCAGTGATACAAAACAAGACTGCGACGTTTCTCCACACAATACTTACTTTCACGCACACAGTGACGTAACGAAATCTGCGTCATATTCACCTTACGTGCACACTTTGCTGCTGCGTTCTTTTTGGCGCGAGTTGTGAGACGTGTGTGTGTGTGTGTGTGTGTGTGTGTGTGTGTGTGTGTGTGTGTGTGGACGGATGTAATGATGGCTATCTCCTAAACCACCTCGTTGGAGGCCTTTATACTTTGAGATAAAATGGGAATTCACCTTCTCCAGACCAATTTTTCACGATTTTTAGCCTACTGCATTTTCAGAAGAGTTATCGCCGATTTTAAAAAATCGGTCATGTTACGAATTTTTTCGCAAAAAATGTTCAAATGGCTTTGTTTTCTGAAATTGGGAAGATCATCCAATTATACTGCCTGTTTTCGTAGCACAGCTCTGTAGCTCTGACAGGTTTTGTGTAAGAAAAATATTTCCGAGGTAGGGGTGGTTTGTATATAAGGCCAAATATCTATGAAAAGACTCCTTCAAATTACTCATCATTCCGGTATTTTTGTCACTTGTGCCAACTGCACATATGACATGAACCACTGCACTATTATAGCTTTAGTATTAAGAATAGCAGAGCTTTTAGATAAACACATTTTTCACGTTTCTGCGAGAAGCGCCGGTCAAAAGAGTTCCAATTTTGCAATTTCGTAAGTACAGTTCAAGGCACTTTGAGTCCACGTTTCATCAGCTCTCTAGATCTTCCAGATTTTATGTAAAAATTAATTCAGTCACAGAAGTCACAAAAGCAACAAGGAAATCACAAGATATGTAGAAGTATCATCTGTCAGACGAGCAGCGTGAAGCTGACGTCAAATGTTTGGTTCACAGACAAAATCTGCAAGTCTCGTCACTGCTTCCGACATTTCATCAGCCCTCTAGATCTTCCAGATTTCATGTGAAAAATAATTCAGTCGGAGAAGTCACAAAGCCAACAGGGAAATCACAAGACATGAACAAGCATCCTCAGACGATCTCAGTGCTAGAGGCTGACGTCAAAAGTTTACTTCACGGAATTGACGTCATCTCTCTCTCTCTGTATGACGACCTGCCTGAGGCTGACGTCAAATGTTTAGTTCACGGAACTGACGTCTCTCTCTCTCTCTTGGGAGCCAGGGTGGCCGAATGGTAGAGCGTTGGACTTTCAATGCTTGGGCCGAGAGTTCGAATCCCGGCCGCTGGGGCCAAATATTTGTGCTGACCTTTTTCTCGTTGCCCCGTCTTTGATATCACCCTTATGTGGGGGAAAAGGACGTTAAACTCCTAAACACCCACTCACCCTCTCTCCCTTCTTCCCCCACCCCCAGTCACGTGGCTAATCGGTCGAGGTCGTAGAGGATCTAGTGTCATCGGTAGAACTTGGAGAGGGGAGAACCGGCAACAATAACAACAAAACAGACAAAATAAAATGAAGTTTGGAGAAATAACTTTGTAGGACGGGGCCGTTCCTCCTTGTTTAAAACCTTGGCATAAAGTTTAGGGTGTGGCTTAGTCTGCTGGCTATGAAATTTCCTTGCTTGTGTGGACACTAATGGATTCATGAACACACAAAGGGTGCATTCTGAAACTGGTTGGAGAAAAGGGCGAATGAATCACCCAGAGCAAGTTTCACTGGAGCTTGATTGTATACATGCCCATACATGTGTGTGTTGTGTACACAGCCACACCTGACCAACCACCCAAAACACCGGGAAAGTCAATTTTGCAGCTCGCACAGGTTAAATTCCTGGCAGTAATGAGTATAATAAATAATGGTTGATTCAGTCAATTTCTGCTGATAAATAATGGCCGACTTATTACCAGCTGGTGATACAATTACATATGCATACATACAAGTCATTAATGATACAGACCACATCAGTTATACTCACCATGTTTTGCCAAGGACTGCTAGATCAGAGGATAACATACAACTATGGCAACTTGGGTGGTTCACAAGGATTCATGGAATTCTGGAACGAAAGGGGAAAATGTCTGGGTTAGAGAGAAAAAGAGAGAATTTCATTTCACCTTGAACAGTTGTAGTTCTGCACAAAATAATGGTTGCCCCCCAACAGGACCAGCAGATGGGAAACTTTTACACCAGTTATTCACCAATGCGTGTTACAGATACTCATGCAAACATCAAACAACGCAGCCAGTTATGCTGCCGATTTGCATTCACATTATGGATCGTCACATTAACAGTATTGATCTATAAACATAATTAAATTGCACCTGTTACAGCCCTATAACCGGATTCCGCATTCCAACTTCCCGCCTGTTCTCGCGCGCTTCGCGAGACTTCAACGCGAAACCTGTACCGGTCGAGCGTGTCGTACAGCAGACGACAGTACGAAAGTAGCGTGGTGTGTTGGCTTTTCACAGCTTTTGCATTTGAATTTGAGGAGTGTAACTGTAAGTAAAAAGCTGGTTCAGCGTGATGGAGATGGATGCCATTAGACTCTGGAGAGTGCCCGTTCTACAGAATTTTCTGCGCGAAAGGGGTTTGAAAACTGAACAGGCAGCAAAGAACTCCGTGTGGTACTGGTTTGGGCGTGCCACGTTTTTTGAAAGGAGCCGGTGCCTTCAGCATTGGAGACAACAAAAACCCTAGCAAAAGAGTATGCGGCACTGCTGGTAGTGAACAGGAAAACACTTCCAGACCCCTTTACCGAGCTTAGACCCCTTTACCGCGCAAGACGGCGCGAGAACAGGTTCGCGCATGCGTGCTGGTAATGCCGAAAAGGTCATACACAAGTCATAAATACAGTACTTCTGGTGCTTCAGCTTACATTGTACATGTCATGAAAGATTGTGCACCAGTCCATGTGCCAGCTACACGTATCACCGCATACTTCAACTGCATCATGGACTATCAAACAGCAGTAGTGAGATACAGTTTAACATGAAACATCAGTAGTTTTCCATGTTTCAGACTGTGAAAGCTGTACTAGCTGGCTTTGCATGTTCAAGTTCAACCCATGCATATAGGGAATTCAGGACAGTGTTACACAGTGTGACCACCACGTGGGCAAACTACAGTATCACAATTTTCTGATAAGTGGTGAGGGGAATATTCCATGAGTGAGGACCTTGAGAAAGTCACTACTCACTAGTCACACAATAGGTCTGTGTCACCTGACCTGGATCTAAGACAGGACAGATGACCCAGACTGAGAGAGAGAGTGAGTGAGCTAGAGGGTCATGAACTATGATGAAGGTCAGTGCTATCTAAGTATGTGTTTAGATAGTGTGTACTAATGCTATGGCCAGCTAAGGGCCTCCAGTAGAAACTGTGCCAAGGGGCCAAGTGCTTATGCAAGCATGGCTAACTGCACTGTAACCATGTGAACCAATGAACTAATGCAAGTCAGTCACACATGTGCACTGACGTAGCATGAATCTGTTCTGCCTGTGTGAACTGTCCCTCACATTACTTGCCAGCATGGTGCATACTCTGTACACCACACATTGTATCGTCCAAACTACATGGCAGTGCACTGACTGCCTTGGTATTCCCACTATTGACGGATGCCTGAGTAACGAACCAAGAAACCAAGATTTTTAGCAAAGACAGTGGCCACCCTGCTGTTGCGAGAAGGGCAGAACTGGTCAGCCCTAGCGAGTTTGCCACATGTACTGTGAATTTTCATTGATCTAACACACCCGTCCTCCATCCTCTGACCTTCTGAACCTCGTCCTGTTTTGTCTGGCGCACTGAGGCAGTTAAAGAAAGCGCATAGTGAACACGACCAATAATGAAACGGAACAATCACGCACCTTCATTACAGAGCAAAACAAAAAGGTCGCGCACACACGTGGCACGTGTTTTGCAGAAACAATGACGGGCACTTTGGACTAAAACTATAACAACATACACATATCTAACAATCTTACAGCTCACTTTTAGGTTCTTCCAGTCCTTCAACGTCTGACTGGTTTCAAAGAGTTTGAAACCTCATGTAACACGAGTAAACACACCTCACAGAGAGCTCCCATGCAATGCCTATAGTTGTCCCTCCCGTCTCCAGTCTTCCCCGAAATGACGTCACCGCAATTCGCGTATCACGTGACTTCCTCCCAGCGTTTACTCATGGCAACGTAGCAGACGCCACAAAGCGCGGTCACTTCTGTTATCCGTTCATTCACTGCTTTGGCCTCTTATGCGGACGGTGCATTTAATGTGATCATATTGTGTTTATGTGAGAACGAGAAATACAACTGAACGAAAGGTGACCATAACCTGCGTTTTCAACCTTGGGTCTTAAAACTCAGAATTTCAACCATGACGGGCAGTTGGAAATGACTGTGCACTGACCTCTTCGGGATCTTCGCTGTGACAAAGAAGTCAGGAGCTGAGATAGAGATCTCCGTTCTTGCGTGCCTGAGTGTTTTACAAATATTGGCCTGGATAGGAGGGATTTGGTGTTTTGCTGTCGGCCAAAATCTGGCCAGCAGTATGGTGTGTGCACCCACCCTCTGAAGTGAAAGAGAATTGTTCAGCGAAAGCGTTGGTGGCAGTTGTGCAGTCGGTGTGTCGGGTTTACAAACAATTACCTCAAAATGAATGGCAGTCTGAAATTTCCCCAGTTACAGCCAAGGTACCACGGGGTCCCACGTCGATACGAGGAAACACGACCAGTAGTTATCCAAGACTTTACCCACAGAAAGATTGTTGGTGAGACATCTTAAATTTGTCAGTATTGACTAATTGCTAATTAAATGACTATGCGTGGCCAGACTATTTGTATTGACTGATTTTTTTGACAGTGGGAAGGTTGAGCTTCACCTTTGTTCTTGGTGGAAGCAAACACTCTTCTTCTTCTGGAACATCAAAGATTCTGATGTGTTTTGACTGATGTTTGTCATGTCCTATTTCTGAATAATTTTGCAAAACTTTATCAGCCTGAACTTGACCATAGCCAGGGAAACCAGAGTGACCCTATCTTTCCAAGAGAAGATTTCCAAGAAGATTTTTATTGCCCGCTCAGAGCCCAAGGGGCTTTTAAAGCCACGATACAACCAAAATTATATCACCACGGGCGGCTATGTCAATATGTACATATATACGTGTATTATGATCAAAATCACCCTCACTTCATATTTCTTGCACACATACATAAACATTGAGAACATAAATGTTACTGGTATAGTGCATAGTACAGCAACTGGAAAATATGCCCAGGTTACGAGTAACTACGTATTACGTGTTACAAAAAGGGGGGGGGGGGGGGGGGGTTGCAAGTGTCCATGTTTGTGTTTAAGCCGTGTACATGTACAGTATCACAAGCAATATCCTGTAGACAGGGCTTCAAAATCTTCCACCTTTTGGTGGATTTCCGCTTTTGGCAAAAAAAGTTCCTTCCCCTTGAAAGTGTGTTGCCTCGTCTGAAGCACTTAAAATGATGTCAAAAACACAGCAAACTGCACTGTTTAGTCTTAACATTTTCCCCCCAAAAAGTGTTGCCTCCTCTGAAGCACTTAAAATCATGCCAAAACAGACCAAATTGCACAGAGTTTAGTATAATTTTTTTTTAAAAGGGGGGAGGGGGGATGCCCCTAGACACCCCTAGCATAATGCTTCTGCTTTTGCAGACGTGCTTGTGGCTTTACCATGCTGTAGGCTTAGTGTCTACTTTTTGGTTGGTTGGGAAGTAAACTGCAGCAGCTGTCTTGGTAAACAGAAATCCTGTTTGCAGGTCCAAGCTGTCTGCATTACGGTGTGATTAGTTCAGCATCATTTCATGATTACACTCTTAATGCATTATTGAGTTTTAGGAATTGGCCATATGTCCGTTATGGGTAACACTATGTGTTTAAGGAATCGGCCAGTGTCATGAGGAACACTAAGCATTTCATGAATTAGCCATAGTGCGTTATAACTAATACATATTTCAGGAATTAGCCTGTTGTAGGAAACACTATGCATTTCAGGAATTGGCTGTAGTGTTTTATGGGAAACATGACATTTCAGGAATTGGCCATGATATCCAAAGGCGACTGCTGGAGCGACTGGAGAGGGAAAAAACAGAGACTGTAAGAGCTGCAGAAGAGGCTGTGTGGGAAGAGGCAGAGAAAAGAAAAGCAAGTGCACTCCAGCGTGTCCGTGATGAAGGTGTCCAGCAGATCCAGCAGCAGCTGGAGGAGGAACGAAAGATGCACGAACAGCATGTCAAGGTATTTGTGTGTGTGTGTGTGTGTGTGTGTGTGTGTGTGTGTGTGTGTGTGTGTGTGTGTGTGTGTGTGTGTGTGTGTGAGACATGCTTATTAGTTAGTGCTGCTTGACTCGATATGTCATCTTTATCAAGGGACATTCAGCTAAGGTGTTAGGCCTCAGACCCATTTCTTCTGCTTACAAATGATTAAAGATGTACCTGCTTTCCCCGCTGCTGTACAGCAACGTATGATCCTGAACATTGAATGTGTGTGTGTGTGTGTGTGTGTGTGTGTGTGTGTGTGTGTGTGTGTGCGTGTGTGTGGACACTCCATTTGAATTTCCCCTTGGTAATTTAATAAGGTAATTTGATTGATTGATTGATTGATTGATCAGGCGCTGATCAGGCGCGTAGGAAGATGCTGAGAGGAAGGGCGGCCCACTAGGTCGGGTGAGCCAGACGGCCGGGGTGAAGAAGGATGGTGCGTGCGTGCTTGCGTGTGTGTGTGTGTGTGTGTGTGTGTGTGTGTGTGTGTGTGTGTGTGTTGACTGCCAAGGATTGTGTCCTGCGACAGCAGAGCAGGGGTGGCCCACCACTGGTGGACCCCTCTCCTCTTATCAAAAGCAAGGGGGGTCCAAAGATATTCGGGCCCCCCTTCCAAAAATGGAACGGGGGCCTGGGCCCCCAGGGCCCCCGTGGTTCCTACGCCCCTGCTGATTGATAAGAGAATGTTGGAAAACCATGCATATGGTAGCACCACATCTTTCTGTTAAAACATCTACGCAAACTAATGCAGGACCAGTAAATGAAAGAATCAAATTGTTCTGACTTACCTGCATGTGTGCCAGGGATCTTAATCTTAAAGACTGCTGCAGCCTTTCACCTTTTTATGATATACATGTATTGCAATGCGGATCCACAGATTATGTCACTACAGATTATGATAAAGCACAGACTGAACATTATGACCTGATCCAGCTCAGTTTGTACACACCCCAAAATATGTACAAGTATGCAATTAAAAATCCCCGTGAGCAGTATGGCTATTTTTTTTCTCTTATTTATTACATGCATTTACTTAAGCAGGCTTACATCCTGTTCCTTCCAATACCTTCTGAGGTTAAATCCTCACTATTTATTGTGCACTGACAGGCATACCATAGTCCCTAAGGAGTGAGGAACCAGCTTGAAAGTGTTATTGAAGCAATTTATAATAAGCTGTTTGTACTCCAGACAAGTACACCAGCATAATGCGTGTTCCCAGGCAGTCAAAGCTGTTCAGCCCGTGTGGACACCCCTTCTATATCTCGATCTTTTGAATCTACACTATTGACAGAAGGCAACGGGTGGGTGCCTGCAGTAGGGGGTTGTGTAATGTGAGCTCATCTGGGTCATTTCATTATAGAGAGGGTCAGGCAATATATCTCAAAGGGAGCTAGGTCAGTGAAGGCCGCAAGAGCTGGAGAAGTGACGTTACTGTAGCTTGTAATATGATTTTTTTAAAAAAAAATGTGAAAAGGAACACAACATGAATATCTATACATTTTCCTTTAAAGTTATGCTGGTGTGTGTGTGTGTGTGTGTGTGTGTGTGTGTGTGTTCTTTTTGATGTAAATATTGTCATGTATTTGCCACTGCTTTTAAATTTCTTTTTCTTTAGCAATTAAATGTAACGTGTATGTGACATGTATTCAATGTGTATGTAATCTGACATGTACACCTGTATTTATTTACTGTGTATGTATTTAATGTCACTCTGCAATTGTGGGGCGCCCAGTGCTCTCGCACGAGGTTGGGCACCAGACAAATCCTCATTATTATTACTATTATTAGAAGTACCCAGGCACTTGCACACAACTCTGCCTGACTGCTATATTATTGATTAAAATTAAGGGCGAGCAGAAGAAACTTTGTCCAAGCAGGCATTTCACCCCCAACATGCTGTGAGCAGAACATAACCAATTCAGTCACGAAAATGTGTCAATATCAAATACGAAGATCCAGCAAGGCTGTTTCTTACAAGTGCATTTTTGTGGTATGCTTCTATTACCAGAAAGAACTCCAGCCATGCGAACTGACCTTTGGTGTGTACATTTTCTGTGTGCAGGAGGAGTGCCTCAAGGTGGAGATGGCTATGCAAAAGCAAGCCATCGAGCAGGTTCAAGAGGAGCGTGCCAAG
Source organism: Batillaria attramentaria (assembly GCA_018292915.2). Taxonomy (NCBI): domain Eukaryota; kingdom Metazoa; phylum Mollusca; class Gastropoda; family Batillariidae; genus Batillaria; species Batillaria attramentaria. The sequence goes on along the minus strand of JACVVK020000408.1, from coordinate 529,123 downwards.
GCTGAGAAACAGCTGAAAGAAGCGGTTGAGCGGGTCGAAGCACGTTGCGCAAAGGAGCTGAAGGAAGCAGTGGCTCAAGCGAAACAGAGAGAGCAGGAAGCTGCAGCCAAGAATATTGTGACGATCGTTCAGTGAGTGGCCTGTTGTCGGTGTGCATGGGATTCAATTACTGTCAGCGTGTTTTGTTTATGGGTACCGGGTCAATTCTGACACAGCTGTAGCAGTATGAGCTACTAGCTGGCACTACACGCTGATGCGCAGTGCAATTTGTTGGTGGTATATGCTAGCACGTACTACTATCATCACACTCCGTAGACCTTTAGATCATGGGTAACGCTGAAGGTCTATCAACATGTGGTGCTGTTGAACCAAAGACTAAACTTTTTTTGTCTGTAACTTCTCTTCAGGTGTAGTGCTGTTGTGTCCATATAGTACGATAGAAATGTGGTACTATTTGTCACAAAATGTAGTGCTATTAGGTGTAACACCAGTGAGTTCAGCCATTGCTGCTACTGTTTTATTACCCTTCACTATTGACCGTAACACAAAGTCCTGTCCACATGTATGCGCCATTTCTCTGTACCAAGCAGCTGCTGAACACAGGTCCTGCCACCTCACTTATGTTCAGCAAGCAGCTGGTCACAGCAGACAGCCTATGAAAATCAATACCATGGATATATACTGTATTTGTTTCATACATCTGCTGTGTGGGCTTCATGTGTAGATCTATGCATCATCATTTCTAACATGCACATCTGCATTGATGCTGTTGTATACAATTTTAACAAAATTATTTGTCTAGAGAGTAATAACATCATGCTGCAGATGAAGTGACAGTGTAGTCTGAGATATGTTTTAACCCTTTCTATCCTGCACCCTACATCTACCGAGAGTAATAACATCATGCTGCAGATGAAGTTACAGTGTAGTCTGAGATATGTTTTAACCCTTTCTATCCTGCACCCTACATCTACCGAGAGTAATAACATCATGCTGCAGATGAAGTGACAGTGTAGTCTGAGATATGTTGTAACCCTTTCTATCCTGCACCCTACATCTACCAAGCTGCATATGTGTCAGAGGAACTCGCATCCTGTTGCCTTACTGAATGCATGTTTTAAAACAAAGAATGAGTTTCTAATTAGGAACCTCATACATGTGTCTCTCATTCCTTTACACTTGCGCACACATGCACAAACTCCAAACCGCGGTTAACTCTTCCGTACTCATTTGTCTCCTGTGCACAAATTTGTCACCTGTACTCATCATGGATCACCAGTACATGTGTCTGATTTGTAACAGTGCACTTACGCTTAGCAGTTAAGATCAGATGTAACTGTTCCATTGTGAAATACAAGCTGCATGTAGTCTGTGAGCCTACACCCAACATTCAGACTGTTACTTCACACTCACTTCACACAACCTGTCTTATCCCAGGCCAGTACCACACTGAGAAAACACCCAAGAGTAATAATCCTCACTAAGCTGGCCAATTATTATGTTAGGCATTGAACGGCTCAGTGGGTAGCCCCAGGAGCAGGGTTTCACTACAGGCACTATGCATACCCTGATCCTTGATCCTGGCACTGCCTGGCTGAAAAGCCAGGGATTACCAGTAAGGCTGACCCTGTAAGGCCTTGGTGCCACCTAGTGTGGCAGACATGGTGAAAAATGTAACATATGGTGGTGTGCTTAACTCAGAGCCTAGGCTGTAGCTAGGAATTATTGGAACAGTCACAGTATGTAATACACCATTTGTTTCTTTGTTTGGAAAGGCTTTCAGTAATGTGTGTGTGTGTGTGTGTGTGTGTGTGTGTGTGTGTGTGTGTGTGAGAGAGAGAGAGAGAGAGAGAGAGAGAGAGGGTAAAGTTACAGTGCAGACGGATTATGCGTAGTAAGTGAACTCCATTCATACAGATCACAGGTTCATTCTGGTAACTAACCACTGAAGCGCTTCCCCATATGACAAGCACGCAAAAATCTCTGACGAACAACACAACATGAGAGGATGAGCTTCAACAAATGCATAGTTCAGTTTGATTTAGCTACATACGTGAAACCCCTGACCCCAAGATGGTAAACAGGTGGGTGGAAGGTGGTGTAAACAGGTGGGTGGAAGGTGGAGTTAACAGGTGGGTGGAAAGTGGTGTAAACAGGTGGGTGGAAGGTGGTGTAAACAGGTGGGTGGAAGGTGGTGTAAACAGGTGGGTGGAAAGTGGTGTAAACAGGTGGGTGGAAGGTGGTGTAAACAGGTGGGTGGAAGGTGGTGTAAACAGGTGGGTGGAAGGTGGTGTAAACAGGTGGATGGAAGGTGGTGTAAACAGGTGGGTGGAAGGTGGTGTAAACAGGTGGGTGGAAGGTGGTGTAAACAGGTGGGTGGAAGGTGGTGTAAACAGGTGGGTGGAAGGTGGTGTAAACAGGTGGGTGGAAGGTGGTGTAACAACATGATTCTAATTTTCACGAGCATGTTTGTTTGTTATAACAGCAGCTACCTTTCCTCCATGAGGACTTGTATTATGGCCACTACCCATGTTAAATGTTGGGATCTACAAGGTTGAAATAAAACATAACATTGCTTGCGCAAGTGCCTACTGGACTTGAAAACAAATACATGTAGTGTCTGAACTACACTACACGCATCATTTCAACCGTTTTCATTAGCTCAAAACTCCAGTCGTGCAGGATGTCATTCTTGATCCTTAGCAGTTCATAATAATATGAAATTACATATATCATCGTTTACCCATCCTTTCTTGACAACAGCAGGCCTCAAACTCTTCTGGTGTATGTTGCAGGAAGCATGCTGTGGAGACAGAGAAAATCCGGACAGAAGCAATGCAAGACAAAGCCAAGGCAATCACTGCTCTCACCGTTGCCAAAGATGAGGAGCGTGCAAATGCCGTGGCGCAAGCCTGTGAGAGGGAGCGGAAGATTGCCACAGAGAAGCTGGACAAAATGCGAAAGGAGGGACAAAAGGCCCTTGAAAGAGAGTACAAGAAGATGGTGGAGATGATTGTGGAGATAGAGGGGCTGAAAGTGCAGATCCAGGAGGTGGAGAAAAGGAAAGAGAGGGTGAGCGAGTATCTCATGGTTACACGCCAACACTTCCAGGATTACATTGACCGCATGAAGGCGTTCTACCCAGGGCAAGCAGACTATATGCTCCCACCTGCTTACCTGGACGAAATTGAACGTGGCCTTATGGTCGCCAAGTAACACTGCTATCAGCATGGGGGGATGGGGGGGGGGGGGGATCGTAAAATGAATTTTTACTGTGAATGTTTATCAACTGCATGAAGGAGTTGTGCGCAAGCAGTCGGACCATAATTATACTCCTGATTGTTTACCTGGATCATGGAGGAGATTGAACGTGGTCTTACGATCGCAAAGTAATATGTACTGAACTACTATCAGCAAGAAAAGGGGAAAAAAAATTGTAAAATGAATGTGTAATGTGAATCTGTTTATCAGCTGCATAAAGGAGTTGCAGCCAGGCAGTCAGTATGTGTTGCCATCTCTGTGTCTGGAGGAAATCAAAGTGGGTGTCGTCGCAGAGTAATGCTGCTGGGAAAAAGAAAAGAAAAAAATTGTAAAATGAATGTTTAACGTGAATATGTTTCTGGAGGATCTATACACTACCAGTACATACAATGAAACCTGTCACCAAGGATCAGCTGTCTGTGAAGTAAACTGGAGCACGATCAGTTGTGGCAGGCAAGACACGCACACCACAGTTAATCCCTCAGTATACACTTTAATCTGGATGCATGTTTACCATCCCTTATCTCTTTTACTAAAAAAGAAAAGAGTACAACATTTTTGCCAAAAGCCAGTGTTGCCTCTTATCAGAATGTTATGTCAACCGACCGAGTAACAAAATTATTTCATGATAAGCACATGACTCGCTTCAATCGTCAGCCCTCACCTGTCAAGCAAAATATTTGTTGTAAGAGCTTTATTTATGTTTTTGTAAACAGCAGTTTATTAAAATTGTATACATTTTTGTTTACATCCATACAAGCTTTCAGTGTTCTAATTTTATTTTCATGTTGTTAATTGTGGTAGTTTTCCTAACCTCCACCCATTGTTTAGCAGTGTTTTGACCCTTAGTTTGCCATGGCCTTCAACCTCCAATGGAAAATTAGGAGTGAACCACCATTGTTGTGACTGATAAAGGGTTAAACTAAATGCCTGTCCTTGCAAAGCGGCAACACTATCCCGCATGCATTTTAATATTTGTTATTAGTGATGTTCGTGAGAATTTGTGGGTGGGTGTTTAACGTCCTTTTCCACCACATGCGGTGAGAATTTGTGCTGTAAAGATGACTCAGACATACATGTATTAACAAAACAACTGGATATATTATTGACACATACATGCACATACCATATATATGATACGGCTGTTGATGTGTTAAATACATTGCCAGTAGTTGAAAGTAAGATGGATACAATATTATATATCATTTAAAGCAAGGCCCAAGAACTTGTACGCACTGAGGCTGGGTGTATTTTGGAAAATAGTATTCGTTCTAGGAAAATTTCTCCTACAGTCTGTCTCAGTCAGCTGAGGATTTTGCTGACACAGCAAGTATTGGTGTCGGTCACACTTTATGTGTAGTGCACGACACTTAGATCTGCATAATTTGATTCCAGTATTGTTGGTGCATTTGCAACCATTGTTAATGTCTCATAATCTTTTCATCTTATCATACCAGTCTTGTCTTTGAATAGAAAAATGTACGTAGTTTACATACCTGTATGAATATACTGTATTTTTACTGTAAAAAGACACCAGTTTTACACTGTAATGTAACTGCAGCCAGAGTGAATGTCAACTACATGTACAAATATTTCCTTCTTTTTTTTTTTGTCTTGAAAGCACATGGCAGTGGGGTGTAATGCATTCTGCACATTTAACTGGAACATACACTTGCACTGTGTGGGTAATGGTGGGGGGGGGGGGGGGGGGGGGGGGGGGGGGTAAGGTGTGAGGTGTTATTGTGTAAGTGGGGTTGGGGTGGGGGGTAAGGTGTGAGGTGTTATTGTGTAAGTGGGGTTGGGGTGGGGGGTAAGGTGTGAGGTGTTATTGTGTAAGTGGGGTTGGGGTGGGGGGTAAGGTGTTATTGTGTAAGTGGGGTTGGGGTGGGGGGTAATGTGTGAGGTGTTATTGTGTAAGTGGGGTTGAAACATTTGCCATGGAGTTATTTACATGTGGTGCCAATGCCAGGAAGCGTGTGCTGGGTGATCCTCTCTTAGGGAGGTAGATGCTGAATAACATTGTTTGGCTTTTGTGAACAGGTTAACCAGATTGTATGCAGGGTATATATATATATATCAATCTTGACTGATTGCAAGTGCTCGTACACAAGTACACTATACAACTTTACTTAATGAAAAGTGCAGTTGAGTTCTGATCGATGTGCTTCTCATTTGCCAGGAGTTTGTAAGGATAAGTTTCATGTGACAAGTGGATTACTGTACTGCTTTCATATATATGTTTGCATGTAACCAGATAATTATGAACATTGTGGCATCATTTTCCAGATACATTTATACAGACTTGCTCAATACCAGCAGAATGCACTCAACCATCTCTCGTTTTCAATAGCAATATATATTCCTTTTCTTTGTTGGGCAGATTCAGGCCGTTTGTTTTAGCGTGAATGTCTGAAAGTTTTGAAGAGAGTGAAAACCTGCAATAGTGTGTTATCAGCATCACAAAACATTTTTTTCCCCCTCAAAGCGAGCTCTCGTGAATTTTACAAGGGTGGGTGGGTGTTTGGGGGTTTAATGTCCTTTTCCACCAGATAGGGTGATATCAAAGGCGGGGCAATGATGAAAAAGCCAGCCCCAGCCGGGATACGAACTCATGACCCGAGCATTAGAAGTCCAATGCTCTACCATTCGGCCACCCCGGCGTCCCGTGAATTTTACAAGTTTGTACTTTCTGGTCAGTCACATCAATTATCTGTTAGTTTACTGTTTTCATCTGGGGTCATTTCAAGGAGCGATCCTGGTGAACTGCTTTGTCTACAGTTGACGTGGTTTTAAGTCTATGCACAACTCCAAATGATACCATTGGAAACAAAAACACTATTTAAAAAAAAAACAAAAAAAAACTTGTAAAACAAGAAGGCATCTTAAGACATGTCTCAGACTATTCATACAACACTTCAACTGTAAGTGCTCATCTTGTTACATTGTTGCAATAAAATGTGGTGTAAAATGTACAGATCACTGTTTTTTTTATTCCTAGAAAATCTCATATACAGAAGTGCATGAACATTCTCACACGTGATTTGAAAAATAAATCACCAACGGATTTAACTGTAATACTGAAAATACATTTTATTTACAGTACTTGGTTTTATTCTGCACTTTCAATATATCCATATGTGCATGCACGCACACACACACACACGCACACACAAACACACACACGCGCACGCACACACACACGCACACACACACACAAACAGTTTGACACATACACATATCCCTCATAAAGAGAGTTCATCTTCTACAGCACAAACATTCCAACCGTGCAACCATCTGTCCCTGGTGAAGAATGGAAAAATTTTGAAGATGCACCAAATAATGCACTGAGCTATGTGGGTGTATACTCAATGAATTCTGGCTGCACTTTGGCCACCTTGCGGAACTCTTCCATCAGAGTTCTTGGGCACTGCATCTTGCACCAGCTGATGGGCACCATGGTTGCACCTGCGAAAAATTACATCATGTATCAATGAAACAGCATGACTGACAAGCTAACAAATCGAAGAAATTTAAAACAAAAATAGATGTTACTGATGATGTCTGTCATACGTACGTGTATGTTGATGAAATCTATACGTAGTGCCACTGGCAGCAAGTGCATTACTTGAAGGCAGGTAAGATGCGTGCGCATGTGTGTGTGTAGAGAGAGACAGACAACGAGAGAGAATCAGAGAGAGGGAGGGAGATAAAAAGAAGGGTGTAAGTCTGTAACAGAAACATTCCAGAGACCTGCTTCACTGGTTGCTATGACAACTCCGAGCTCATTCTCTGCTGTGGACAGGACGTACGACTGGGCATCACCAAGTGACAACTACAATGGATAAGGAATCAACAACTGAATGTGTGGGTACACCACTTCAGTAGTACATCATGATAAACTTGAACAGAATACACTCAGTTGTACTTTTTGAAGGTGGCATAAAAAACAACCAAAAGGTGAATTGTATCTGATGTTAACAAAACAACAACCAACTAGAACCGCAAAGCTTTTATCGACCCATGTGTGTAGTCATTTTAGCTCTCTCTATGCTAAGGTACCCATTTGGGGCCATCACATTCACAGCGCTTGGCAGCAGAGATCCGATTCATGGGATTGCCAGCTTTCTGTTTTGATTCTCAGTCACGACATCATACAGTGAAGAACTAAAAACAGCGCTAGCAAACTGGGTTTCTGCAAGTAAAAGGGAAGCAACCATCTGTCGGTATGCTACTGGGAAAAACTCTCAGCATCCTATTATGCCACGCTTCGTGTTACCTGTCATAGTTCCTGAGAAAACGCCAGCCGCGAATTAGTCTTTGTGGCTTGCGCGGCTTTAAGCCCTAAAAACTCACTCACTCACTCCTGAGAAAACGCCAATGTTGAAGGTGCTAATGCTACCATGTTTGTGTTCACAGACTGTTCTGAGCTGCTTTCTATCATCACACCACTTACACCCCTGGACAGTGACAAGTGTTATTTATGTTGTCACTGAGCCAACAGAAGTGTACTCAATGACATGGCGACCACACCGAGCACTCCAATGTTGTACATGTAACAACAGTCATAGAATTTGAATGTTCCGCCGCTCGTGCAAAGTGTAAACAAGATTGTATCGCATGAAAGAGCTCATATAACCCTTGTCTTGCTGAACTAATTTGTCCTATGCTGAAAAAGCCATAGAGGTGTTCCGGAATATTCCGGGCTTAGCACTACAAGGGTTAAAGTTCTGGCACAGACAGGCAGATAACAGAGCAAGGGGGGGGGGGGGGGGGGGGGGGGGGGGGAGGGGGGGGGTCTACGTAGACTCACTTTGTTACATATGAGTCAAAAAACAAAAAATGTTGAAATGCTTAGTCATCAAAACATCATCTCTGTATTCTTCAAGAAAGACAAAAAACAAAGGATACGACTCTGGCCACCACAATATCCCCTGGCCGAAAGCATTTGTACATCTCAACCCGGTCTTTCTCTGTGGCCCGAACATCTTCCTTCCTGCAATCAGAACAAAACATGTCAATACGACTACTGTTATTTGGCACTGCCACAGTGGCACCCATAAACTATACTACTGTTATTACTTGGCACTGCCACAGTGGCACCCATAAACTATACTACTGTTACATGTACTTGGCACTGCCACAGTGGCACCCATAAACTATACTACTGTTATTTGGCACTGCCACAGTGGCACCCATAAACTATACTACTGTTACATTACTTGGCACTGCCACAGTGGCACCCATAAACTATACTACTGTTACTTGGCACTGCCACAGTGGCACCCATAAACTATACTACTGTTACTTGGCACTGCCACAGTGGCACCCATAAACTATACTACTGTTACTTGGCACTGCCACAGTGGCACCCATAAACTATACTACTGTTACTTGGCACTGCCACAGTGGCACCCATAAACTATACTACTGTACTTGGCACTGCCACAGTGGCACCCATAAACTATACTACTGTTATTTGGCACTGCCACAGTGGCACCCATAAACTATACTACTGTTACTTGGCACTGCCACAGTGGCACCCATAAACTATACTACTGTTACTTGGCACTGCCACAGTGGCACCCATAAACTATACTACTGTTACTTGGCACTGCCACAGTGGCACCCATAAACTATACTACTGTTACATGTACTTGGCACTGCCACAGTGGCACCCATAAACTATACTACTGTTATTTGGCACTGCCACAGTGGCACCCATAAACTATACTGTTACTGTACTTGGCACTGCCACAGTGGCACCCATAAACTATACTACTGTTACATACTTGGCACTGCCACAGTGGCACCCATAAACTATACTACTGTTACTTGGCACTGCCACAGTGGCACCCATAAACTATACTACTGTTATTTGGCACTGCCACAGTGGCACCCATAAACTATACTACTGTTACTTGGCACTGCCACAGTGGCACCCATAAACTATACTACTGTTACTTGGCACTGCCACAGTGGCACCCATAAACTATACTACTGTTATTTGGCACTGCCACAGTGGCACCCATAAACTATACTACTGTTATTGGCACTGCCACAGTGGCACCCATAAACTATACTACTGTTACTTGGCACTGCCACAGTGGCACCCATAAACTATACTACTGTTACTTGGCACTGCCACAGTGGCACCCATAAACTACTACTGTTACTGTTACTTGGCACTGCCACAGTGGCACCCATAAACTATACTACTGTTACTTGGCACTGCCACAGTGGCACCCATAAACTATACTACTGTTACTGTACTTGGCACTGCCACAGTGGCACCCATAAACTATACTACTGTTATTTGGCACTGCCACAGTGGCACCCATAAACTATACTACTGTTACATGTACTTGGCACTGCCACAGTGGCACCCATAAACTATACTACTGTTATTTGGCACTGCCACAGTGGCACCCATAAACTATACTACTGTTACTTGGCACTGCCACAGTGGCACCCATAAACTATACTACTGTTACATGTACTTGGCACTGCCACAGTGGCACCCATAAACTATACTACTGTTACTTTGGCACTGCCACAGTGGCACCCATAAACTATACTACTGTTACTGTACTTGGCACTGCCACAGTGGCACCCATAAACTATACTACTGTTATGTATGGCACTGCCACAGTGGCACCCATAAACTATACTACTGTTACTTGGCACTGCCACAGTGGCACCCAGAAACTATACTACTGTTACATGTACTTGGCACTGCCACAGTGGCACCCATAAACTATACTACTGTTATTTGAAAAAGCACTGCCCAGTGGCACCCATAAACTATACTACTGTTACTGTACTTGGCACTGCCACAGTGCACCCATAAACTATACTACTGTACTGTACTTGGCACTGCCACAGTGGCACCCATAAACTATACTACTGTTACTTGGCACTGCCACAGTGGCACCCATAAACTATACTACTGTTACTTGGCACTTGCCACAGTGGCACCCATAAACTATACTACTGTTACTTGGCACTGCCACAGTGGCACCCATAAACTATACTACTGTTACTTGGCACTGCCACAGTGGCACCCATAAACTATACTACTGTTACTTGGCACTGCCACAGTGGCACCCATAACTATACTACTGTTACTTGGCACTGCCACAGTGGCACCCATAAACTATACTACTGTTACTTGGCACTGCCACAGTGGCACCCATAAACTATACTACTGTATTTGGCACTGCCACAGTGGCACCCATAAACTATACTACTGTTACATGTACTTGGCACTGCCACAGTGGCACCCATAAACTAATGTAAACAGTTGACTTGAGTTGAGATCAGCATGTTCACAGCTCAATCAAGGTTTTTTTTTTCGCTCCCAAGGAGCAAAATGGGTCGATTGACCCACTCAGTACAAATCAATGGGTCAATTTTAGAACCAGTGGGTCATCGTATAACCGTTTATAGAACTAGGGGGAAAATGTGAATAATGCACAACACAACATGTTCATTCTTTCGGTGATTCTGAATGAGATACAAAGCGTGTACAAATGTATACACAGAGCTGCCGTTATGGCAGCAGTGAGATTTTAGTATTAAATTAAGAACTTCAAGTTGTAAGACAAATTAGAAATCAAACCTTATCATCCCCCTGAAAGACTCCTTCAGTGGAGTTTTCCCCACACTCATGATGGCACATTTGCAGAACCGTGGGTGTAACACTGGTAACCTGCACAAAAAAAAGGGAAAAGACAACATGTACAATGAGGAAACTTCTTCATCTTCATCACTCCTTTAATCAATTAATGGCAACTCCAGTTCCCCACATGAAAGCCGCTGTGTGCTGAAAATTGAAACAAAACTGAGAGCCATACGTGCACACACATGGAGCAATATGCTGACAGGTTTGTCTGTGTGTGTGTGTGTGTGTGTGTGTGTGAAAAATTGTGTAGACCAACAGCTGAGCTTTTACAATGAAACTGACATGCCTGTGTAGGCTCTTCTCTTATGTGTGTGTGTGTGTGTGTGTGTGTGTGTGTGTGAAAAATTGTGTAGACCAACAGCTGAGCTTTTACAATGAAACTGACATGCCTGTGTAGGCTCTTCTCTTATGTGTGTGTGTGTGTGTGTGTGAAAAATTGTGTAGACCAACAGCTGAGCTTTTACAATGAAACTGACATGCCTGTGTAGGCTCTTCTCTTATGTGTGTGTGTGTGTGTGTGTGAAAAATTGTGTAGACCAACAGCTGAGCTTTTACAATGAAACTGACATGCCTGTGTAGGCTCTTCTCTTATGTGTGTGTGTGTGTGTGTGTGTGTGTGAAAAATTGTGTAGACCAACAGCTGAGCTTTTACAATGAAACTGACATGCCTGTGCGCACAAATCCAGAAAACAACAGCTTTCACTTCACCAGTTTTCTTATCCAGTGATATTACTTAATACACATGTATAAAGCACAAAGGCAGTCTTTTTCAAATGAAATATACACATGTATATATATATAACTGATCATCCTAATGTAATTCTACATGGCAGTACAGAAATCAATGTAAAAACACTTTAACACTATAACAGGCAATCGCAGTATGTAAAAGGGTAGGGGGGGGGGGGGGGGGGGGGAAACAAAAACAGTTTTGTTGGCTTGTTACCTTTGCTGTGACTATAGCCTGCACTGATGGAACAACTGTCTGCTGAGTGTCTGTTACCACAGACACTTGGAACTGCAACAAAAAATAAAACAAAGGTAAGATTGAACAGAGTGGGGTCTTCAGTTTCAGTACACAACTGACACAAGTGGAAACATGTATTACATCATTACATGTGTGGTTAAATGCAGGCAAGACAGGCATCACCCACATGGTGAATGGGTAACATTTTGACTTGATCTGGGGAGGAAAGGTGATTATACTAGTCGTTATTCATTAGGCAGTGGCTGCAGTTACGTGACCATAAATCCGTACCCAGGATTAGGTTTACGTGACAGTATATGTTCTGTGTGGGGCTCAGTACCCATGTTATCTTTGTTTCTAGCATTATGTACAGACTGTTTGGTGACTGCCATTACATTTGTGGCCCTCAAAAGAATTCTTATGAGTGTGTATTTTCCACACTGATAGTGAATCACTCCCCTCACACGTCTTCATTTTAGAGACAACTGTACAGAAGATTTCGTTTCAAAGTCTGCGATTGCTTTCTTTAGCTGACTGTAGGATTCAAAGGCTAGCCCTACTAAGAGCTGCTCTGCTTCCATAATCGCTGTCAACAAAAACGTCCGTCATGAACATGTGGCAGATGACTGATGAATGAACGAAAAAATCTTCGCGATCGGGTCATTACCGGAAACAGGTGTCAAATGTGCGTGTGTGCGCATGCGTCGCTATAAGTCACGTTACTGCAGTATGGGACGGGCGTTACGGTCACATAGCGCAAGTCACTGTGTATTCATTATGTTCTGGTTACTGGTATGGTGTTCTTAAATGACCTTTCCATCTGGTTCCTGCTGTTTTTGAAGAGATCCTGCCAGGCTGGAGTAGATAAAGCCATTTCTTTTATATGTGCCAGGGCCAGGCCTGATTGTTTCATCTTTTCGTGCCACTCTCTGACCTGGAATAAATAAGCAGGAAGAGTATTTACGTTTTAGTTACATATGTGATGAGCTACACCCAAGAAAGTTCCAAAAACTTTTAATGTACAGGGAAGTTACTGTCAATGGAATCTGTCATTCAAAAGTCCCCTCGAAAATGGGGGAGCCATAAAATCATAATAAAAACAAACTGCAACCACTTCACACACATGGATACAACCAACATTTGTCTCTGTAAACTGCATGTGTATTATGAAAGACAAGAAAAGAAAAAAATACAAACAAGCTTTCTCCCTTTCACTTCTTTAGTCCTTGTGTTTGAAACCCCTTGGCCTTATCAGACATGTGTCTGGAGACACTCAGACTGACATCGAAACAGATTGTAATGATAGTACACTTTGTGCGTAAAGTCCAAAACGTGTTGGTTGGCTTTCATCTGATTAACTTGTGACTAGATTACTGTCAACGTTTATTTGATATAAATTTACTTGCACACATACCTGGCACGCACACCATGGGCGCAGACATCTTGGTACATTGAATTACCAGAAGAATAAAGAAAGTGGAATCGTGAACAATGCACATTTTTGAAAACACGTGTTGAACATGTGTTGAATCAAAAATATATGAATATACTAGATTATTTTTTAAATGCCGTGGTCAAATTGTTTTATTTGTTTTAAAAATCGAGATTCTGTTCTTCATTTTATATTGTGGTAAAGGGATATTCTCATACAGGGCAGTAACTCTGGATTCCAGAATGGCGGATAAAATCGACTTCACAGAGGTACACGAAACAAATTCGTTCTTACATTTCAGTCCACTTCGTAGTAATCATTTCCGGAGCGGGGCTAAAAGAGAGTACAAATGCATGTGCTGTGAAATTGATTTTTTTCAGATTGCTGGCACGGGATACGGTTCTGACTTCGAGTCTGACGCTGAAGCCAAGAAAAGAAAGTAAACTATTTTCCTCCTCTCTCGTGCTGCGTACGTTTGTCTGCGTGACTATCGCTGTCTCTTGTGTTTGAGCGCCCGTGTGTGTATACATGTGCGTGTTGGGAGGGAGGAAAGGTGGGAAGGGATGGGTAGGCACAATATTTAATCATATTAGTATTGCACTTATTAAGTTATATTTAGACTAAGCGTAAGTTAATTCCTGTATAAGTCCAACACACATATATTTGTATCGAATGTGGAGATCCAGACTACACGCTAACGTCAAAGAAGGCATACAAATATTTGATATCCAGTGCGACTTGTCTTGCGACAATGACTTTAAAAACATTAATTTCATTCAGGAAGGAATATGAAAGTTTGCTTCCCCAAAAGAAGAGAAAGACAGATGGGATTCCACAACGCCAAGCAATGGGGGAAGAGTACAGTAAGTGAGTATCACACCTGACCGTAGTACCGAACACTCTTCTTGTGCATGATTAGAGGCCTTTCGCACGCCGAGTGCCTTCAGTGAGCTCACACGCTCGCCAAATGGATTTTCTGTTCACATGCTACCAGAGTGCACTGGATGGACTGTCTGGACAATACACAAAGCACGGTCAGCGGTGACTTGTTGGCGTGGCAAGGAAAAAATAGGACCGTGTTCTATTTTCGGGCGTGGTGACAGTGTCCCTGCATGGGCAGTGCCCCTGGCGAGCGGATATAAATTTACTTGGCTGGGAGTGTATTTTACCGCTGGTAGGCAGGCAACATCGTCACGTGTGAAAGGCCTCTTACCAGTTGATGTGATATTGTAGAAAGGCTAAAAGTAAGACCTATTTCGACCAACTGGTTTATTGGATATACATATATATATATATGTATATCTGATACAACTGTAACTGGAAAGAGGAAGCAGAAAATCTCCAGTAAAATATTTGTGTTGACAATGTTAATCCAAAACACAACTACACTGTATCTGAATTTACAAAATTAAGTAATCCATTTTTTTTTAATAATTATTTTTGGTTGGTTTGATTTCCACTGCATTTTTCTGTAATTAATCATCATGGTTGCTCTAGAGTGAAAATGATATAATTATTGTTAAGGATTGTGAGTAGTACTAAGTAGTAGTAGTAGTTACTTCAGTTCATTTGTGACTATGCACCTTACAAACCCCCAAAATCAGTGTCTTTATTCCAATAACCAAGATACATGTATACATGTACAATTTGTCTTTCTGACAGAGAGGAGGGCAAGATTCACAGATTCCATTACCTGAGTATGAGTGCTGTATCCTTGTTGATTACCATTACTGTTTTGTTTATTCCCCCCCCCCCACCCCCACACACACTTACATGACATGTGCATACTTACAAGCGAAGTGGGTTTGTCAGTCTTTTGTTCTCATCTTCCTTTTACTTAGTGGCAGACTCAAAGTATCAATATATTTATTTTCAGTTAAAATAAAAAGAAGAAATTTATTATTTGTTGGTGACAAGACAGTTCTATTTCTAATGATCCCTCTTTTATTTATTTAGTTTTTTTAAAATATGAGATGTTCATACATTTGAGATGAAGTGTTCAGGTACATGTATGTGTATAATTGTATGTGTTGAACACTAGAATTCACCCCCCCCCCCCCTCCCCCAACCACAAACACTGGAACCACCAAATGTGGTGGTATAGTTTGTACTTTTGTAAACTTGGGGCGTCATTTTTCCTTAAAGTATGTTACAGTTTGATCGCCATAAACAGTTTGTCAACAACTATGTGCTTTATTTTGGTGGCTCAATGAAAGAATTCCAGAGAGACAGGTATGTGGACTTGATTGTTTTTTTTGTTGTTGTTGTTGTTGTTTTTTTTTTTTGTTGTTTTTTTGGGGGGGGGTATCATCTTCTGTTAAAAACTGTGACATCATAAATGCATGTAAAGAATTTACATACATACATACATGTATGTAATGTGTTTGTTATTGGAGTGTACTGGTATTCTATTTTTGTTTAATATTTGGTATAACCGGCCCCTGTAGTGTAGTGGTTAGCACTTCGGACAATGGACTGGGAGACCCGGGTTTGAGTCCCAGCCGAGGCAAGCCGGATTTTTCCTATGTAGGTCGGCTCCTACCCAGAGCGGGTGTGCTATGGGCCCAATGGGGAGGCTGTTGCCACACAGTCGAGATTCACCCACTTCACGAGTGCGACTTTGTGGGGTGCTTCCCTTGGTATGACAAGTCTTATGATGTGGATGATTACATGGCCAGCATCGCAGGTGCCGTAGTTCCAGGGCCTGGTTAACGCCGGGATATGTATGACAGGAAGCGTGGAATGCGGCACGGTCCCGCAGTCCCAAACCACATGGAACTCCATAGCATCATCTTACCATCATCCTCAATTCCATCATGCATTATATATCGCCCCAGCTTTCGATCTCTCCGTGGATTCCACCCATGACCTGGGAGGAACACCACTGGAGCTGGCAAAAAGAGTTGGGGCAGCAAAAAAAAAAAAAAAAAAAAAAATTGGTAGTGTATACACGTATGTTTGTGGCACCATTCCCACCATACCCTATCTTCTAATCAGCTGATTTGCTTTGCCTCAGTGGGAGACTGTTAATAATGCCAACAAGACAACGAATGAACCAGCTGGAGAATATCATATTTTTAGGGTTTGGAACAGTTGCTGACATTTGTGTTTCATTTGCAGGTCAAAAGACAGGACAGACATGGATGTTATTCGAGAAAATCACCGCTTCTTGTGGGCTGATGATGATGAGGGTGAAGAGTCTTGGTGAGAGAAATGTGATATTAAAAACACACACAAGCACATATATATATATATATATATATATATATATGAATACATGCACGCATGCGTGCACACACGCACACACATACTCAGAAGGAGGAAGCTCAAATGCTCTCCACAGGTATCTAATGGAATGGTGATTTTTTTGTGTCCACATAATATTATATTCTATTTATAACTGTTGAACATTACTTTGCATATTTCATATTCTTACAGTTTACAATTACAGGCATATCCTGCATATATCACATATTAACTTCTTTCATGATCTAAGCCTACTTGTGAACTTATCATTTTTTTTTCCTTTTGTCGTACACAGGGAGAAACGGCTGGCCAAGAAGTACTACGACAAACTGTTCAAAGAGTATTGCCTGGCAGACCTCAGTCGGTACAAAGAGAATAAGGTTGGCAGTCTCCTGCATCCCGATTGCTCACTTGGTATTCTTGTCCTGCTAGTCGGTACAAAGAGAATAAGGTTGGCAGTCTCCTGCATCCCGATTGCTCACTTGGTATTCCTGTCCTGCTAGTCGGTACAAAGAGAATAAGGTTGGCAGTCTCCTGCATCCCGATTGCTCACTTGGTATTCTTGTCCTGCTAGTCGGTACAAAGAGAATAAGGTTGGCAGTCTCCTGCATCCCGATTGCTCACTTGGTATTCCTGTCCTGCTAGTCGGTACAAAGAGAATAAGGTTGGCAGTCTCCTGCATCCCGATTGCTCACTTGGTATTCCTGTCCTGCTAGTCGGTACAAAGAGAATAAGGTTGGCAGTCTCCTGCATCCCGATTGCTCACTTGGTATTCCTGTCCTGCTAGTCGGTACAAAGAGAATAAGGTTGGCAGTCTCCTGCATCCCGATTGCTCACTTGGTATTCCTGTCCTGCTAGTCGGTACAAAGAGAATAAGGTTGGCAGTCTCCTGCATCCCGATTGCTCACTTGGTATTCTTGTCCTGCTAGTCGGTACAAAGAGAATAAGGTTGGCAGTCTCCTGCATCCCGATTGCTCACTTGGTATTCCTGTCCTGCTAGTCGGTACAAAGAGAATAAGGTTGGCAGTCTCCTGCATCCCGATTGCTCACTTGGTATTCCTGTCCTGCTAGTCGGTACAAAGAGAATAAGGTTGGCAGTCTCCTGCATCCCGATTGCTCACTTGGTATTCCTGTCCTGCTAGTCGGTACAAAGAGAATAAGGTTGGCAGTCTCCTGCATCCCGATTGCTCACTTGGTATTCCTGTCCTGCTAGTCGGTACAAAGAGAATAAGGTTGGCAGTCTCCTGCATCCCGATTGCTCACTTGGTATTCCTGTCCTGCTTGTATTGATAGGAAATCTTGCAGAGAGCAGGGAGACAGCTTAGTTGCTCTGATCACATGTTGGGTCTACCACTAGGTGTTCCATTTATTAATTCTTCTAGTTCAGTAACTTTCTACCTGTCAGAATCAGATTTCTGGTGATACTGATTAGCATTTGTTTCGGCCACACAATCCTTGAGATGATCTTCTGCTTTCTTTTGTTCCTGGATCAAATCATTGCCCTGATGAAAGAGTTGTGTAAAAGTACACAATGTTTTCTTTAAACTTTACAAAATGTTGTTATTTCAAAGTTAATTTAGAAAAGAAATACATGGTTTGTTTCAGGTGGGAATGAGGTGGAGAACAGAGAAAGAGGTTGTGGAGGGAAAAGGTACATGATCATCCCATACAGAGTGCATCCATTTGATGTTGTTTGTGTCACTAAAACATGCCTTATTGGCTCCATCTTCAGTGACCTCTTTGGTGTGTGTGTGTGTGTGTGTGTGTGTGTGTGATTTGTTTGGTTTTTTTAAAATGATTTTTGCAATGCAGTTGAGGTACATGTAGTTCACCATAAAGTTAAAACTTCACCTTTGTGTTAAAATTTAAAACTTAAAAAAAACTGTCATGTGAGACAGATATTGAGTATAAAGGAAAACAAACATATGAGAGAGCTTTAGGGAGCTTACTTAAGCAATATATATGTACTTTGAGCATCTGCTTGAAAATTTGTTATTGACACTGAGAATTGTTTATTCAAAGGTATACATGTGTGTGTGTATGCTTTATCACATGTGACCTGCTTCTTTGTCTTTTTTTTTTTTTTTTTAAAAACTACATAGTTTATTTCAAGCCTTACACAGTAACAGTAAGATTATACTCATGTTGGAAATACAGGAAGTGCAGTAGCAATCTCTGTGCTTTTTCTCATCATGTTTGTAGGCCAGTTCATTTGTGGGAGCAAGAAATGCCCAGAGCGAGAAGGACTACGCAGCTGGGAAGTCAACTTTGCGTATGTGGAACATGGAGAGAAGAAGAATGCACTTGTAAAACTCCGTAGGTTTGTTTTGAAAACGTAGTATTGAGTAGAACGTCACCCTGCAATGCAGGTCCCAGTTCTTGAAGTCTTGTTGTGTGTGTGTGTGTGTGTGTGTGTGTGTGTGTGTGTGTGTGTGTGTGTGTGACTGTGTATGTTCTTTTGTGTGTGTCCATGTCAGTGAGATAAAAAAAAAAAACCATTATTAATTATAGACACTGTGTGTGTGTCAGTAAGAGCGTGTATGCACCTGTTCAATTGGAACAAGAGCCCTGTTTACATTAGCGTCAAAATATGTCCTGAGAGTGCCCTGTCAAGGTTACACTTGGACAAGCAGCTGCTCCGAAAGCGTACCACTCTCACACTACATACACAGGGTAGTCTGAGGAAGCTCTGGCTTGGGTCGCTTTTCAGTTTTTGCATATGCTATAGCTCATGGGTGGGTAGGTGGGTGTTTGAGGGTTTAACATCCTTTCCCACCACATAAGGGTGATATGAGAGAGAAGAGAGAGGGAGAGAGAGAGAGTCTTGACTCCAAAAGGAAGGAATGAAAGGTTGAATAAAAACGGCAGAAATCAGAACGGCTGACCAAAGAAAACCCTGACTACCGATGTAGGAAAGACTGAAATGTAGACATCTGCTGAGAATATTTGAAACCCCCATGCAGAGTCCTATATAAAGCTTTGACATTACGAACTGTTCACACTCATACCGGGTAGCGCTCAATCATGATTGAGGTTCCAATTTTGCATATTTTGGAGTAGTACATGTGGAAAGAGGATGGTGACTAACATGTGCTTTCTTGGTACAGCCATCTTGAATACTTCGCATATACCTAGTAACCAGGGAGCACGCGATGTATCAGCTCCATTTCCAAAATTTTATAATGTAAATGCTGGGGAGCGCTCTCAGTGCAGTGCCCTGTAAATAGGACCAAGGATACTGCACTTCAAGCAGCATCCATTAGTTTGACTGTTTCTCTGTTTTTGATGCTCTCTTGTACTGAAGGTATTGTTTTCCTTTTTCAGGACTGTGTCCAGACTGTTCATACAAATTAAATTACCATCACAAGTAAGTGCTCATATATATCTTACTCTGTGTGTGTGTGTGTGAGAGAGAGAGAGAGAGAAAGAGCATGGTAATTAATTTTTAGCTTTCCCTCCCCAGCCTGGAACCTTCTCCTTAAACTTTTCCTTCCTCGTTTCCTAATTCTGAGGTGAACATATTGATGTAATTGTTTGATTTACCACTTTTTTAGTGTTAAGGTTTTATTACTTCAAAACCCCTGTAGGGTGTTATGCAAACTTTACTTTCTCAGGCGAAAAGAAGTTGTGCCAAAGAAAAAGCAGGATGAAGCAGAGACATCAGGAAAACGGAAAGAAAAGAAGAAACACAAGAAGCACAAGAAAGACCGCAGAGGTTTGTGTGTATATATATGGTCGATTGTATTGGTGTTTACAGTATAGGTACTAGTCCTGTCCAGCTAATTAAAATTTGAAATTCTATGTGAACTTCTTTTGTGCAGTAAAATTGCATAGTTGTTCCCCTGAAATCTCCATCACTTTCAGGAAAACACTGCCTTTACGTCGCCTATACTATATATATATTCAAAGGATTTTGCCCAAAACCATTTTGGAATGTCAGCTCGTGATGTGTATGTTTTTCTGTTGGTCTTTGATGCAGACTCGGATGAAGAGGACGACAGAGCAGAAAGTTCTTCTTCTCAGACTGCTGGAAAATCTGACACCAGCACAGTGACAGATGAGTCAGTTTGGAGCGGCCCCGCCAAAATTGTGGAGGAAAAGTCAAGGTAAGTGGGTTTGCATCAGATCGTCAGCTGCACCATCTGTCTACTGGCAAGAGTGTTTTACTTCTGCAGGTTTTTTCAAGTTTAACTGGTATCTGTAGCACCTAGCTGTGTGTGTGCAATTGTTCCTTCAGCAGCTTGTTGTTTCTTACTTTGGGTTTATATGGTGTCTATTTTATTTTTCACCATACATAAAGATACACATCATGATTTTGTTTTAACTGTACATAAAAATATACACCATGTCCTTTAATTTTTTTTAACCGTTATAGTATTTATACATGTTAGGTTACAGCGACATATACAGTCGAACCTGCCAAGGCGGTCACCTGTATAAGCCAAACCACTGTCTAACCTGGTCACCCCAGAGGATCCCCTGACACACTAGCTGTTGACATGACACCCTGGATAACCCGGTCACCCTGTCTAAGGTGGTCAGTTTGACCCAGTCCCTTGGGTGACCGCCTTACACAGGTTTGACTGTAAATATTATCGATATTATTTTGCAGAATCTGTTTGCTCTGTGTATGTTGATGTGTGACGCTGCTTTTCTCAAGAATGTCTTGTTTCGTTTATTTTTCAGAGAGGAAGAATTTGACGACTATTTTGCAGACATGTTCTTGTGAAAATTTGTGCTGATGAGACAAGATGACTGCAGGGAAGAACGCGAGTCGAATCATGGCCATTATGTAGCACAGTGTATGTGTAAATTACTTGCAGCGCAAGTTTTGTTGCTGATGATGAGAATGTGTGTGTGTGTGTGTGTGTGTGTGTGTGTGTGTGTGTGTGGACACTCTCGTTACAGTATCGGGTGCAATTTTGTGTAATGATTTGCCACTGAACTTCAGACGCTCAGTAAAGTGTCCAGACAAATCTGCTAGCAGGAATTGTTGAGAGTACTGGCCGTTTTGATCTGTCTGTCTCTTTTTCCGTGGATCTCCCTCTCTCTCACACACACACATTGGCGTGATCACATTTGACTGCACAAAAGACAGGAGCCACACACACACACACACACACACACCGTTCTGAAAGAGAAGAGCATGGACCTCACACACACATACACAGATAGAAAAGAGCACAAGCTGATACAGCAGGAACGAAATCTGTGGAGAGGTCACGATTACCTCCCATGGTCTGATGCTCTGCAAGACAGCAACGATGGCACAGAGGCCATTTGGAGTCATAAACTAGCACAGCTATAAATGGAACGGAATGTTATCTGCTCAGTGAAGTAGGGCAAGATTAAAAAAAAAAAAATCTTTTCTTTGTTTCTTGAAGTGACCTTATGTGTGTGTGCGTGTGTGTGTTTTAGTGTTGCAGCACAGGATCCGTGTGAAAGTCTGCAGTCGCCTTTTTCAAATTTCATTTTCCCACATCCTCGCCTGTACAATAAGCCAAAGCTCGCAACATTTCTGATCAATATTTTTATTTATGTTATACATGCTCAGAACTCACCGGCTGACATAAAAAGTATATCTGAGAACAGAATACAGAGACTTCAAAAGTAGCAGCAGCACTAGCCTGAACATGCTATCGAGACCGTGCACCTTCCGATTAGTGCTCCTCAGGTTATTGTAAGTGGAACCGTCAGCCGTCCAGACACGCCCGTTCCGTGCAGGCCACCATGTTGCCGCTGTCGCAGAAACAAGTGTTGCAGCCATCTGCACTGGGGAAGCTGGAGCCCGGGGCATGGAACTTGCCAGTGGCAGGATCAGTGCAACCTCCGAGACCTGAAACACCAATAGTGAGACTGGAATGTCCACTACTACAGTTATGACGGTAAAGTACACGGGTTTCAAAATCTCGGCTAGCAAGTCCTGTGATGAAACGTATTCTTAAAACACTGAGGGAAAAAAAGACAAAACAAAAAGTGAAAAAAGACTTTAAAAAAACAAACAAACGCAAAAAAAAATGAAAAGAAAAAGAATAAAGAGTAGCCCCCCCCCCCCTTAAAACACACACACACACAAAACAAACCAAACAACAACAACAAACAAAACCGAGAGAGAGAGAGAGTTTCCTTTCAAAGAGGATGAAGATTCGTGGGTTGCACTGTCCACGGCACAGTTGGGGTTTCTGCAACTTCAGGCGAATTTTCTTGGAATACACAAGCACGCTTAGTCCAGTAGACTAGACAAATTCAATTACCGAAGTTTCAACTGAGGAACCTCCATTAGGGGACAAACAAACAAAAACAAGGGCAGCGTTGACTACTGATCTCGGTATGTTCTACATATGTTTTACTATCAGCATGTTCTAGAATTCGAACCTCCATGGACACCAGTCAGGGGAGCCTGGGTGACCGAATGGTAGAGCGTTGGACCTCTAATGCTCGGGTCGTGAGTTCGTACCCCGGCTGGGGCCATACATTTGTGCTGGCTTTTTCATCGTTGCCCCGTCTTTGATATCACCCGTATGTGATGGAAAAGGACGTAAAACCCCCAAACACCCACCCACTCACCCATGGTCACCAGTCAGGCGATGTCAGAAGCTTACTACGTACTCACACGCCATTTCAGTGCAGGCGACGCTTCCCCGGGAGCACGTGCAGGTATTGCAGCCGTCCGCAGACTTGAACGACTGCCCGTCCGTGTAGACCTGGCCGTTGGGTCCATTACAAGTGTTGCTGAGGCGGAGACACGCCATCTCGGTGCATAAGACGTTCCCGTTAGAACACCCACAAGTGTTGCAGCCGTCAGCAGATTTGAAGGAGTCGCCGTTGTTGTAGACTTGACCGTTGTACACGCACGTGTTGGACACGCGCGCACAGGCCCTCTGGGTGCACACGACGTTCCCGTTAGAACACCCACAACCGTTGCAACCGTCTGCGGATTGGAAAGAGTCGCCGTTGTTGTAGACGTGTCCGTTGTACACGCACGTGTTGCCGCTGAGGGGCTGCAGACAAGCGCGTTCAGTGCACGCGATGTTGCCGGTCGAGGTGCACGTGCAAGTGTTACAACCGTCGCTGGATTTGAAGGACTGGCCTGAGGCGTAGACCTGTCCGTTGGGCCCAGCGCATCCGCTGTTTGCCGCGGTGGCCAGGCACGCCCTTTCTGTGCAGATGACGTGTCCGTTAGAGCATCCGCAAGAGTTGCAACCGTCCGCAGATTTGAAGGAGTCGCCGGTGTTGTAGACCTGTCCGTTGTACTGGCACGTGCCGCTTGAGTGCAGACAGGCCATCTCCGTGCAGGCGATGTTTCCGTTGTAGCAGACACATGTGTTACATCCGTCAGCGGATTTGAACCTCGCGCCTTCTCTGTGGACTTGGCCGTCTGGACCCGTGCACTGAGCCCGTGCCAGTGGGTCTATCGAGCATGAACAATTTAAAGTCTTTAAATGGGCTGTGTGTTTACTGTGCCGACGTGTTTTGGAACAGTTTCGCCTGTACGCTCGAAATACTCTGGCTTGATGATTAGTAGAGCTCTTAATGCGATACAATGCCGTTTACACTTTGCACGAGCGGTCGAACAGCATTCAAACTCTACGTTCGCTGGTACAACAATCTCGCTCAGTGACTTAACCGCGTCAGTGAGTACACTTCTGTTGGCTCAGTGCCGCGGCCAGCATTCGACATGCTTTCACTGTGCAGGTGCCTAACAGGCTGACACCACAAAAACCCAGGTCAGAACGGTTGTCAGTAATGTCCGCGGAATAGAGCATCACTTTATTTACATACAGAGTTAGGCTCTTGACGCACGGGAGATGTTTTTTGTTCGAACAAACATGGAGACCAGCCGGGCAAAACACACTCCGGAACAATGAGGGGAAAGGCGTGGAAAGGCCGCATGTCGCACGAGAAACACGGTCAAACACCATAGGTTCGCTGTTTGTTCGGACTGAAAAACACTCGCGTGTGTCATCGGCCTCTGAGGTTCGAAAGGGGACCCCTTCACACACACACACACCACCACCACCACCACTACCACCAAAGCGCGCGCGCGCGCGCGCGCGCGCACACACACACACACACACACACACACACACACACACACACACACACACACACAACACAACACAACACAACACAACACACCACAACACAACACACACACACCACAACACACACACACACACACACACACACACACACACCCTCTGCAAAAGCACAAACATTACCTGCATTAGCACTGGCAATCAGCGCACACAACAGAATGAAAATCCTTGCTACTTCCATGATGTTTCAACGCTACAATGATAAATGCTGGCAAATAATGTACATGTACAGTAAACTCACGGCTCCACAATCCCGTTATCTCAGTCACGATCATGCTTTTCACAGGTAAGCCGCCCACATGAGCACTAGGGGTTCTTGGGAAATGTCATACGACAATGACATAGATTCAGGCACATTCTCCCGACACGCCGAGAGCTTGTTGTCTGTACCGACCGCCTCATACTCTGCGGATTTTTTTTTTTTTTTGGGTGGGGGGGGGGGGGTGAATGTCGTTGGCAACTCCTCGTGCCGTCCTACTCCCCCCTCCCCAACTCTCAAAGTAGAAAGCGCAAACCTGAATTTTCTCTATAAAAACTGAAAAGGTCTAAGAAACATTTACAGAAAATATTGTTTCAAACTCAGAGCAGAGAGCAAAAACCCTTAGATTAAAAAAAAATAGAAAGAAAGAAAGACAGAAACAACAATAACATCCCCCCCCCCGTCCTCCCGACACACACACACACACACACACACACACACACACACACACACACACACACACACACACACACACACACACACACACGCACGCACGCACGCACACACACGAACAAACAAAGAGATGGATAGAAAATACATTATATCGTCTTCGTCTACCATCAACCCTCTCTACTTCGACTTGAGAGTTGGGCTCAGAGAGTGCGTGTAGGCCAAACTCTGCGGCAATCTCCCTCCGGTATCTAGATTACTTTCTGACTTTATTTCCGCCAGTAAATGTTTCCAGGCCAAGACATGTTGTGGGATGCCACGAGAAGCGTGTTGTCGAAGGGCGAAGGATAGGCGCTGTATCCACGTGCGGACATGAAGCTGATGAAGAAGTCCCGATCCTCCACCCTGCCTTTCACGAGCGCCCATTCCATCAAGACGCCCACCACATCGAGCTGGTCAAAGAACTTCTTGGCTCCCCGTAGTGCCCGCCCTTCCGCGGCCTCGATGTCCATCTTAACAAGCACGCGCTGAGTGCGCACGAGCGGGATGACGTCATCCATCATAACAGCGTACGCTTCAGACTGTAGCGGGTTGGTCTTGTCGTGATTATGGTAAGAGCGAATCCTCGAGCTCCCCGGCCCACAGCCGTTAGGCCCGATGCACACGAGCGTCAGCGTCATGATGCCGAGCGGCGGATCTGACTCCCGGCGACAGTTTCAAGGCGCCGCCACGTGTGCATGACATCGGCGCCTGGCGACAGGCAACGGCATCAATGATGCCAGGCGGCGGAATCCTTTGACGCCGCGTATAGAACATGTCCTATTTCTGCTGCTGACGCCGCGCTGCAGACTTGGTTTCAGCCAATCAGAAAGCAGCGTGGGTCAGCGCGTGCAGTGTGGGCTCAGCGAACAGGCCGTGCAGGCGAATGACGCCGAAGCCAAGTGTGCATGCAAACGGCGCACACCGCGCGCTCACGCGAGGCGTATGATGCGAGACAGCCTTCGCTGCTTGCTTCATGGTGCTGACGCCGACGCTCGTGTGCATCGGGCCTTACAGAAGCTGACAAGAAGCTTCTCGCGTGTGTCTGACATTGCGTTGTGCACCAGCGTCACTCGGTCCACCAGGTTGTTGACGCGAAGCGAGGTGTCCAGAACCTGTAGATTTCTCTCCATGGCGTCTACCGCCAGCACGTGGTATCCCAGAGCAGCGGCCACCACAGTGAAGGTCCCTATGTTATACCCGATGTCCACCAGGCTGACACTCTTCAGTGGATCGGTGTTTCCGTAACGTCTCAGTACACCAACAATCATACTGACCAGATGGGGTTCCCAGACTTGTTCCCTTTGTACGAATCTGGATATTCCGGGGTCTACATGGGCTGAATGCGTACATAGATTGAGACTGGGTTTGTCTTCCCCTAGAATACGGTACGGAACGCAGAACTGGTTGAAGTCAGTGTCTGTGTGGAACACGTGAACGTCGGGATGTGTTGGCTGATTTTCGTGGCGGAACAGGTTCCTCGTTGCCGTTAGCCTGGTTCCTTTATGGAACTGAGTCTTCCATAGCAGAACCAGCAGACCGAGAAGAAAGAGAAGACATAGACGCCCTCTATTCCAGTCACCCCAGCGAAGACTTGGGGAGGCCATGTCTCTGTACACAAATCTAGACAAAAGAACAAAAGAAACATCATGACACTTCTTCTCCAAAACTTCAACTGTGTTTCGAGGGGCTTATTCCGTATCTGGGTCTTCTAAAAATTCCTCTAAATGTAAACAAACGAACAAAGAAACAAACAAACTAACGCGTTCGTGAAGTATACAAAGTGATGAAATGTAGCCATGCAGTTCGAATTCCATGTCTTCAGTAACAAAGAATGTACCGAAAGAGAAACGTTTTCGCAATTTCATATTTCATGATCGTGATATAAAGTGAACATAGCCTGTATACTCTGATTTGCATCTCGCGTGTATTGAAGTTCGGGCCTGCGTTTCGGCGTAACATTTTTTTCCCCTCGAGTAATCTGTGTTGAAAGTTTATGTTCTGTCTGCAAAGAGTCCAAACATTTGCGTCCGGCTGTGGATCCTAAAGTACAGTCTTGGAATCCCCCAAGTGGGCAGGAATTTGGCTGGGGATGTATCCACACCAGATCTAGTTAAATTCAAATGCACACTCGTTTACTGTGTCTGCCTTGCCCATGTGTTTAAAAACAAAGCAAAACAAGCAGTAGCGCTGTCCCAATAGTGACGCGTTCCTCTTGCTGGGAACACCCCAAATTTCTAAGAATTGGGATGAAACACAGGATGCGCATCGAATCACTCATTGAGAGGTGTGCTGTATTCTTCTTCTTCTTCTCATTATTATTGTTCTCAGGGGGAGCCGGGGTAGCTGAATGGTAGAGCGTTGGACTGTCAATGCTCGGGTCGTACCGTGAGTTCGAATTCCGGCTGGGGTCAAATATTATTTTGTGCAGGCCTTTCTCTCGTTGCCCCGACTTGGATATCACCCACACGTGGTGGAAAAGGACGTTAAACAACTAACAAGGAGGAACGGCCCCGTCCTACAAAGTTGTTTCTCCAAATTTCATTTTATTTTGTCTGTTTTGTTGTTATTGTTGCCGGTTCTCCCCTCTCCAAGTTCTACCAATGACACTAGATCCTCTACGACCTCGACCGATTAGTCACGTGACTGGGGGTGGGGTCGGGTGGGGGGAGAGAGAGACAGACAGACAGACAGAGACAGAGAGAGTGGGTGGGTGGGTGTTTAGGAGTTTAACGTCCTTTTCCGCCACGTAAGGGTGATATCAAAGACGGGGCAACGAGAGAAAGGCCAGCACAAATATTTGGCCCAAGCCGGGATTCGAACTCTCGACCCGATCCGAGCATTGAAAGTCCAACGCTCTACCATTCGGCCACCCTGGCTCCCCAGAGAGAGAGAGAGAGAGAGAGAGAGAGAGAGAGAGAGAGACGTCAGTTCCGTGAACTAAACATTTGACGTCAGCCTCAGGCAGGTCGTCATACACAGACAGAGAGATGACGTCAATTCCGCGAACTAAACATTTTGACGTCAGCCTCTAGCACTGCGATCGTCTGAGGAAGCTTGTTTATATCTTGTGATTTACCTGTTGGCTTTGTGGCTTCCCCGATTGAATTATTTTTCACATGAAATCTGGAAGATCTAGAGGGCTGGTGAAATGTCGGAGGCAGTGACGATACTTGCTTATTTTGTCTGTGAACTAAGCGTTTGACGTCAGCTTCACACTGGTGGTATGACAGATGATGCTTGTGCATGTCTTGTGATTTCCCTGTTGCTTTTGTGACTTCCCTGGCTGAATTAATTTTTACATAAAATCTGGAAGATCTAGAGGGCTGGTGAAACATGGACTAGAATACCTTGGATTGTACTTATGAAATCGCAAATTTGGAACTCTTTTGACCGGTGCTTCTCGCAGAAACTTGAAAAAGTTATGTTTAGCTAAAAGTTCAGTTATTCTAAATGCTAAAGATATAATAGTGCAGTAGTTCCTGTCATATGTGCAGTTGTCACACTAGACAAAAACGCCGGGATGATAAGTAATTTGCAGTAGTCTTTTCATAGATATTTGATCTTATGTGCAAACCACACCTACCTCGGAAATATTTTTTTTTACACAAAACCAGTCAGAGCTACAGAGCTGTAGCACGAATACAGGCAGTGTGATTGGGTGAACTTCCAAAGTCTAGAAAATGAAGGAATTTGAAAAACTTTTTCGAAAAAATTCGTAACACGACCGATTTTTTTAAAAATCGGCGATAACTCTTCTGAAAATGCGGCAGGCTAAAAATCGTGAAAGGTAGCTCTGGAGAAGGTGATTTCCCATTTTATCTCAAAGTAAAAAGGCCTCCATCGAGGTGGTTTAGGAGATAGCCATCATTACATCCGTCCACACACACACACACACACACACACACACACACACACACACACACACACACACACACACACACACACACACACACACACGTCTCACAACTCCGCCAAAAAGAACGCAGCAGCATAGTGTGCACGTCAAGTGTCTATGACGCAGGTTTCGTTACGTCACTATGTGCGTGAAAGTATGTATTGTGTGGAGAAACGTCACAGTCTTGTTTTGTATCACTGAAACTTGCTGCTGCGCGCAGCAAAATCTGCCCCGTCTCATAAAGTTGTTTCTCTATAGAGAAACAACTTAAAAACGATAGGCCTACTTTTCAGCAGAAAATTTGTGTTTTGTTTTTTTTGTTTGTTTGTTGTTTTTTTTTTTGGGGGGGGGGGGGTTTGGTTTGTTTGGTTGTTTGTTTGTTTGTTTGTTTGTTTGTTTTCCTATAGAAAAATCGACAATCCTGTTTTTCTGTCTGAAAATAGTTGTTTTTTTCTGCAGAAAAACGGCAACGACAACTGGTTTTCTTCAGAACAATGGCAAAGAAATCTGGTTTTCTTCAGAAAAATGGCAAAGAAAATTGGTTCTCTTCAGAAAAATGGCATAATCATATTTTCTTGGAGAAAATGGAAATAGCAGGGTTTTGTGTGTTTGTTTTGCAGCAAACCGACTTTTCTGAAAAAAAAATTACCCGGCCCCCCCCCCCCTCGACTTCTCTGGAAAAACGGCTATTTTGTCATCCCTCGCCAGTTTTTTTTTTTTTTTTTTTCCAGAAAAGTAGGGCTTTCTGCTGAAAATTCAGTTTTCCGCAGATAAAAAATGCTCGTGTCATTTCTTTTTCTTTTTCTTTTCTTTTTTTAAATTTTCTTCAGAAAACCATGTTTTCTTTGTAAAAATGCTTTTTCTGCAGAAAACAGATATTTATTTCACTGTCGGCTTTTCTGTAGAAAAACTTGTTTTCTGTAGAAAAATTGCTAGTCTGTCAGATTTCGCCGACCATACATGCTTTCTTATCGTAAATTGCTGTCTGATCGGACACCATCAAACTACCACGTTACACCCCGTGATACAGTACGTGATACAGTACAGTGTCTTTAGCCTCCGGCACAAAAGCAGTGTCCCATCTTCAACCCATTCGTTTGTTATCCTGTCTCCAATCACCCATAGTAGCAAGAGACATTAAACCCCAGCATAAGGCGAGTCATTCAGTTGAAACGGTCCACGTGCATGTATACTAAGTCAGCTTATTGTGTTGTCACACGTTGCCATTCTGCAGGCCTACCGTACGACAAAATGCCCTCAGGGCCAGTTAAATCCGCTTGTAGCGGGCACTCCCAGTCCCCGGAGACGCCCCCGAGACGCCTGTGAATAGAGCACGGTCCTGTTTTTTGTTTTTTTGTTTTTTTTTGTTGTTGTTGTTTTTTTCTCGCCACGCCAGCAAGTCGCCGCTGACCATGCTTTGTGTATTGGAGCGACGGGCAGGCGGTGCAGCTGGTAGCCAAAGTATGTTGCAACGTATAACCGCAACTCCCGCGCAATACAATTTTCGTGATTTTTGTGGTTTGTAGCCCAAGGTACATACCAGGCGGCCGCAACAAGAGGCAAGCTGCCAGTGAAGCTGGGACTTTTTGTGCTAGAGAGCGGCAAAAGCGACACGAGCGTATTTAGAAGACGCGGCGGCCAGGCCTAAATAGAAGGTAGACTAGCAGAAGTCCAGTCGGGTCTGAGCGGAAAGCGGACATTCAATTTTTTTTAAACTCCTATCAGGTGCGTGCCCTTGAATGGTCTGTGCATGGTAGTAATTGTTTCTAGACAGAAGCGGGTGGGTGGGTAGGTGGGTGTTTGGGGGTTTAACGTCCTGTTCCACCATATGCGGGTGATAACAAAGACGGGGAAACGATGAAAAAAAACAGCACAAAATTAATATTTGGCCCCAGCCGGGATACGAACTCACGACCCGAGCATTAGAAGTCGAACGCTCTACCATTCGGCCACCCCGGATTCCCCTTCTAGATTGGAGCAATTTTAGGAGTGACTATGATGCCTGAGGCTAATACTAATAGGGACTCTATAGGTATTTTGAAGCCTCGTGCAATTGTGTCCTTTGGCCTGTACCTTACTAGGCTGGAATAAACAATGTGTGCTTTTTCCCCAAACGTTAGACGTTAAACTCCCAACCCCCCCCCCCCCCCCACACACACACACCCACCCCCGCCCCCCTCTCAACGTTGCGTAAGGGTGACATGTATCAAACACTGGACAACGAAGACACTATCAGCGAGGGACTGAAGTATTGAGAAATATACGGGTTCTTTGCAGAATTACAAATTGGAAAAGTCATACGCTCATGACACATGGGGAGACGTTTTGTTTTCGAACAAACTTGAAAAAACAGCTCAACACACGCTCTGGAAAAAATAGGACAAAGGCGCGTTGTAGGCCGCATGTCACAAGAGAAACACGAAACACCATGTTCGCTGTTTGTTCGGACTAAAAACACTCCCGTGTGACATCAGCCTTAGGCGTAGCCGTGTGGCATTAGCTCCAGAAGATTCTTACAAATAAACGAAGAAGAACGAAAGAAAGAAAGAAAGAAACAAACAAACAATCAAACAAGTGTACGTCATAATTTCAACTTTATTCGGGTTTGATGTAAACAGCGAAAAAAATAAACTTTTGTTTCAGATTTTTTAAAAAATCACGTCCTTCATTTTTTCCTTTAAATTTCAATTGTATCCAGTAATAAAGTAACCATTAAAAAAAAAAAAAAAAGATGAGCGCTGCGTACACCACGTAATTCATATTCGTAAAGAAGATTGGTTTGTTCAGTTCGGTTTCGACATTTCGCCGTTCCGGCCTACACCGGTCTTGCCCATCTTTCCAGCTGCTCCCTGGTCTGTGACATTGTCTCAAGCTTGCACCTGAAGGCGTTGGGGGCCTGGGAGGCCTGGGAGTCACAAGGAAAAAGAAAATCATTGCAACGCGTGTGTAACTGTAACGCTTTTGCTGGTGGGTTGTTTTAGTGTTTAACTCACTTCTTGCCAAGTAAGTTTTGGGTTGTGCACTTGTGCCCTCACTCAAAAAGTCATCATTTTATTTATTTATTTTATTGTCTGCATGGATTTCAATTTGGCTCAGTGGAAGTGTTGAACTTTGATTATACTCATGTATGCCGCAATAAGAACCGTTAAGAAACCGTTAATTTTGCCTGATTTTGGCATACAGAACCAAAACCGAAGAAGAGTCCAAAACGTGTGATACTCGTGCGTGGTATGGAATGTGTTAACGTCTTTTCGCACTATATACGGGTGATAGCACTTTTGGGACGAAGAAAAAGCCAGCACAAATATTTGTCCCCAGCCGGGATTTGATCCCAGCATCAGCGCGAGGTAGGCATTCGGATTTTTTTTTGGGGGGTCGCCCATGGTCATTGAAAAAATTAATCACAGAGCAAAAAACAAACAACCCACCAATACTGATAATAGGAATACACCACCTGTAGCAACAGCAGTACCACGACGACGACCACCACCACCACGACCACCACCACCACCAAAGATTAACAGTAACAGCAACGAGACCAATAGGCAGCAACAACTAAACACGCTAACAGCAACAGCTACATTAACTTTTAACCGCCCGAGCCCGGCCACTCCCTGCTCGCTATATGTTAAGACTTTTTTTATATTATTTTATTTTTTCGTCTGCCCCAACTCTTTGCCAGTTCCAGTGGTGTTCCTCCCAGGTCCGAAGTGCTAACCACTACACTACGGGGGCCGGTTATATGTTAAGACTTATTAAAAAGAACAGTCCACTGCACGCCAGTATGAGCCACTTCAAGCCATTGTTACGCAAGGCGTGGGTCTAGACCCAACACCACCGCAGATTGTGTCAGTATAAGTTCTTGAAGTGGCTGATAGTCATCTGAAGATTTCAAGTAAAACTGCAATAATGTTTGCCTTGGTTTTTCAGAGTTAACAACAACAACAACAACAACAACAACAACACCCCCCCCCCCAAAAAAAAAAAAAAAAAACACCCAGCAATATCAACATCACAATATCAACGATACCCATCTACACCCCCCCCCCCCAAAAAAAAAAAAAAACAACAACAACAACAAACAAAAAAAACAAACAAAAAAACAACAACAACAACAACAAAAAACAACAAAAAAACCCAAAAAACAAACAAACAAACAAAAAACATCGCGTATGAGTTTGGTGACAGACGGTCTACGTACATCCCATTCGTGGACAAATGCCGTTGTAGTTGAAGCAAGTGCACATGTTGCAACCATCATAGTAGCGAGAGCCGAACTCCACCCATGTGCCATCGGGCTCCCGGCAGCCACACCCCTTCTGGTTGCACTTTAACTCGCCATTGCTGCACGTGCAGGACGTGCAGCCTTTTTCGTAGGTGTACGTAGAACCCTCCTCCACCCAGATGTCATGGAAGCCATCGCGGCACCCGCAGGCTGCCTCCGTGCAGTGCAGATGGCCGTTCCTACAGTCGCAGATGTTGCACCCGTCCCCGGCCGGGTATGGTCCCGAGTTTTCGGGGTAGGTGTCGCCGTTACTGGCCACGCAGTCTGACGGAGAATAATGATTATTGAGAAATGTTAGTACATTATCGCTTTGCACACAGCGATGAAACACGTCAAGTTTTCTTTGGGGTGGGTGGTGTTATCCTATTATCCTAATACGGCATAAAATATCGTGGTGAGTTTAACGTCTTTTTTCCACAACGTATGGGTGATATCAAAGACGGGGCAACGAGGAAAAAGGTCAGCACAAATATTTGACCCTAGCCGGAATTCGAACTCACGACCCGAGCATTGAGAGTCCAACGCTCTACCATTCGGATATCTCGGCTCCCATTTTCATTGGGATTTGTCACTGGAGCTTTGTGTGTGGAACTGGCAATGACCCCATAGACAGCCGGTAAACATTAATCCACTTATCAGGCATACAGGCGTAAGGACACAAACTGACCGTGGGATCATGTTTGGTGTTTATTTGGGGTACCCTGTTTGGCAAGTGTGCTAGTCTGTAGTGATTTTTGTTGTCTTGAAAAAGCGTGATTTTCGTGATTTTTGTGTTATGTAGGTCAAGGTGCATGCCAGGCGGTAAGTAAAAGAGGCACGCTGTCAGTGAAGCTGGGATATTTTGCACAGAGGTGGGACGCAAGTGAGGCAAGCGGATTTGTGTGAACTGCCTCTCTGGCCTAAAGAGAAAGTCGACGTGCATTACTCAAGTGAGGCCTGAGCGGAAAGGAGACATTTAAACTGTATTACACCCTTGTCAGGTGCGTGCCTTTGAATGGTCTGTTCATGGTAGTAATTGTTTCTAGATTGAAGCATTTTTAGGGGTGACTGTGATTCCTGAGGCAAATAGGGAATATAGAGGCATTTTGAGGCCCTGTGTATTTGTGTCCTTCGCCCACAACAACGCTGTGGAACTAGTCATCGATACAACAGACCGCCGCATACAAACATTCACTCTCGTGGTCATACAGGAAACACACCGCAAATTTTTTTAAAATGTTGGAAGCCGCAGTGTTAAGAATAGGCGGCTCCACTCGGCAAGCCCCGAGGCTAAAGCCACGCCCCTTTTCTCAGCCGTGTATTGGCAAAAACAGAGTATGTCTATGACGCCATTTTATGGAAAAGGGGTTGATTTCAAGATGGAAGAGATTGACGTAATGGTCTTTTCCTTAAATGACGTCAATGGACTTGCTGCTTTCTTTCCACGTTTCAGTCATACCAATCTACATGTGCTTCCTTCTTTGTAGTGTCTTTCGAGAAAGTTTGCAAGGCCATAGTTTGTTCAGTATGCCACGGCACGTGATTGGTTCAGTTCTGGGGGCTCGCCCCTTTTGACTGACAGGAGTGGAGCCGTCTGTTGAGTCTCCGTGCGTAAACGGAAGATCACCTCCTTCGGCAAGCAGCCTTAGAGGTTCTATGGGGAAAATTACAAAACCAAAGCATGTTCGCTGTTTGTTCGGACTAAACACACTCCCGTGTGACATCGGCCTAAGTGGTCGTATGGTAGACACTGATAATACAGCAGTAACAGAGTTCAGAACGATCCATGAGCATGCATTTCATGGACGATGAGACTTTAAAGGTAAATCGTCCTGTTTGACTTGTTTTCAATAAAACTGTTACAGAAAGCAACCAAACTTACACACGTATATAATTTATCTGGATAAAACTAAGGCTCTGGGCCCGCATGTAAAAGTCGGGGTTAGGTAGTTTAGCCCCGGGTTAGAGTCTAACCTCGAACTAAACTAGCTCTAGGGTTAAATTTTCTGTTGTATTTTGTTTTAAATCAGGAAGCGGGTCCAGTCCAGCAAGGTGCCTATGCCGTTATAGAAGGATTTTCGTCTTTCTTTCTTCGCTTCCTTTTTTAAAATTTAATTTTGTTTTGGGGTTTCTTTTGTCCAAGTCTGGGTTAGGCCCGTAGCCGTGGGTTAAATTAACCTCGAGTTTTGCATACGGGCCCTGGTGTGCTCCTAGTGGCAAAGAGGTCTTTTGTTGAAGAGTACAGAGCACTTAAAATGTTTTTTTTGTTTGTTTTGTTTGTTTGGGTTTTTTTGTGTTTGAGATCTCAGAAAATGCATACCTGCATGTGCCAAAGACGCCGTTGCCGTCAAAAGAAAAGCAACCCACACTGCAGTTGTCATGGTGAACCTTGGTGATGTGTCGTTACGGACTGCGCTACTATAGGTGTCGCCTAATCCGGGCCGGGCGGGCTCTGCAGAATGATGGGAACTGCGTACAACGATCCTTTTTCATTGTAAACAGCAGATGTGTTATTACTGATAATATCGCGGTGAGTACGTGCCTGCTGTTGTTTGCAAGGACAAGAGAAATTTGTCATGCCATCTGTGTGTGTGTGTGTGTGTGTGTGTGTGTGTGTGTGTGTGTGTGTGTGTGTGTGTGTGTGTGTGTGTTGCCGGTAGCATGTTATTATTATGGATATAAAATATCCTGCTTGGCTGGAAGTTTGATTGCCCCTCTAGGGCCTACTGTTGTTTGAAAGGACAAGTGCCCTGTGTGTGTGTGTGTGTGTGTGTGTGTGTGTGTGTGTGTGTGTGTGTGTGTGTGTGTGTGTGTGTGTGTGTGTGTGTGTGTGTGTGTGTGTGTCATAGCATGTTATTATTCTGGGTAAAATCAATGTCCCGCTTGGCTGGAAATTGACGTGGATTTTGATCGCCCCTCTAGGGCGTCGGCTTCAGTCCACAAACTTCGGACTACATGCGGCTTAGTTTATGGCAGTTATTATCCTAATACGGCACAAAATGTCGTCATGCTGTGTGAACTGCCGACAATACAATTATAACGCGATTTACACTGGAACTATATATATTTCCGATGCAGCGATTGGTTGATCTGGGTTGTTGTTTTTTTGACGTCTTTTACCAATCACATACTCGTGATACTAGTTCCAAATTTTCCACCTGAGAATGATTTCCACCAGACTGAACGAGACAGAAGAATATTGAAAAGAACCAGCTAACCATCCAACCGGCAAGAACAACAGCAGCAACAACAACGACAACAACAGCAGCAACATTAACAACAACAACAACAGCGAACAACAATGACAGTCATCAACAACAACAATAACAACAACAACAACAACAACAATAACAATAACAACAACAACAACAAGAGAAAACGTCATAATTTTTGCATCGAGTTTATTCAGCTTGTCCATTTTCAGTAGTTCTGTCCCTAGGAATACATTTGCCGCCAAACGCGAAAAAGATGGTGAGGGTGCGGGGGAGGGGGGGGGGGGGTGTGGAGGGTATACAACGAGGGCCGAGAGCCACAACTGAATAGAATACGCTACGCCAAATTTCGGAACCGTAAATAAATCCGGACAATACGTGTTCAAGAGTACGCCCGTTGACCAATCAAGAGGAACCATCGTCTCAGACCGGAATTAATTGACACTGATAATCCGTGCACACGGTTTCTCCCCCCCACGAATACTCTCCTTCCTCTTGTTCCGGCCATTGGC
This sequence comes from Batillaria attramentaria, assembly GCA_018292915.2. Classification (NCBI taxonomy): domain Eukaryota; kingdom Metazoa; phylum Mollusca; class Gastropoda; family Batillariidae; genus Batillaria; species Batillaria attramentaria. The sequence goes on along the minus strand of JACVVK020000408.1, from coordinate 491,863 downwards.
AGCTGCACGTGTTACAGCCGTCTCCACTCCCCCACGTCTCGTTAATGTTGTAGTAACCTGTGTCTGTGTAGCATCCCGAACCTGTACGACAGAACAATACATTACATGGAATTAAAAAAAAAAAAATGAACTAGATGCGACTGAGTGGACTATGTGGGAAAATACAATTTTCGAAGCTTTAAGGACTGGGGACACTTTGAATGAAAGTAATTTGGAACCAAGTGAAATTAGGTACAAAGAAACGTGTATATCGTGCACATGATCAAAACAGCAAAACAAGTGGATGGTCTCGTGCAGATTATTTCAAAGATGATTACGACCGATTCATCCAAATCGGGCCCACATGCTCAGAGCTGAAACCAGCTCTTTCCCAGCGCACTCCTTTTTGTACACGTAGTCCCTGTCCTTAAATCTGCCTTCAAACATTTTCATAAGAGCTTATGTCTGTTAATGTGAGGGGGTGAGCGGTGGTCTAATAGGTAGCGCGTCGGATTTACCCGCTGCGCTCCTGAACGGCCGTCACCAATGTCATGGCGATGAAGCGTGGGTTCGAGCCCAGGTCGAGCTAGTGACATGATATCGGTTTGTCCTGGCTGCCGGGCTGCTCATCGGGGGTTTCTCTCCGGGTTAGCTGGCTTTCCTCCTCAAGAAAAATAGCAAAATTGTAAAAACAATATAGGATAGGTATTGGGTGGCGCTGCACCGCAGCGACGCGCTTCCTCCGGGGGAGGCAGCCCGATTTTCCCGAAAGGGATAATAAAGTAGTAGGAAAGAGAGAGAGAGAGAGAGAGAGAGAGAGAGAAGAAGTGTTTGACCGTTCATCGTCCACTTTTATTTATTTACGGTGAGATTGTAACGCAGCTCTGCTTACATCCCGTGAGAGTGCAACGACCGAGTGAGTGAGTGACTGAGTGAGTTGAGTGAGTGAGTGAGTGAGTGAGTGAGTGAGCTTTTAGGGCTTAAAGTCGCGCACGCCACAAAAGGTTACAGACTGGTTACAGACTAATAGCTTCCGGGTCATGCAGTAAGAAGTACGGTAAATATAGTAGACTTTTTTTTGCCCCTTTTTAAATTTGTGTGCAGAGTAAAAAAAAAAAAAAAAACAATCTGGTGCATTTTGTCGGCTTTGTAAATAAGTTTCATGCCAGGTAATAGTAAAATTAGGGCCGGCAAAATGAGCCTGGCTTGTGGACTATTTGTATTCATGCGCGGCTGGCACAGGAGTCAGCAGACGACCGAGGAATGAGGGGGTATGTGGTCGTTGCCAACATTGCCAAAAAAACGGACTATTGGAATTTGCTGAAATTTACTCTACACATGAGTGCCGGATTTTTGTGATTTTCTGTGAATTTTAAAGCATTTCTAGTGTGTCATCTGCAACGTTATGTGTAAGAGGAATTCCTCCAAATTTGCATCTGTGGTCTGTAACCAAAGACTAATTCGCGGCTGGTGCAACAACCGTAGGGGTTTCCACAGTGATAAGATCGCACAGGCACAGTCACAAGCTCAACTCTTTGATATAAAAACTCTTTCTATACAATATAGTAATCGTAGCAATAGCGCCTTTAGCAGTCGATTAGTGCTTTTTTTTTTCTTTTTTTTTTTTTGCTGCCCCAACTCTTTGCCAGCTTCAGTGGTGTTCCTCCCAGGTCACGAGGGAATCTACGGAGGGCTCGAAAGCTGAAGCAATTTTTTTAAAATCATGCATGATGACTGATGGAGACGAGGATGATGGTAAGATAATGCTATGGAGGTCCGTGTGGTTTGGGACTGCGGGACAGGGCCGCATTCCACGCTTCCTGTCACATAAATATCCCGGCGTTAACCAGGCCCGGGAACTACGGCAACGGCGGTGCCGGTCGTGTAATCATCCACATCATAAGACGTGTCATCCCAAGGGAAGCACCCCCAAAGTCGCACCCGTGAAGTGGGTGAAGCTCGGCTTTGTGGCACCAGCCTCCCCATCGGGCCCATAGCACACCCGCTCTGGGCAGGAGCCGACCTAGGTAGAAAAAAAATTCCGGCTTGCCTCGGCTGGGACTCGAACTCGGGTCTCCCGGTCCATGGTCCCAAGTGCTAACCACTAAACTGCGGGGGCCGGTGTCGATTAGTGCTTAAGTTATGTCACTGAAACATGGACTGCAGTTAAACTGTACTTACATCCCATCAGAGTGCACATGCTGAGGAGGTTAAGACAGGAACAAGAGTTGCAGTCAGGTTTATACGACGTCCCGCTAGCCACCCATCTTCCGTTCCCCGTGTCACAGCCACAGTCCATTTGCTGGCAGGTATAGTTACCGCCAGAACACTGGCACCTCAGGCAGCCATCAGCACTCACGATTGACGAGCCCTCGGAGACCCAGACGTTGTTCATGTAGTCCCTGCATCCGCAGCTGTTGTCCGTACACACCAGGGTGCCGTCCGTACAGTCACACAGGTTACACCCGTCCCCGGCCGGGTAAGGTCCCGTGTTGTCGGGGTAGGTGTCGCCGTTTTCACCCACACAGTCTGGGGAAGAAAACAAAGATAAGAGAAGAGAAGAGTACTTTATTGATCCCACGTAGGGAAATTTCATATCTGTTCACACGTACAATACAATACAATACATTAAAATTCTGCACACACACACACACACACGCACACACACACACACACACACACACACACACACACACACACACACACACACACACACACACACACACACAGATAACCATTATATGCAGGGCAGTTATAGTCATGTGTAGCAGATATCGGCGGAGCTGACTGAACTGAGCGGTCAGTAACCAGACTAACCCACTCGGCAAGACTCGAAGCCAAAGCCCCGCTCTTTTCCTCTGTCTGCCGTGTATTGGCAAAACATAGTACGTCCACGACACCGTTTTATGGGTAAAGGGGTGATTTCAAGATGAAAGACATTGATGTAATGGTCTTTTTCCTCAAATGATGATAGTGGACTTATTACTGCTTTCGTTCTTTCTTTCTATCAAACTACATGTTCTTCCCACGTTGTAGTGTCCAGCAAAAAGTTTGCCAGACCATGTCATGTGTTGTGCTCTTTATTCCGCGGGACGCGATTGGCTAAATTTTGTTGGCTCGGCACATTTGACTGGCAGAAGTGTAGTCGTCCATTTGCGACAGGGTCCGCGACGTACTGGAGGTCCCGCGTGAAGCAAGTTTCGCCGTCAAAGTCTCACTACGTGTGTCAGGCAGACAACATCGCTGTGGAAAATCTTTCACCAAATGCGCGTAATCCGTGCACCAGAATCAGTCAGCTGGGACACAATGTAGCCTCTGAAACCATCGTGTAGACTCGGGCTGGTGTATATGTTGTTCTACACAATGTAGCCTCTGAAACCATCGTGTAGACTCTGGCTGGTGTATATGTTGTTCTACACAATGTAGTCTCTGAAACCATCGTGTAGACTCGGGCTGGTGTATATGTTGTTCTACACAATGTAGCCTCTGAAACCATCGTGTAGACTCGGGCTGGTGTATATGTTGTTCTACACAATGTAGCCTCTGAAACCGTCGTGTAGACTCTGGCTGGCGTATATGTTGTTCTACACAATGTATCCCCTGAAACCATCGTGTAGACTCTGGCTGGCGTATATGTTGTTCTACACAATGTAGCCTCTGAAACCATCGTGTAGACTCGGGCTGGCGTATATGTTGTTCTACACAATGTAGCCTCTGAAACCATCGTGTAGACTCGGGCTGGTGTATATGTTGTTCTACACAATGCAGCCTCTGAAACCATCGTGTAGACTCGGGCTGGTGTATATGTTGTTCTACACAATGTAGCCTCTGAAACCACCGTGTAGACTCGGGCTGACGTATATGTTGTTCTATACAATGTAGCCTCTGAAACCATCGTGTAGACTCGGGCTGACGTATATGTTGTTGTACGTACGCAAGAAGCGTACCGCGTACTGAGCAGACGACGTTATTTTGGTTGCGGACTGCAGAAAGATACACAGCGCTGATTGGTGACTATTTTTTTAGCGACTTTGTCGATCGGCGTATAGTACAGGTATGGAAGCAGGAGGCCAAAGAAAGTTCATTGAGAGTTCATTGAGTCGAAATGTGTAACTTATTTCTACACTGTTTTTTTTTTTCTTCTTCTCTATATTCCTGTGGCTTCCTTTGCTCATATTTTTAGCAACGGCGTTCGAACATGGTATTTCTGCAAAAAACATTAACCGTTGGAAAATGAAGATTATTGTCATTGTCATTGTCATTGTCTCTGTCTCTCTGTCCCTCTCTCTTTCTACCTGCGTTGACAAAAGTTGTCGCAGACGCTAGAACAACGGTGACCCAAACCAGAAGCATCATGGGAGTCTCGGCTTGAACAGGATGTCTGTACTACTGTGTCACCAGCTGACGGCGCAACGGGAACGACCAGAAAGTTAATCATAAACCATCTGATAACCAAATCCTGCCTTGCTTTATATAGCGGGCCGCGGCAATTTGACAGATGTTTGAGCTGCGTATTATGCAAGATGTGGACGTGTGATAGTAGAACAAACACAATAGACATGCAGAGCAAATTGCAGTGCATGTAACGATACCCCCCCCCCCCCCCAGCCCAGCTAAGTATCATCATTGACAGTTTTTTCTGGAAATTGCAGCAATTTTACGGTTCTAACACTGTAACAGGAGGTGAGTGAGACTGAGGGTGCATTGCTGGTAGCTGAAAAAATCAACCGAAAAGCAGTCCCTCGCCTCTCGCCTCTGATCTGATGTTTGTTTTCTGAGTAGGATTAGAAGAGGGTGCATTCCGAATATGAAAAACGTGGTGAAAAAAAGGACGTTTAACTCCTAAACACCCAGCCAACCACCTGATTATGAAGTACTTAACAACAACAACAACAACAACAACAACAACAAATGAAGTATAACAGGGAAAATTGGCGAAATCAAAAAAGGAAAAAGTGAAATTGTTCAATAATTGTTCCACCGTTGGACCAAACCACAAAACTACATGTGTAGATGATTAGATCTAACAGACTGTGTAAAGCATTTAAGCAAGGTTACAAACTTGGGGGTGGGGAGGGTGGGTGTTTGGCAGTTTAACGTCCTTTTTCCACCATATCTAAGTGATATTAAAGACGGTGTAACGAGAATGGGGGCCAACACAAATATCTGGCCCCAGCCGGGATTCGTACTCACGACCCGAGCATTGTTCAACCTTGGGAGGGTATCTTTACTTCTAACATAGGCTACATCTAACAACAGAAAAGGTACCTTCAGTTTTCTCATTACTGCGGACAGAACCTACCGGCAACACACTGGATCATCATTATTTTTTTTAAACAGAAAAGCTGGCGCAGATGGAACAATGAAGCAGCCCTGCACATTACTCGTGCCCTGCACATTACTCGTGCCCTGCACATTACTCGTGAAGTAGCCCTGCACATTACTCGTGCCCTGCACATTACTCGTGCCCTGCACATTACTCGTGCCCTGCACATTACTCGTGAAGTAGCCCTGCACATTACTCGTGCCCTGCACATTACTCGTGCCCTGCACATTACTCGTGCCCCGCACATTACTCGTGAAGTAGCCCTGCACATTACTCGTGCCCTGCACATTACTCGTGCCCTGCACATTACTCGTGCCCTGCACATTACTCGTGAAGTAGCCCTGCACATTACTCGTGCCCTGCACATTACTCGTGCCCTGCACATTACTCGTGCCCTGCACATTACTCGTGAAGTAGCCCTGCACATTACTCGTGCCCTGCACATTACTCGTGCCCTGCACATTACTCGTGAAGTAGCCCTGCACATTACTCGTGAAGTAGCCCTGCACATTACTCGTGCCCTGCACATTACTCGTGAAGTAGCCCTGCACATTACTCGTGCCCTGCACATTACTCGTGAAGTAGCCCTGCACATTACTCGTGAAGTAGCCCTGCACATTACTCGTGCCCTGCACATTACTCGTGCCCTGCACATTACTCGTGCCCTGCACATTACTCGTGAAGTAGCCCTGCACATTACTCGTGCCCTGCACATTACTCGTGCCCTGCACATTACTCGTGCCCTGCACATTACTCGTGAAGTAGCCCTGCACATTACACATTACTCGTGCCCTGCACATTACTCGTGCCCTGCACATTACTCGTGAAGTAGCCCTGCACATTACTCGTGAAGTAGCCCTGCACATTACTCGTGAAGTAGCCCTGCACATTACTCGTGAAGTAGCCCTGCACATTACTCGTGCAAAACTACGGAATTGTTTCTAATACACAGGACCACCCAAACGGTTATTACAATTCCAGAGGCATTTTTTTTTCAAATACCATGATTATGAAATTTGGGATGCGATGACTAATGTGTAATACTAATAACGTTACGTAAATTGGAACGATCAGAGAAAATTACGTATATCAGTATTACTGCTGCAAAAGTAAACTACTGCTAATGAACGGACAGTACACAACAGGTGGTCATGCGAGAGGACGCATAAAAAGATTTATTGTCGTTCACTGGGTCCCGCTAATGATAGTCTGGACAGTCTGTTTTACCAGACCGTTTACCATCTGTTCATATTTTCGGGGGAGCCGGGACGACCGAATGGTACAGCGTGGACTCTCAATGCTCGGGTCGGTAGTTCGAATCTCGGCTGGAGCCAAATATTTGTGCTAGCCTCTTTCTCGTTGCCCCGTCTTTGATATCACCCTTACGTGGTGGAAAAGGACGTTAAACTCCTAAACACCCACCCACCCACTCTATTCATACTTTCGGTACAACGGGAGACCAGACGTTCACCAGGCGTTAGGCTGGAATCACCTAACTCGTGGTTGATGGCTGACACAAACTGCATGGGATAGTACTCAGGTCATGCATGGGACAGTACTCAGGTCATACTGCATGGGATAGTACTCAGGTCATGCATGGGACAGTACTCAGGTCATACTGCATGGGACAGTACTCAGGTCATGCATGGGACAGTACTCAGGTCATACTGCATGGGACAGTACTCAGGTCATGCATGGGACAGTACTCAGGTCATACTGCATGGGACAGTACTCAGGTCATACTGCATGGGACAGTACTCAGGTCATACTGCATGGGACAGTACTCAGGTCATGCATGGGACAGTACTCAGGTCATACTGCATGGGACAGTACTCAGGTCATGCATGGGACAGTACTCAGGTCATACTGCATGGGACAGTACTCAGGTCATACTGCATGGGACAGTACTCAGGTCATACTGCATGGGACAGTACTCAGGTCATACTGCATGGGACAGTACTCAGGTCATGCATGGGACAGTACTCAGGTCATACTGCATGGGACAGTACTCAGGTCATGCATGGGACAGTACTCAGGTCATGCATGGGACAGTACTCAGGTCATACTGCATGGGACAGTACTCAGGTCATGCATGGGACAGTACTCAGGTCATGCATGGGACAGTACTCAGGTCATACTGCATGGGACAGTACTCAGGTCATACTGCATGGGACAGTACTCAGGTCATGCATGGGACAGTACTCAGGTCATGCATGGGACAGTACTCAGGTCATACTGCATGGGACAGTACTCAGGTCATACTGCATGGGACAGTACTCAGGTCATACTGCATGGGACAGTAATCAGGTCATACTGCATGGGGCAGTACTCAGGTCATACTGCATGGGACAGTACTCAGGTCATTCCGCGAAGATGTCTAAGAACCATGGATTTGATTAACACTTAATACAATTTATCATTTGAAGGGAGATAGTCAATCCTTAGTGGCTGTGTGAAAGCCGGTAGGCAGCAGTGTACGTGAGGGTGATTTAAAAAACAAACAAACAAACAAACAAACAAACAAACAAACAAAAAACAAGGACCCACCCACCGCACACACACACACACACACACACACACACACACACACACACACACACACACACACACACACACACACAAGCGTGTACAAATTTAACGCTCAGCAGTGCAAAACTTGGACAGCATGCAGCTGCTTTGAAGGATACCAGTCAATTTGCCGTCGAGCCCCGTCCTTGGCACGTGTTGTGGTTAATACCCTTATAACCGCTGTGTAAAGTACATACAATTGGTAATGTCCACTCTTAGCTCAGCACTTGATTATAACCATTTCAGAGGTTGAGAGAAAAGATGAATCATAGTTGGAAATGTCAAATGTCAGTGTGAATTTCGCCACCACGACTTTATTTAGGAACACGCGTATGTGCGTGCGTGCGTGCGTGCGTGCGTGTGTGTGTGTGTGTGTGTGTGTGTGAGAGAGAGAGAGAGAGAGAGAGAGAGAGAGAGAGAGATGCGGGGTGCTTGGGGGTGGGAGGTTTGGGGGGAGAAATTAATTAGAACAAACTCGAAGTTTTCAGTATTTATTCGGATGAATGACGTACATGTATACGAACAAAATAAAATCTAACTATTCTTCACAGATAAAGTCAAGCGAGCGGATCTCCTAAAACACAACGGGGAGGGAAACTTACACATGTACTTGCTGTATCGTAGAAGTCAGTCGGCTACAACGTGACACGAAGGACGGAAACATACGCGTATCCTCGCATGAAAACTGGAAAGCTTGTGCTTGCGCAGGGAAGTGATATAATCACCTAAGGGAAGTGATATACTCACCTAAGGGAAGTGATATACTCACCTAAGGGAAGTGATATACTCACCTAAGGGAAGTGATATACTCACCTAAGGGAAGTGATATACTCACCTAAGGGAAGTGATATACTCACCTACCCCCTTCTGCCATAATATGATTGGCTTGAACCTCATAAAGAAGGCATGTAATGGTACACTGTAACTTACCGAAACAGAAACCAGTTTCATCTAGACCCGTATTTCGAACACACAGATAGAAAAATGAATGTCTGTTTGACTGTTGCGACTACAGAGGCGGGGGCAGACGGGACTGAAATCATGTTCCGACTACATTCGGGTAGAATGCGTACGCCGTTTGACCAATCAGACAGTAATTTCAATCGATTATTTGTGGACACACTCTTCGCGTGCACACTTCTTTAGCGCCAAATACGGAGCCATCTTCCTGCGGCTGGCACGTGCAGCTGTTACAGTCGTCACCGGCCCAAGTCTCGTTGATGGCACGGTAACCTGTCGCGGTGTAGCATCCTGAACCTGGACACGCAGAAATAAGTGGAGAAGCATAATAATAATAATAATATATTACACTTGTAGAGCGCGGAGTTCTGCCTTGAAAAGCACTCAATGCGCTTTTTGCTCACGCATACACACAACATTCACACGCACACATCTATACACATCAATACAGGCGGTGGAGTTTTAATTGAACTTAAAGATTAAAAGCTAGTTTGAAAAGATGTGTTCTGAGTTGTGCTTTAAACTGTAGGAGGGAAGAGATGTTTCTCAGAGAAGATGGCAAGGAGTTCCAAACGTGGGGGGCACTATAACTGAAAGAACGTTGGCCAAATGTTTTGAGGCTGACCCGGGGGACCTTAAGTAGCTTTTCTGAGGATGAGCGGAGAGTGCGGAATGTTTCGTACGTGGTGAGCTTATCAGAAAGCGACAGTTTGAAGTGAATAGTTAGTTAGTTATTTAGGGCTTAACGCCGCCGAAGCCACAAAGACTATTTCGCGGCTAACACAGTCCCATCCTGCCAGGTCCTTTAAAACATTAAAGGGCTAGCTTAAAACATGATGTAAATATATATTAAAAATGTGTGAAGCTTAAATGAGATCCAGTACAAGATTAATTTCTTCAGGACTAAAAACAATATCACAGATTGTGTTATACTAAGACTATATTTTATTAAAGAGGTTAGACACCTCTTTGCCCACCGACATGGTTGGGTGGGTGGTTGTTTTGGGAGTTTAACGTCCTTTTTCACCACGTAAGGGTGATATAAAAAAAGGGGCAACGAGATAAAAGACCAGCACAAGTATTCGGCACCACCCGCCGACAGGAAGGTGACTCCAAGCATATAACATACCGAAGCCACGAGTGCATTAATTTTCCAGATGTAAAAACAATGCATCTACATATACACTCACAAATTGACAGTTGGACAAATTTGTTTTTGGCACTGCATGCAGGAAAACGGTCAGAAGTTCACAGTTTTTGGCAAAGTAAGTCATGATAGGCTAAAGATGGGTATGACAAGCAAAACGTCCCTGTCTCACGACCCAACAGTTCAATTCTATGACATTCACTGTTTCTGGCAGAGTCTGAAGGATTAGAAGTAACTTTTTGACCGGCAATGAATGCAATGTAATCGCCTTTCAAAACAAACAAACAAACAAACAAACAAACAAAAGAAAAAAATGGTTGGATAGCTTTCATTTGTAGCAATGCCACACTTAGATGAAGTTGACCAGCATCGCAAAATTTTCGTGGGTATTTTTGTGTTTGGCGCTGTATGCATGAACATGGCCTGAAAAAGGCAAAACTCTTCCGCAGAATAAATCAGGGAAGCGTATGGCATGTGAAACGTTCCTTATTTACCAAGTCACGTGATGCACGATTCCCACACAGTTGTTTTACGACATTCACGATTTCCGGATAAAATTTAAAGTGAATGGTGATTACTCAAGTTCATCCAATCGTGGCATCGTCGAGTAGTGCTTGGGGTATGTTACTGAATCGTGGATTGCAAACAAAAACTGTACTTACATCCCATCAGAGTGCACATTCCGTGGAGGTTTGTACAGTAACAAGTGTTGCAATCAGGACGGTAGGACGCTCCATCCTCTACCCATTGTCCGTTGCCCTTTCTGCAGCCACAGCCCATGTGCTCGCAGTCAAGCTCCCCACCTGAACACGTGCACTTCAGGCAGCCTTCCCTGCTGACGACCGACGACCCCTCGCTGACCCAGACGTCGTTCATGTAGTCTCTGCACCCGCAGCTGTTGTCCGTACACTCCAGGTTGCCGTCCTTGCAGTGACACAGGTTACACCCGTCCCCGGCCGGGTAAGGTCCCGTGTTGTCGGGGTAGGTGTCGCCATTTTCACCCACACATTCTGAGGAAGAAAACGAAACAATACAAAGACAGACTACATTATGCACAGCGCGGTTACAATCATGTGCAGGGTGGATGATGCGGTTAGAATCATGTGCAGGGTGGATGATGCGGTTAGAATCATGTGCAGGGTGGATGATGCAGTTACAATCATGTGTAGGGTGGATGATGCGGTTACAATCATGTGCAGGGTGGATGATGCAGTTACAATCATGTGCAGGGTGGATGATGCAGTTACAATCATGTGTAGGGTGGATGATGCGGTTACCATCATGTGTAGGGTGGATGATGCGGTTACAATCATGTGTAGGGTGGATGATGCGGTTACAATCATGTGTAGGGCGGATGATGCGGTTACAATCATGTGCAGGGTGGATGATGCGGTTACAATCATGTGTAGGGTGGATGATGCGGTTACAATCATGTGTAGGGTGGATGATGCAGTTACAATCATGTGCAGGGTGGATGATGCGGTTACAATCATGTGCAGGGTGGATGATGCGGTTACAATCATGTGTAGGGTGGATGATGCGGTTACAAGCATGTGTAGGTTTGATGATGCGGTTACAATCATGTGTAGGGTGGATGATGCGGTTACAATCATGTGTAGGGTGGATGATGCGGTTTTCACCAGTGTAGTCTGCGGGAAAAAGAATAAGTATTGTAACATGATTTCAGTTACTCATCTTGTGAACACAACCATCGGTAGACTGGAGGTGCTGACCGTAATGGACATTCAATATCAGCGTATCATTTTCCAAAATTGCGGAATGCCTGATTACGTAAAATCGTTAACTCTCTCGGTGCTAAGGTCCCCATTTCGTACCCTCATGTTCAAAACGCTCGGTTGCAGAAGTCCAGTTTATGGGATCGCGAACTTTTTATTTATTTATTTATTTATTTATTTTAAATTCTCAGTCATGACGTCATTAATTGAGGAACTAAATATTGCGGTCGCAAAACGGGATTCCACCAGTTACAGGGAAGCAACTATCTATTATCATGCTACTGGGGAAAATCTCTCAACATAGACAGAGAGTTAAAACTCAGTTTTTTGGCTGGAATCAGCTTATTCATGTCGTTCAATGGGCATCCTAAATTAAAATGAGAACTATGCTTATGAGGTAACAACTGAATACACCAAGCTCACCTGGGCGACTGGATGCACCATGCTAATACGAATTTACTTGCTTTCTAACGCACCAACCGACGGATGTAGTTAGACTAACAACTGACTGAAAACAAACTGTTTCCCGCTTACCTGCATTGACCAGAGTGGTCACAGATGCAAAAAGGAGGACGACACAAGCCAGCTTCATCATCATCAATCTTCGGCTTTTCCCAAGGACAGGAACCCGACAGGAGTAACAGTGGATTTGTGGGAGGTCCAGCTCTGTGCCGGTGCCGAGGACCAAGAACTTCTATCGTTTTTGAATAAAAATTATTTCAATTCAATTTTAGTTTCTTGCCATGACTTTCGTGTCTTGGTTGACGAATACTGCTGGTAGCGGTCGTTTTAATCACGCGTTGTCTCGGTTAACCACACTGGGACAAACGTACTTCCGCTGCCCGAGTTTGAACTGTAATTTTTATTTTTCCTACACGCATGCGCACTGTGTGGGAATTTCCCCAGACTGTTAACGTTTCTACACGACGCAAGAAAAGAATAGAGAACTGTATGATTCTTTTTGCACACGATGAAAACACCAATGACTCCCAGCGTTAGTTAGTTCGTTCGTTACTTCGCTACTTAGTTAGTTAATTGGTTAGTTAGATGATTTGTAAGTTAGTTGGTTAGTCAGTTAGTTCTTTAGTTAGTTGGTTGGTTGGTTATTACTTAGCTAGTTAGTTGGTTGGTTGGTTGGTTGGTTGTTTAGATAGTTTGTTAGTCAGTTGGTTAGTTCGTTAGTCCGTTCGTTAGTTAGTTAGTTAGGGCTTTTCGCCGCGCAAGGACCGGTCGGCGGAGAAGTTGGTTTTACATCCAGAGCGCTTGACGTTAACTCTTCTTTGCTTATGGTGCTCCTGATGTGATGAATGCCCCGTACGGCAGATGGGGCGATCAAACCTGCTTACGTATCGTAGTAAGTACTAACAGGACTGCAATGTCAGCGGTGTGTCGTGAGTGTAACAAAGGCTAAACTACGGTCACAGCACGAGTTGCTACTAACTGGAAACGGTCAGCCTGACAGCTCGCGCTCCATCAGTATTTGTTGATTGTTGATTGGTATCACTTATATGAAGAGTACATAAACATTATCAGTGATTATCTCGGCAAGAGGTTGCAGTGTTTGATGGGATGATGGACATGTGCTGTGAACTGACTGCCACTTATCAGCTGGACACAGGGAAAGGTCACGACTGTTATTATGAAGAGTGGGATAACAATTTACCAGGGACTCGTAATATCTACATATCCGCTCGGACGTTCATTGTTTCCTGCCCGTGTCATTGTCAGTGAGTGAGCCAATCGTATGTGATGTTTCCCCAAGTAGACAGAAAGTTGCACTAGCTGTTGTCAGCTGATACGCTTATTAGATCTATTACGAAAACGTCCCCCAAACAACAACAACAACAACAACAACAACAAAAACACCCAAACAAACAAACAGACAAAAAATCAAACAAAACAAAAACAACCACAAACACACAAAAATAAATGAAAAACAAACAACCGAAAAACAAAAACAAAAAAGCAAAACAAAAACAAAACAACAGCAACAAAACAAACAAACAACAACAGCAAGAACCACGCGATCTGATGACATTTTTGCCCAGGACGTTTTGTACAAACTGACAAAACCGGAGACCCTCCCTCTGTCTGTTTGTCTGTCTGTCTGTCTGTCTGTCTCTCTTGTGCGCACGCACGCACGCACGCACGAACGCACGCACTCACGCACGCACGCACGCACGCACGCAAACACACACACGTAATTATTCAGAAAATGACTGGAATATTTATTTGCCAATGAGATCGTTGTAACCGTTACCATTGTTTCTCGTGATTGTATACGCAATATGAAATCCATGAGTTTTTAAGACTAGGGTGAAATGGACATATCAAAAGATACTGCTACTACTACTACTAACAACAACAACAACAAAACCACATACACAAAAAAAACTTTGTGAAAACAGCAATACTCGTGATGCGAAAACACAAAAAACACGTGTGTGGAAAGCGGTGCTTGCTTGGTGAAATGTGTACAAGTAATGTCCTCATAGAGAATACTGTCTGTCTCACAGAGACGTACAGAGAAGTTAAAGGCTTCTTGCGTGTTTTTATTGTGCACCGTATATTAGTGCACATCTCCACCCCCTTCCCTTCTCCCAAATAAACAAACAAATACTACTTGCAAGTTTCCCAAAGTGCAAACAGCTCAACCCCCCCCCCCCCCCCCCCTATATTTCTCCCCACTCTTACTGACGTCAGTCATCGTGGATAATATTCAATCGACGTCAGTCATCATGGACAATATTCAAGCGACGTCAGTGGGTTATTAGCATGGTCGAGGACGGCACGAAGCAGGCGCATAGAGTGACGCACTTCCCGTAACGCATGCACCAAGCCGTGAGTCCTGCCCCGGATGTGTCGCACAGTCACGTCACGTTGGCACTCGCACGAATCTGGCAACATCCCGCGCATGCTCAGGATGTGGCTGAGAGAGCAGAGGGGGTCACGCAGCCATTCGGTGGACGGGGAGTTGATATCATCTGATAACAGCCTTTCTGCCACGTGCAGTTTCAGTGAAGTCTCCGTGAGCTGTCCGTAGGCGTCACACTGAAAAATATGTACACGTCTATTTAGAACACATCTACAGGTACTGTATTTACACCCTGATGTCGTGTATCATTGCTCATACTTATCTTACAAGAGTTTATCGATAAAAGCACCCACTGATTAAGTAATGAATAATTAACGATATCTATGAATGGTTCTGATTTAAGATAAAAGTAGGATAATTTTATATGTACAAGTAAAACATAGCTTTCTTGTTACATGACTACGGGAGTTTCGCAGTTGCGCTATGTTGTTGACATTACTGACAATACGGTGGTTGGCGGTTGTGACTGTGTGGACGTTTAGCGTTTTTTCTCACAACCATTACAGTACGACTACTTTGTGAATGAGGACATGATGTACAACAACGGAACTCACAATGTCTGATGGAGATTCCAGACTGGCACCGCTGTCGTCAGAGGTGTTCCTCTTCCCGCAGAATCATAGTCTGGAGATGATCATCATCATCATCATCCATCATCATCATCGCAATTTGAGTCACACACACACACACACGCGCGCGCGCGCGCACACACACACACACACACACACACACACACACACACACAACACACACACACACACACACACAACACACACACACCACACACTTATGAGCAAAATTTGAAAAGAAGCAACGAAACAAAAAACAAACAAAGTGCAAAACAAGAACGACAACACCCCCCCCCCCCCCCTTGATGTGAGTAACAAACAATAAACATATATTCTCAAAAAGTAGGGCCTCTTGGAAACACCGGTTTACAGCATGTATTCGACTTTGCAGGAAATAGTAAGGTAGCTTCAATGTCAATTTTCTTTTAACACATTTCGTACCAAGCACGAGTATCGCACGTTTTTGACTCTTTTTCGGTGCCCTGAATGCGAAAATCAGGCAAGATTAACGGTTCTTTTAAGCCTGCTCTTAACTGGGCACAGCGCGCGAAGCACACATGTGCACATCACAGTCGTTTGCGCTCGGTGTGTCTACTAACTACAAAACTGAACACAGCTGTGCTCGGTGACAAACCGATTGAAAATGCACTGTCCGCCATGTTTGCGCGCCGAGTGACGTAGTACAGCCAATCAGAATCTGTTGTGGAAACCACAGTCACAGTTGTGGCTATTTGAAATCCAGGTCGCTGTGATGACGCCACAGCGGCGGAAAACCCCCAAATCACAACTTGACTGTGTCACAACTGTGGACAGCACTGTGGCGCTCCGCAGTGCCCAGTTAAGAGCCGGCTTAACCGGCTCTCACTGCAGCAAACATGAGTGTAATCAAAGTGCAACACTCCCACCTAACCAAATTTAAATCCGCGCAGACATAAATTAATTGAGTGTTTTTTTGTGTTTTTTTAAAGTGAGGCAACTGGTGCACATCTTCAAACTTACTGGCTAGGAATTGAGTTGACCTTACAGAACTGGCCAAATGTCCTGTGTGCCATACCAAGAACCTAGTAATGAGGATATCGGGCCATGTGGACATAATAATAATAATATAATAATGAGTATTGTATATGCACTTTACCCAATTTCATGAATCGGCTCAAAGCGGCCGCGAAACTGAACCCAACACGCACGCTCACGTGAATCACACGCAATTCTCTCACATACTGTACATACACACATCACAATCAGTTCAGTCTCAGTGCGTACGACAGGTACACAACAACGCGTGGAACACTTTTAATCAAATGTGCTGAAACTGTGCTTCAGAATCAGTCACTTGGGTCACAATATAGCATCACAGACCATTGTGATGACTCTGGCCAGCGTATAAGTTGTTCTAGAAGTGTACCGCGTACTAAGCAGACGACGGTATTTGGTTGCGGACTGAGTGGGGACCAGCTAGACCGCGCTGATTGGTTGCTATTTTTATCAGCTGTTTTTCGCGTCCCAGTCTGTTAAAAAATGAACAGTAGGCTCAAAGAAAGTGGCATTTCTCTAACATTAGAAGCCACAAAGTCACGAAAACGGTCGCAATCGCCAAATGAAACATCCTTCTATCTATCAAACAGCCTTACAACTTCGAAAGCGGCACTACGGGAACTACGGCACCTGCGGTGCCGGCAGTGTAATCATCCACACCATAAGACGTGTCATACCAAGGGAAGCACCTCCAAAGTCGCACCCGTGAGGTGGGTGAATCTCGGCTGTGTGACAACAGCCTCCCCACTGGGCCAATGGGTAGGAGCCGACTTGGGTAGGAAAAATCCCGCTTGCCTCGGCTGGGATTCGAACCCGGGTCTCCCGGTCCACGGTCCGAAGTGCTAACCACTACACTACACGGGGGCAGGTCAGACACCAATTCTTTGCTCATGCTGCTGTCACATCTGTACATCGCCATTGCGGCAGCTTCTTCAGCTACCGAGTAACGTAGACATTTCGAGGACACGCACAATCAAAGAAAACTTCTTGAGCAGCTTACCAGCCCGTCGTAGTGGAGAGACACATTGTGCAGGATGAGACTGGCAGAATCCATGAGATTCTGCAGGTGGTGCTGGCAGGTCATCGAGTGTCTGCGTGGATGTGGGCAAGCGTGACACTGGTTGACAGAAAAGTCCCGATGTGTGATGTGTCGAGCCGAGGTGAAGCTGGACATTGGGATCGTGCAGCCGAGAATGACGCCTGGAATCGGGCAGATATTTGCATTTTATTTGCTACATCGTCGAGAATAGTAGGAATAACAGGCGCGTGCGCGAGCACACACGCACACTGATACTAACAGAGAGAGAGAGAGAGAGAGAGCATTCTGGGGGAGTTTTAACATCCTTTTCCACCATGTATGAGTGATATCAAAGATAGGTAATGAGAAAAAGGCCAGAACAAATATTAGTCGGGATTCGAACACAACACACACACACACACACACACACACACACACACACACACACACACACACACACACACACACACACACACACAGGCAGACAAGCAGAGAGAGAGAGAGAGAGAGAGGGGGGGGGGAGGGGAGGGAGCAGTGATTGTTAATCTGTATACAGAGAGAAATATTAGCACTGAATTGGTCACGGGGGTGAAACACCGCGTTTTTTTCCAAATTAAAAAATTCATAGCACCGGAAAAAAACCGGCTCCTGCCTATATGCATCTGAAAATGTTAGCACTCAAATGGTCACCGAGAGACTGTGAGAGAGAAACAAACATGACTATGGTATGGGGGTAGTTCAAGCTTTAAATTCAAGATATATACATACACAGATTATGAGACGGGAAACGCAAGAAAATTATCCCTAGCAAATTTCATCCGAACCCATGTAGATTATCCTTGTGCACTGGTGACGTGTGTGGTCAACGTGTTAAAAATATCTGACTGGCCAAGCTGAGGGGGTTTCCCCTTCTTTCTGTGTTAGTTACCGCAATTTAGTCCAAGATGCAAGTACAGTAAATGACCTGAACTGCGTGTTAGCCGATCCCTTGACCGGAAACAAAGATTTTAGCAATAGTTTCGTAAACCTCTTTTTCAGCACCTTCGCATTTCTGGGCTTACCATTCTTAGTGGTCGCCCTAATCCTTCCGCCCTAACAGTAATAATCACGCACAGTAGGAGTTTTTGTTTTGCAGCGGACCCAGTGTGGTTATGAATAAACGCAGTACCATTGGCCAGAAGAGGTTAGACCCCTGTGGTTGAGCCAAAGTTCTAATCATTTCTTTCTGATTGGACCAATTACATTACGCTACGCCTCGTGATCGCTCTCTCCACGGTCTACCGGACAGCAGTGATCAGGAATGACAGGAAAACAACCCTTCTACTGCAGCGCGTGTCACACGCTAATGCTGAATGATAAGATAATATTCCGATGTGATTTGTGTGGCTACGAATGACGCCATCGTGATGTTCGAGACAGGCAAACACAGAAGTGTGTAGATGGGTCTCTTGTGTTTATCTGCCCTTCGTTTCGTTGTCTTAAAATGGAAAGTCAAACAGCCCCTAACCCAAAGTCCACCCACGATATCACAAATCTATTCTTTTTATCATTCACGGTTTCCTTTTTAAGAAAATAACATAGCCATATATAAAGACAGAAGAGTCACAAAACAGAGGATAAGTTTACACGCCAAACAAAGAAATAAACAAAGAAACAAAGAACGAAACAAACAAACAAACATCACTTACACCAAAACAATTCAAGATTTACACGAAGTAGAAAAAATGCTAATACTCAGACGTGACTGTTTAAAGAATAAATTCAATAATTATTAATATAACCATTAACAATATTTTAAGTGGCCCAAAATGAAAAGGATACCAGATGACAAAGAATAATCGTGAAATAGAAAACAACTGGCCAATAAGCGATAAATACAAACGCAAAATGTGACAAATATACAGACTGTTCACAAAATTTGAAATTTGAAGTAAATTACTGATTTGATGCCCGGATGACAGTTGTGACTGAAAGTTTTTTAAAACTATTACTCACACAGAATCTTGATAGGCATGAACATTGCGAACAGAGGGTATCACTGGAGACAAGGTAGATGATGAACCTCTTCTTTAAACCAGCTAACAACTGTTTGGTTATGATATGATATATGGGTCTGTCGTCTCCTTTTATACTGCGTACACACCGGACACGTGTAGGTTTTGGGGTGGGTTTTCTTTTTTCGGAAACAGGGTTTTACTTGCATCGTCAGGAACCGTTGTTAATCAGCCATTGATCTTGATATTCAGGATGATCAGTCAGAATCGAAAATCTATTATTTCCCGTTGCCATTTTTGTGAATGGATTTCGTATGGTGACGACATGAAGAACCAATCATTAGTCGTGAAATTATTGCTATTCTTGGTTCGAATACGAACTTCCAGGATCAGTTCATTCATGTGGACAGGATGCAAGAAACTCGGGTACAGGATAAGTAGTGTAGTGGCGTAGGCAAAGACAGGGTCCGTTAGTTCATCTAGCAATTTAAGACTCGTAGATAATCATTACTCGAAAAGACTGAAAATCCCAGCCCGTCCTCATTCGCGGGTTTTTTAGATTTTTTTTTTTTAGCTGGACTTAACATTTCTAAGGGGTGACGACTGAGGTGTCTTAACTAGAAAGGCTGGATCCCATTCAGGATTTATTTTGTGGGTGGGTGGGTGGGGTTGGGGGGCTGGGGGGGGGGGGGCAGGACGTTTGGAGTCGCCAAGTACTGACAAGCACCTGAAAATGCAACTCTTTGTTCTTCAGCACTAAAACGATCTGTCATTATGACGATATAATCGAACACACCGTGCCCTCTGATCCCACGATACTGGTTTGCCATTCATCGTTGTCGACACCAAACAGACTGGAAAGCATCCGATTACTGCCGATTACTGGCCTCTCTAAAGAACACGCTATCTGATCACGCAAAGCGAGTTTCGGTAAGGATTAGCAACTCGTTACTGTGATATTCACGGTCCACCTACCAGACCGCTAGAAGCTTAGCTTGGTAAGGCGGACTGTCAAACATTCCTAGGCCTTGTGTTGGAATTTGTTTGCTTCCGAAGTTTGGGAGCGACTCTTGAGATGCTCTTGCACAGGACAGATGGAAGATGATCTTGAGCTGGTCGTGGAAATACGTTTCAATGGAGCGGGAAAACTGGACAGAACTGGACAGCGCAAGCACGTTGAGTTGGCGACAAGGACAACAGTGCTCACATCTTTACCTCGTTCCGTGAGCCTCGCGTTGTGTATGTTGGAACATTGGAACAGCCGTTAGACCCATCTGAAAAAGCCGTGAAGCATCTTTCAGCATTTACTTTGGCTTCGGTAAGTGGTTAATGAACTTTGAAATAACTTTAACCTTGTTTCTCTAGCTGACTGTCAAGGGTGGGGTGGGTGTTTAGGAGTTTAACGTCCATTTCTACCACGTAAGGGTGATATCAAAGACGGGACAACGAGAAAAAGGCCAGCACAAACATTTGGCCCCAGCCGGGATTCGAACTCACGACGCGAGCATTGAGAGTCCAGCGCTCTACCATTCGGCCACCCCGGCTGACTGTCAAAGGCGCTGTTGTCGCAAGTATTGTGCGAAAGCAAACAATATCAAGATAAAGTGGAGAATAAGGAAGCATGCTAACAGACGCTTGTAGAACGTGTTTACAGTGTGAAGTGACCGTTCCGTGTTATCTAACACAATGGAAGTCAAATGGAACAGTTGCGCCTGTGAGTGCGCCTGTACGCATATTTGTGCTGGCCTTTTACTCGTTGCCCCGTCTTTGATATCACCCATACGTGGTTAAAAGGACGTTAAACTCCCGAGCATCCACCCGCCGTAACCAACCATAACAGATGTTTTGCTTACATTTACATTTACAAGTACATTTATTCTTGATTACAGAGATGACGTTTAGAGTTGTAATTGTGGATGTCTGGGAGAGAAGCAAAATATCCTATCATAAATAAATAATTATCAAAATTTAAAATATCCCATAATAAATACATATCATAATTACTTTTATAAATAAATCCCATAAAATCAAATTCCCTTTATGAACAAATATCAAAATTATCCATAAACATTGTGTGCGCTACGGGGTTTCATAGGTCACTTCGTCCAAACTGCCTTCGGTGCCGACGTCCGTGACCACTGAAGTGTAACCGTTAGACCGAGCCGACTGAACGGTTAGGGTGACTCGTTTGGTTTCGATGTCATGAGGTCGGAACAGCTTTATTTTCCTGATAGTGGCGTCCCATTGTCTCCTACACCATCATCCCGCACTTCCCCCCCGACATTCAGTCATTGTACACCCACCCACTTACTGCTCGTGTGTGTGTGTGTGTGTGTGTGTGTGTGTGTGTGTGTGTGTGTGTGTGTGTGTATGAGAGAGAGAGAGAGAGGAGTAGAAGGAGGAGGAGGAAACTTTCTTTCAACGGCTACAGTTTTGACATAGAATATTGTCAATTTACAAATTTGCCGTTACGTCACACCATAATCATACATCTAACCAAGAAAATTAAAAACATCGAGATTTGTATTAACGAACACACACACACACACACACACACACACACACACACACACACACACACACAGAGACTTGCTTGACCATTATATTTTGAAGTTATGGGGGAAATGATTCAATGCTACTGAACAGCTCGCTCTGAAACGAGGACACGGACTTTACTCTTCTGACGTAAACTGCAGTTTTAAGGGAGCTACTTCAGAAGTCAGTTTCTTGTCCATTGAAAGTCAACCGTCTCACAGTACTGCTTTTTCAGCTTTTCTCTATTTCACTTTTTATCTATTTGTCAATTCCCAGAAGAAGAAGAATTCGTCTGCGTTGACACAATAAGGTTTTACAGTCATCTGGAAAAGATGCATTTGATAAACACTTATGCCTTTTTTTAAAACTCTGGACGTGTTTCAATTTGTTTTAAATTGTTTGTGAAGTTTGTTTGATCTTAACGTTTAACCCATTTTTTTACTTGTATATTTTATATCAAGATCTTTAATGACTGTACTTTATCTTATCTGTGACAGAGCATCTTGCGAGGCCAAAGAAGATTTTCTGTTTTAGATGTTCTCTTAAACAGACAATAAAGTATTTTGAATTGAATTAAATTAAATTAAATTAAATTAAATTAAAATCTTGAATGTTAGTGCAGCTCTTCTGTCTCCCGAAACACACCACTATGCTGACGTACATATACATGTACATAACCGACATTCAGCCAGTCGGCTGTTCCTTTACGAAATTCTTGTGTGCCCTTCTTGAACCTTTCTTGTCACTGGTTGAACGGTGTATTATAATAATAATAATAAAGGGTATTTGTGGCGCCCCATCTCGCAAGAGCTCAGGGCGCGTACATAAACATAACATAAAAACAGCGTATATAACTTACAACACACAACACACACGCACAACACACACACACACACACACACACACACACACACACACACACTGATTTTTTTTTTTTTTTTTTGCAGGTGGCATGCAGAGATGGAGGGGGGGGGGGGTGGTTCTACTGCATGGAGAAAAGATGTGTTTTAAGTTGAGATTTAAAGACTGCTAACGACTGAGCATGGCGGATGTGAGAGGGGAAGCC
The DNA here is from genome assembly GCA_018292915.2 of Batillaria attramentaria. NCBI lineage: Eukaryota > Metazoa > Mollusca > Gastropoda > Batillariidae > Batillaria > Batillaria attramentaria. The sequence goes on along the minus strand of JACVVK020000408.1, from coordinate 469,055 downwards.
GTTCCAAACTACAGGACCAATGTATGAAAACGCACGCTGGCCCTGAGACTTTTTCCGGCGGATGGGAATACGGAGAAGACGGGTGTCAGAGGAAGAACGGAGGTTGCGGGATGGTGTGTAGAGCTGAATGAGAGCGGACAGATAGGGGGGAGCAGAACCTGAGATAATGTTGTAGCAGAGAGTGGCAAGTTTATAATGAATTCTGTTTTGGATGGACAGCCAGTGCAGATCAGATAGGAGAGGAGAGACATGTTGGCGCTTTGGTGTTTTGAAGATAAGACGGGCGGCACAGTTCATTACTTTTTGAATTTTGTCTAACTGATTTTGAGGAAGACCGGCAAGGAGCGAGTTACAATAATCTAGGCGAGAGAGAACGAGTGAAGTCACTAAGGTCTTTGTAGAGTCAGTGGTCAGGTACTTCCTAATGGACGAAATGCGCCGAAGCTCAAAGTAGCAACACTGACAGACCTTATTCACCTGTTCTCTCATCGACAGAGTGCTGTCAAAAATGACCCCTAAATTCCTTGCAGATTGAGAAAAATGAAAGTCAGTCTGTCCAATCTTAAAAGAAGAGGGCAGATCTGAACATTTTGAAAAAAAACCAAAAGAGCCTCCGTCTTATCCTCATTCAATTGCAGTTTGTTATGGAGAGTCCACTCTTTAACAGCAAGTGTACATGACTGCATTTTGGACAGGAGAGAGTCGACTTCAGCGCGTGCAGAAGATCCGTACAGCTCGGTGTCGTCAGTAAACATGTGGTGGGAAATCTGGAAAGTACTCATAATATCAGAGAGGGGCTGCGTATACAACAAAAACAGAATAGGGCCTAGCACCGAGCCCTGGGGAACACCGTACAGCAGAGGAGTTGATTTTGATTCGTGTCCAAGTACAGAGACCACCTGCTCCCTGCCTCGGATGTACGACTCAAATAAGCAAAGAGCAACACCACGGATACCAAATACACGCTCCAAACGACCCAAAAGGACATCATGGTCTATCGTGTCGAAAGCGGCACTTAGATCCAGGAGCGTCAGAATGGAGATCTGGTCCGAGTCGCCAGCCGTCAACAAGTCATCAAAGACACGAAGCAGAGCAGTCTCTGTACTGTGGTGGGGTCGATATGCGGATTGAAAAATTACAACTAGATCAGATGTCCTGGTTCACGAGTGACCACTGGCATTCGTACGACAGACACACAACTGCTAAAATTAACTACACGTAACCACACACACACACACACACACACACACAATCAGCCCAGGGAAAGCCCCCACAGCCGCGTTATGACGCATGTATAGCACCGTCATGCCGCGACCACGCACTGATGAACCGGCCAGTCCACAGAGTTTGAATTCCTCTCTCAGTTTCTCTTTTGCTCTGTGGCCAGCATAAACTGTTACAGGTACTGGCTAGTCTGAATCAACACGGGGGTTAGTCACGATGGCGGGGAGTTTTTTTTCCCCCGGTGTTACTGCGATTCTGAAGTGTTGTCGACTGTTAGGCAAATGCACATGTCTGAACCATGAGAACGCACACTCCTTTCCATTATAGCTGAGTTTTACGTTTCAGTTTAAGCATCGTCTTGGTAGCATTTTGATATATACATGTTGTCAGGCATTTTATTTCTCTGGAATAAAAGGTTTGCGGATAATCGTACTGACTTCTTTGTCTCTAAAACTGGAAATTTCAAAACAGGCAGTTCTATTTCACGTGGATTTTTTTCCCGTGTAAATTTGGTGAAAACTCTTGTATTGTGTCACTGGCATTACAACTGAAGAAAAGAAAGACTAACTGTATTAAAAGTATCATTTACAGCGCTTTTTAATAACGATATACGTTATATTCATTTGGGCCGTTCGTCGGGGGTTCTCTGCGGGTACTCCGGCTTCCTCCCCCTCTGCTTTGGAAATGTTCAGCCCATCAAATTTGAAAAATAAATGCAATTCTAAATTCCGAAATTTAAATAGCTGAGCTGATCCGTCGCACCACGTGATTGTAATGTGTTTATGTCCAGTGTGTGAGAGAGTGCGTGTGCTTCACGTGAGCGTGCGTGTTGGGTTCAGTTCGCGGCGCTTTGAGCCGATTCATGAAATTGGGTAAAAGCGCCTATACAATACTCATTATTATAAAGTATGAAGTGCTAAAAATAAAACTAGCTCATAAACAGCTCCTTATTTATACCCGTTCGTAAGTTCGGCCCAGTTGTCATCGGGGCTACCTCAAAAAAGCAAATGGAAGACGGATTTCTCATCTAAAATGGTACACTGTCATTTTACGCTGTTGGATGAAAACTCGCTTTTTAGGGGGTACCTATATTCAACGGCCTACCCGGAAACGAGGCTGTGACTAATTTTGCGGGCAGTGCCTAAAATGCCGAGCACAAAGGTATATCTCAAGATTTCACCAACACACCCATCGTTTACACAGTGTTTCAGACATTTTTTAGTCCATAGTTAAAGTTGACCAGTATAATATTGTTTGATACGGTATCGTCCGCAGAGAAGGAAGTTTATGGATCGATGAACTATAACTACAATGACGTAATCAGATCAGAGACTGAAAACAAGACTTCCGTCCCTTGATCATTGCTTTTGCTAACAGATGCCGGAAACTGATTTTGAGTTTGCCTTACTCAAACTGAAACGTTTTCGTATCTTGACGAAGGAAACTCAGTTGTGACTGTTTCAATTCATCGCTCCATAATCTTCAACAAAAGTTTAATTTATCGCTCCATAATCTTCAACAAAAGTTTAATTTATCGCTCCATAATCTTCAACAAAAGTTTAATTTATCGCTCCATAATCTTCAACAAAAGTTAATTTATCGCTCCATAATCTTCAACAAAAGTTAATGTATAGCTCCATAATCTTCAACAAAAGTTAATGTATCGCTCCATAATCTTCAACAAAAGACCTTTGTGGCACATTAAAGACACAAGAGCCTACATTTTAACCGGAAAATTACCTGTGTAAGTTTTATTGCACTCTGTAACAGTTACAGTAAAATAAACGAAAAAACAAACGAACAAACAAAACCAAGATGGTTACCAGCCCAATGTGCAGTTTCCATTCAGTGACCTGCTGCCGTCACGATTGTTCTTTTGTAATCCCAATTTTGTAATCGGGCAGGAACTCTCTCTCTCTCTCTCTCACACACACACACACACACACACACACACACACACACACACATTCAGCCGAGTATGCGTCCTGGTGTAAAGTACGCGTCAATCATGGTGAAGTAAGTTTTCCTACGTCATCGTTTGCCAAGCATGGAACTTCCGTTTATCACATGTGGTCAGCACCTAGTCCGGGCAACCCATGAGTGATCGGGGACGCCACATCCTGGGTCAGGGATCCAAGCGAAGAAACTTTTTGGTGGCTACATTTTTTTCGTGGTGGCTATGGCACAGGAAAACGTCAGGCTAATATAAGAACAAGGAGGAACGGCCCCGTCCTACAAAGTTGTTTCTCCAAATTTCATTTTATTTTGTCTGTTTTGTTGTTATTGTTGCCGGTTCTCCCCTCTCCATGTTCTACCAATGACACTAGATCCTCTACGACCTCGACCGATTAGTCACGTGACTGGGGGTGGGGCCGGGTGGGGGGAGAGCGAGAGAGAGAGAGAGTGGGTGGGAGGGTGTTTAGGAGTTTAACGTTCTTTTCCACCACGTAAGGGTGATATCAAAGACGGGGCAACGAGAGAAAGGCCAGCACAAATATTTGGCCCAAGCCGGGATTCGAACTCTCGACCCGAGCATTGAAAGTCCAACGCTCTACCATTCGGCTACCCTGGCTCCCCAGAGAGAGAGAGAGAGAGACGTCAGTTCCGTGAACTAAACATTTGACGTCAGCCTCAGGCAGGTCGTCATACACAGACGGAGAGATGACGTCAGTTCCGCGAACTAAACATTTTGACGTCAGCCTCTAGCACTGCGATCGTCTGAGGAAGCTTGTTTATGTCTTGTGATTTCCCTGTTGGCTTTGTGGCTTCCCCGATTGAATTATTTTGCACATGAAATCTGGAAGATCTAGAGGGCTGGTGAAATGTCGGAGACAGTGACGATACTTGCTTATTTTGTCTGGGAACTAAGCGTTTGACGTCAGCTTCACACTGGTGGTATGACAGATGATGCTTGTGCATGTCTTGTAATTTCCCTGTTGCTTTTGTGACTTCCCTGGCTGAATTAATTTTTACATAAAATCTGGAAGATCTAGAGGGCTGGTGAAACATGGACTAGAATACCTTGGATTGTACTTATGAAATCGAAAATTTGGAACTCTTTTGACCGGTGCTTTTCGCAGAAACTTGAAAAAGTTATGTTTATCTAAAGGTTCAGTTATTCTAAATGCTAAAGATATAATAGTGCAGTAGTTCCTGTCATATGTGCAGTTGTCACACTAGACAAAAACGCCGGGATGATAAGTAATTTGCAGTAGTCTTTTCATAGATATTTGATCTTATGTGCAAACCACCCCTACCTCGAAAATATTTTTTTTTACACAAAACCAGTCAGAGCTACAGAGCTGTAGCACGAATACAGGCAGTGTGATTGGGTGAACTTCCAAAGTCTAGAAAATGAAGGAATTTGAACAACTTTTTCGAAAAAATTCGTAACACGACCGATTTTTAAAAATCGGCGATAACTCTTCTGAAAATGCGGCAGGCTAAAAATAGTGAAAGGTAGGTCTGCAGAAGGTGATTTCCCATTTTATCTCAAAGTAAAAAGGCCTCCATCGAGGTGGTTTAGGAGATAGCCATCATTACATCCGTCCACACACACACACACACACACACACACACACACACGTCTCACAACTCCCGCCAAAAAGAACGCAGCAGCATAGTGTGCACGTCAAGTGTCTATGACGCAGGTTTCGTTACGTCACTATGTGCGTGAAAGTATTATTGTGTGGAGAAACGTCACAGTCTTGTTTTGTATCACTGAAACTTGCTGCTGCGCGCAGCAAAATCTGCCCCGTCTCATAAAGTTGTTTCTCTATAGAGAAACAACTTAAAAATGACAGCGTACCTAAGCTGTACGATGATGTTTACTAGCTGAACTTGATTGAAATGTTCACGGCTTCAACCGGCCGTCTGCGGAAGTTAGAATGGGATCCCTTATAGCGCACAGAGAAAACTGAAGGGAATGAACTCATTGTTATTTCAGAGTTATCTTCCATGTTTTAATTATCTCCCGTGAGCCCCCACACCAATCCGCGCGCACTTTCCTGCGACATTTTTCACGAAAGGATACTAACACGGATACTTCCTCAATCAGTCTCAATCCGCGTTGTGATTTCTTCGTCGTGGTTGAAGGTAAGCAGTGTGTTTGAGTGTACTGTATTTGTACGTCCATTTTCCCCCTTTATTTCAAAACAACATGATCTCTGTCAGTTTAGACAGAGATTGTCGTCTGTGTCCGACAAGGAAGCGTGTGAGCCGACAAGCATAGTAACGTCGCGTCACTGATACCTTTGTCTTAGCAGCCGACTATTTTAGGACACTGACTAGAGTGGTTTTAGACCTTTATATGCTAGAACTGAAAAGCCTGCTTCAAGTTTCAAAGAACGCCTTTACGGATACATGTCTGCAGTTACTAAATTGTACAGACTAGGCAGGAACCAGATCTATCTATTGAAATGTTCGCACTCGATCACTCATACCAGTAACATAATGCTATCGGATTGTACTTCACAATGCCGCTGGTGGCGTTTGTATAACTCAGAATTACTGCATTTCTTGTCTATTGCTTCCTCAGTTACCGTGTAGAACACGTCAGCGACTTTGGCAGGCGAGATTCAATTTTCTCAAAATATGACGTTAGCGAAATATTCAGTGGTTACCTGGGATATTCTGAATAGTTTCGCAAAGTCGAAGGACGCGGTCTCGCTCCTCACATCAAACATCAATATTTATCTACTAGTGGTTTTAAGTTTCTATAAATGTTTGTGTGAAAATCTACTTTAGATGTATCAACAAGATACATTACGTAATGGGGATAATCGTGGAATTTTGTTCAATATTCCGGGAATGGCGCAGAAAGGTAAGATTAGAGTGTGGCAAGATTCGTAGATTTGGACGGCGGATTTCAGTCCTGATTCCTTCGGACATGTAGAAGAATTGGAAGAAAATGACTCTGATGATGGGAAGGAGGAGGTGATCAATCAACACTAATCAGTCGAGTTCCGGCGGGTGTGGAAGATGTGTACTGTGAGGGGAGTCCAGGAAAGTTGGAGAGGGATGAGTAGAGGCAGTACTGGGAGGCAACGGAGTGAAACTAGAGGGAGTGCTCACTGCTGCATTAGATTCTGACTCTCACAGCAGTTTTGATAATCACATACACAGACAGTAGCCATTCTACGAAGGTGAGCATGGTCCTACTGTGTTTTCCCCCTGCTGACTGTGACATGATAGACACTTGGGATATTCTCTTCCCTTGACTTTGTCATGTTATTGCAGAGCACTGAACAAACCAGTATGCTAGACAGATAGATGTGCACTGGTGCAGCAGGAAGGTGTGTGTGTGGGGGGGGGGGGACTGAAAAGCAGGGCACACTGTGCATTTTGCTGTGGCATTGGTCTGTACATAGGTGTTGCAAGTATGATCTCAGGCAGTGTAGAGATAGATCTCATGTCAGACTCACCAGCAGCTATTTCTGTAAGCCTGCAGTACAAGTCAGTTGTATACCAAAGTGTTTTGTGTGTGTTTGAACAGTCTATGAAGTACATGTATCATGCAAGATCAGTACAAATGAGGACTGAAGAGAAACCATGCTTGGCATCACAAAATGTGGTGTGTGTGTGTGTGTGTGTGTGTGTGTGTGTGTGTGTGTGTGTGTGTGTGTGTGTGTGTGTGTGTTACAACATCACTTTGATCTGCATGTATGCATTAATTTCAGGCCCAGGTCCTGCTTAAAACAACCAGCCCCTGCAAATATGTTTACAAATGTGTCCTCATCTGATATCATGTTCAACATGGCTATTATTCAAGTCAACACCAAGTGGTAAGTTAGATCCACTTTTGCTTTTTTGTTTTAATGTTAAAGTTAGCAACAAGCGTACCAGACAACCTCTATTGTGTCGAATCCATGTACATGTACATGTACTACAAACTGAGAGCAAAAATTATATATTCTTAAACTGGCCTAAATCTGTGTTTAACCGATATGAAATCCCCTCCGAAAGCAATCGCCAGTAATATCCCTGCCTACCATGGGATTTAAACCTGCTACCTCAGGATCTACAGACTGGGCATCTTGGACACTAGAATTCCCTCATTAGAATTATCTTTTGTTACCATTATGGTGATGCCAAAGCCGGTTGTAATAGGACAAGACCTTTTCCACTCAGTATTGACACTCGTGAAATTCAGTCCCAAAATTCCCTCATCTAATCGGACACTTGACGCTAAATTCAAACTGCCATACCCCCACCCCCACCTTTTTGAAATAAATTTAGTACTGAACTCTGTTTGAAATGTTTGTAGGTGTGCTGGTTGGTTGTATGTTTGTTTGTACTGCTACATTTTCATTTTGAAGGTATAACACTGAAGCAAAGTAGACACAATATAGTGTGAATCTGACTTGGCTAGGGCTGAAGGAACAGTGAGAATCTAAAGAATATATTTCAGGTATACATTTTCTGTTATCTGTAATTTGCTAGTCGTCCAAGCACTTGTTTCACTGTTGTAACATTTGAAAGAAATGGTATCTAGTTTGTTTTTGTTTTTACCATGACACATTACTGTATGGTCAGTCCTAAATCTGATCACTGATCATCAGTTTCTATGTGCTGTCATGGTAAACTTTGTCCCCATTGGCCAAAATGTTTGTGTTGTAACTGATCAACATGTGTCTAGAAATAAATGTACAAAAGGAAACGTTTGATAATGTGTGACCTTCCAAGTGATGTCCTAATCACAAGGCTGATAAATTTCAACATACACTACCTGAACATTAAGTCTTTCGCTGTTTCTCATTATAGCAGTGTGTGTGTGTGTGTGTGTGTGTGTGTGTGTGTGTGTGTGTGTGTGTGTGTGTGTGTGTGTGAGAGAGAGAGAGAGAGAGAATTAAACAGTACAAGTAATACTAAATTAAAATATAAATAAATGCGGTTGGTGTGCCCATTTATGCATTTTTGTTTGCAGTACAACAGACCTAGTTGTATATGAATATACAATGTGTACTATCTGCCAAACATGGAGTCGCACATTATTCAGCGCCTGGGAAGTCAGGCCCCGGGTGGTTTGAACGAAAAGCCGTAACATAACCCTCTGAACTTTTTTCACACACAATCCATGGTCCTTGTCACCAAAGGATGGGTGTTGTGATTGCTAATTTTCACTATTCTTTTTTGTTCTTTTCTGCCCAACATTTTTTTTTTTTTTTCCACACACAGTCCATGGTCTTCTGTCACCTAAGGATGGGTGTTGTGATAATTTTGCTATTTTTTTCTGGTCCTTTTCTCGCCCACCCTTTTTTTTTTTTTTTTTTTTTTTCCCGCGCCGTGTATGTCAGTACGTCCGCAGAGTTACCTTTTGCTTGTTTGTTGAAGTTATGTCCCATTTGTTTATGTCCTGAAGAAGGCGTAAGCCGAAACGTCGACCTGTGCCGTCCTTTGTCAAAGTTAAGTGGTTTCTGTCCCTTTTGTGTCGCTTTTATTTGCTTAACTTGTAACCACTTCGCAGTCATTACCGTTTCCGTTTCTATACGGTTTTTAGCTGAGAGCAGACGTCATCGAAGCTTTTTGAATCGACGTAGCACAGGAAAAAATCTCACGGCCATCTTGGTTTACATCCGTCACTGACAAACTGAAGTCACTCTGCGTTGCCCACACAGAACAACTACCAAAGGAAGTATGTAGAAGCTATTTGGGTCAGTCCGGTACGGTAAGTCGGCGGTCACGCTTGGTTAACAAAGGGTAGCTGGGGTCACTGAATCCACTGAGCTCAGAGATTTGAACACGTAACTCACTCTGCAACGGGACCCACGCCAGAAGCCCGTAACCTAAGACCTTCGTGCGGTATCTGTGTCACCCGTATGAGTGAGCGTATACTACTGTCACGAAATCATGCGACTCGAAGCTCGACGGAAGGACTGTGTCTCCGCCTGTTTTGTCTCTTTGTGTTTTTCTTATTTTAAACTCTATGTCGCCGATATTTCGATAACAAGATGACACTTTTATCGGCCATGGCTGCCGAGATAAATACAGAGACAGTGTATTGGGATTTCAGGGTGGCACAAAGTCAGTCAGTTTTCAGAAAATCTGGAAATGATCGGACGAGAAGTGGGTGGTGAAATACTAGAGCTTACTGACATCCGTAGTTGATTCAAACTTCCCTGAAAGTGACTAATAATCAAAGAATGTCAAAGAATGACAAGTTTTGATACTACTACTACTACTACTACTACTACTACTATATGTTAAAAGCCCTATCGATACTTACTTGAAGTTTGAATTGTTCAGTGGCTTATGAACAAACAGGCAATAACATGTTTATACTGGTGAAATCTTACTGTGACATAGCAACGATTCTTTTCGATGTACAAACGATCACATGTAAGTAAGCATTTTGTGGGAATTCCAGTTGACTCGATTAAAACCGGATGGGAAGAAAGAAGACTTTCGTTTTGATGCAGTCCGACCGGAACTACTTGGTTATGTCCACACAAACCAGTAGTGACAGTGGACGGGTACGTGTCTCTAAATCCATCCACACTCACCACTCCCTCAAACGACTGGCCAATCCCTCCTGTATTCACGTATGATACTACTTCACGATCCATTTTTGTTTCAGCCGTTTTCCCAAATACCCACGGAAGACTAAAGACATAGTCGTCCGGAATTTGCAACCCTCATGGAAGCTGCGACTTTCCATCATTGCCGGATGTGAAAAAAATTATATATAAGCAGGTAAGCACGCATGGTTAGTAACTGTTCATCAGACATTGCACACAACACATCAGATAACTATCTGATAATACCTGCTTGTCAACTTGAAAGCGACGGTTTCTCTGGAAGAGTGCGATGGCTTGTTTAAAATTTTCTGGTGAGAAGACTACATTTTGTAGGAAAAGTTTCAATTTTTTTCGATTTAAAAAAAAAAAAATCATCTTGCCAGGGAACAGTTCTAATTTTATTGAGAGATGGTGTTGTTGCATTGCTGTTTTTCCTTCGGTCTCTCTGTCTCGCTAAACTATACTGAATTTGCAGATATGGACAAACTTGTGTCTTTTTGATATTTCATTTTATTTTATTTTAACTTAATTCAACATGACATAATTTAATTTAAAAAATATTAACTGAGAATTGAAATATATATGTAATTTCGTAGGGTGTAACTTAATTTATTTCAATTAACATGTTTGATTTAATTTTACCAAATTTTATATCGTTCCATTTAATTGGATTTGCATTCAATAAGTATTTTATTTTTTCATGTTTCTCCACTTCGTGTTAATTCATGTGATTTTTTACTCTGTGGATTGGCATAGTCTTTTTAATCATATACCACCCCAATCATATTTCCACTTGTTCTGGTGTGCTAATTCTTTCGCAAAGTCTGTTTTAGTGCAAAAAAACCACTTTGCTGTATTTTTTCTTCTTATAATTCGTGAGTCAACTAAATTTAAATTAAGTCAACTAAATCTGCTTTAAGTCCAGTCAAGATTTCACCTCCGGCAAGTGAAAATGCGCGAGCATATTAAGCAACGTTTGAAAGACCGTACGGAATTCATGTAGTCTAGTTCCTCTCTGCCCACTCAGTAGTCTCATACACAAGCAATGTCAAAAGTCTCCGGCTCCAAAGCCATTAAAAAACTCAACGTAATGTGTCGCTTTGTTGGAAGCAGAGCTCTCACTGTTACGTCGTGGGTTTTATTTTTCAGTACTCTGCTTGGATACTTTACTTCCCTGGTCCAGTTTATGTGTTTACACGTTAACCGGTAAAAGATCCAGGTGTGAAAAAAAAATGTTTCTTCCTATCCAGTTTCTCTCGCACTGACTGCTGCGGTCCTGACGCTATGCAGCGGTCATGTGATCCCTTCCTGCCAGCAGGCAGACGATCCCATGCAGTACTTCTGCCGGTTGACTCGCGATCTGCGTTCCCATCCACTGCTGAGGAATCCACTGCGGTCGATACGGAGAGACATTGTGAGTATCGCTGTTTCCTTCCATTTTTGTATTCGAGAAACCCTAAATTGTTGGTAGAGCAGTAGTGCGGACGGTGGCTGGGTGGGTGGCTGGGTGGGTGTTTTGAGGTTAAAATGCGCAATCTTTATGTTCATGCTCACAGATCGTTCTGAGCTGTTTTCGAGGTGTCTCAGATCACACTATTTAGGTACCTGCACAGTTACAGCATCTCAAATGCTCTAACAGAAGTATACTTACTGACTGATGTGGCTAGTACGCTGAGGGAGGTTGTTGAACCGACCAACAGTCGTAGAATTTGAATGTTCGACCGTTAGCCTGGCGTTTTGAATTTCATCGTTCGTGCCTGCATTTGCACATTTGCCTGCATCGAGAACATGAAGCGTGTGAATTTCACCGTAATCCCTGGATTGATTTTTTTCTATGGACTGTGATAAGGGAATGTAGAAAATGTAAAAAAAAAAGAAAAAGTGAAAACCCGGATTAGGCGGTTTGGTTGTCGGTTTTGTTGTAGTTGTTGATTTTCATAGCACAACCATTGTCCTTGGTGTAGTCCGTTCCGCTTTTCTCTGGTCCATCAACTCATATCGTTCGAGCCACCATCGCGCTACACCACAAAAGAACCACCTACCCACATTACTGTCTGACATACAAACGCCATGTCCGTGAAACAGCAGGATGTAGAAAAGGTCCTATCCAGACTTTTTTCACTGACGTTTTCTCAGAGTAACATCTGGAGTGTCAGGAAATGTTAACTATGTTAAAAAGTCGCATTGGTTTCTCAAGATTCCCTAAGTTTCGGTCGCATGTTTTGTCGTGTAAAGCTGATGGGAGAATTGGCAATTAAAAAGAAAAAAAAAACCCACACATTTGCGACCCATTTCACAGTGAACTGTAACTGATGTAGGAGTTTGAGTTTGACGCCACCCGGTGCAATGGTTATGGAGTTTGGTTGATTAGTGGCTCGCGGGTTTAACATACTTCTCCACCACGTAAGGTTAATATGAATGACGGGGCAACGAGGAAAAGGCCAGCACATATTTTTGGCTCTCAGCCAGGATACGATCTCACGGCCTAAGCATTGAAAGCCCAACGCTCTACCGGTTCAGCTACCCCGGCTCCCGACAAGGATTAGTGAACGGTGAACAGATCTGTTACCTTCAGATCTGACCTCCTCCAACTCCCGCCCCCCCCCCCCCCCCCCCCCCCCCCCCCACACACACACACACGCACCGATACGTTTTGTAGTTCTCACGTTTTCACTGCCGATTTTATGTAAGGTTAGAATCTCACGGATCTGCCGGTTCTTTTGAGACTGAGCCATCGCAATGTGATCCCACTTAAACATGACACAGACAACATTTCTTCCGGATGTCCTCAATGTAGTTACGGCGCATTGCTTTCTCAGTACATTTTTTTTTAAAATAAGCATTCAGTCGAAAGGACCTTGGCCAGTGGTGTGAAAACCCCATTCTCAGTGTAAGAAAACATCATGTAAAACTGCTATTGGAGATTGTAGGGGGAACGTTAATGGGCATTGGTGTCCTGTTCAACTTGACCGGTCGGTCGGGTGGCGGGTGGGAGAGGGATGGGGGGGGGGGGGGAGGGGGGGTTGAGGGTGAGGTTTTGTGTCAAATCCGGTGTTCCACTACATCAGCATATATACGCTGCTTTTGTGATGGCTTGAACTGTTGCTGATCTACATGCCATCTGAGACTTGATTTGGTAGTGGTGATTATTAGAAATAGCGTGTTGAGTACCGCGAGCAATTTACAAAGTTATTCACAAGTCGAAATGTGAGGTCAGGAATGGGGCTTACATCATCTTAATAATAGTAATAATGACAGTATTCATATAGCGCTATAACCTGTTAGTTAATAACAGTTCTAAGCGTTTAAAAAGTGAATAGGAACAATATATATATATATATATATATATATATGTGTGTGTGTGTGTGTGTGTGTGTGTGTGTGTGTGTGTGTGTGTGTGTGTGTGTGCGCGTACAAAAAATTACGAAGCCATAAGGTCAGGACACAACCACACACACACACACACACACACACACACACACACACACACACACACACACACACACACACACACACACACACACACGATGCAAACCAGAACAGTCAAATGTTGTTGTGGGCAGAAAACAGGTGGGTTTTGAGGTTTCTCTTGAATGTTTCAAGGGAGGGTGCTTGGCGGAGTGAGTGAGGGAGAGAATTCCATGCTAAAGGAAACATCTTGCTCACTATTTATTATTCACTATTTAATACGGAAAACATGTAACACAACCTGTCTCTGTTCACCACACAGATTTATTATTTTATTATCATTTTTTCCTTTCGGCATTACACGCCTTGCCTCGAAGCATTTGTCGTTTAACGTACGATGGGTGTGGGTGTGGGTGGATGTCTGGGACAGTGGGAGTTTAACGTTCATTTCCACCATGTATGGGTGATACCAAAGACGGTGCAACCAGAAAAGGGCCAGCACAAAATATTTTTCCCCGGCCGGGATTCGAACTCACGACCCGAGCATTGAAAGTCCAACGCTCTATCATTCGGCCACCCCGGCTCCCGGACCTTATCAGCAAAACTTGAATAATAATAATAATAATAATAATAATAATTTTTGCAGCATGACAACATGAGGCAGGAGCACGTGGACATGGCCCAATACGTGAACCAAACAAACACCTTCGACCAGCACAGGGTTAGTATCTGATTTTATCTCATGCTTTCCTCCTAGGCATATATGACAATGAATATTGCCAAGGCAACCGTCTGAATAAAGCAGTCAACTTTGTAAAGGAAGCCACTGATTTGCCGTCTCTATGTTTTCATGCAGGGAATTCACCATGTACAGCATTAATTATAGTGAGGTGATACGGTTGTTCCGATCCTTTGGGTTGCCGCGAATTAGCCTCTGTTGCTTGCGCGGCGTTAAGCCCTAAATAACTAACTAACTAACTCCGATCCTTTGGGTAGTCGCCCTGGACAGTTTGAGCGAATAGTTGAATTTTAGATGTGTGTGTGTGTGTGTGTGTGTGTGTGTGTGTGTGTGTGTGTGTGTGTGTGTGTGTGTGTGTGTGTGTGTGAGAGAGAGAGAGAGCTCGAAATGAAAATATAATTTAAAAAAATGTGATCCTAAATCCTAAATTATGAACCAAGTTAAATTGTGGGGTTGGCAAGCAAATGGAAACACACGCACAAAGCACATATTTTTGCCAAATTGCTTTTGGATTTTGTTGTTGTCGTTTATCCATAAACAAATAAATAAATAAATAAATAAATTTAAAACAACAACAACAACAACAGCAACAAACAACAACAACAAAACAGATTCGAAACAAAACACTGCAACTAATCATCACATTACACGCATGCGGGAAATCATACATACAAACTCCTTAACACTTTCTTGGTTTTGACTGCCAGAGCAAGACTTTTTATTTTGTCTTACTTTATTTTTCTACGTTCACCAGACAATCGAGAATATGGCGAACGACCTGCACCAGGCCTTCACGGACGTCACGTGCATGAGGGAGGCTCTGCACCAGTGCAGCCACTCTAACGTCACAGGCGTGTTGCACGTGCTGCACCAGCTGCACCTGCTGGTACTGGAGGCCACGGGCAGGCAAGGGGAGGCTGTCCCCATGCCTCGCTGCCATTCCAACAGGTGGGAGTGCAGGCAGTGGAAGGAACACCCAGAGATGAGTCTGAGCTTTGGCTTCCACGTTGTGTCCGCCGCCCTGCATTTCGCCGATACAATGGCCGAGGAATGTGACAGAGTTGCTCCTCATTTGGAATAATTATTAACGCCTTTGCTGAAGACGTGGAATTGTTTGTGAGGACGGACCCCCAGCTCGGTAATGAACTGTCATGATAGTATTTCGCATCGAAACCCATTATTGGCGTCCTTATGTATCTATCGCCAATGAAACAATGAAATGATCTATTTATTGCCATATGTTTCTGTTTGTGTAAACAATAACATTCGAACATTGGAACCTATTTAAGTCATCATAGTATTTCGCATCGAAACCCATTATTGGCGTCCTTATGTATCTATCGCCAATGAAACAATGAAATGAACTATTTATTGCCATATGTTTCTGTTTGTGTAAACAATAACATTCGAACATTGGAACCTATTTAAGTTTGGTGACCCGACATCTCAATACGCCCCAGTACCTTAATTCATACAGTTGAACTAAATACAAATATGGCAATACAATGATCATTTCATTATTTTAAAGTAACTTATGACTATGTATTCTGAATTCTGAAAGTGGCCAGCCTTTGTAGCACCGTTGGGAAAGTCTCTGTTTTGTTTACCCCCTTTACCAGAAGACAGAGAAATGTTTGAGAGTAAGGTGTGGAATTAATCGCGCGGATGATTCTTAAATTATCTCTTTAAAAAAAAAAATGATGAAATTTTGATGGTAACATTCTTCGAATATGTTCCATCAGTAATCTGCTTCTGAAGGCGTCGGCGTTGGAACGTGAGATCAGTGTAAATTCAGTACTTCTGGAAATACCTAGTTTCGGTTTCACTGATTCCAGATCCAGGTTACAGATCCGTTGATGCTTCACAAAACAAAGAATTATTTAAAAACTGCTGTCAGAATACTCTACTGGCACGTTAGATATTTCAAAAATGTTGTTCGAATGGAATCTCGTCACTATAACAGACGTGAGATAAGGAAGATGTTACTCGGTTACTGTTATACAATACGGCACCTAGTTTTCCCGGGTTTGCTACGTCGGCTGGCCAGAACCATTCAGTATTTTTTTTTCATGTAGGCCTATTGTGGCACTGTTCATGAGGTTGTGTGTGTGTGTGTGTGTGTGTGTGTGTGTGTGTGTGTGTGTGTGTGTGTGTGTGTGTGAAAGAGACACCGCACTGTGCTCTTCATTCTATACCACACGCGAGGTATACGTTTCAGCATAAAGTGGCTCTGGTGGAAGGTATCCTTTTGCAATCACTGGGCTGCAACGTATTGTGATATTGTGACACCATTGAGATTTGTGAATGGACGCAGTAACAAGGAAAAGACGTAGGCTGGGACAAAATGGGGGAGGGGGAGGAAGTGTAATCTACACTACTCCTACAATCCAGCTTGAGAGAGTAGTAAGTGGGTAGTACAGTATCACTGGCTCTTCAGCTAGGTGGGGTTGGGACCGGCATTGGGGAGGGGAGGGACACGGGATGAGGGTAGGGGGAGGTGGAGAGAGAGAGCCGGGTAGGGGGTGGGGGTGGGGGGGTGGTGTCGGAAGAGGTATAGGAGATGGATGTAGCACTTCAGTGGTTAGGGGGAATTACCCATGATTCAGCAGATAACAGCTGTGATTAGCCCGGGTATAGTAGGCCTGCGCTTGCCGGAGCTTCCGCATTTTCGAACATGGTGTTCACGGGCGTTTGTTTCAAGGCGATCCTCCGCAACTAACAAGACCGCCTCATGTTACCCTGAGACATTACCCGTTTTGTAAAGACGGAGGTCGGGCAAATAGTTGGGGAGGGGGTGATGGCCAGTGGATTGGGGGTGGAGGGGTGGGGGGATAGCGAAGAGACAGAACAAAGTACAAGCGCTCCGGTACTGGTTGTTCGTCACCAAAGCAACCTGAAAGCAACACAGACTGGGTACAATGATACAACTGTGTCGTCCACTTAGTTTCATGGATGCTAAAATTAATAATGAGGAAATCTTTCCCTTTCGGGGCAGGTACGTCAGAGTTCCGTAAGCTAATGGTGGGTGTGTATTCTATGACCACGTCTTCTACCAACCGTGACTTCCCGAATCCAATGGTGGGTATAGCCTAATGGGATAACTTTCAATGTTCGGGTCGTGAGTTCGAATTCCGGCTGGGGCCAAATAACTATTTGTGCTGGACTTTTTGTCGTTGCCCCGTCTCTGATATCACATATACACGGTGGAAAAGGACGTTTAACTCCCAAACACACACCCACCCTTTACCGTATCCAAACCTTCCGGAAGTAACTTTCCACAATTCCGCTGAGAAACTGAAGAAGTTCATTAGTGATATTTTTTAGAATCTAGACGTTTTGCAACTCGTAGGGGGTTGAGAATGTCCCGGGAGCGAGAATGGCCTTCCGTTTTAGTTGTGCTGTTATGCCCGAAAGCGTGTGAGTTTGGTGTCAGTTGGTTTGTCTCACTCGATGTTATCTCAGGGTATTTTGACAATATCATCAGTCACGTACTTAGCAGCTGGTCTTGATATTGTGAAATCCACAATCATTCATTGAGATCCTGTCTTATTTCTTTGTGCAAGCGGCATGTCGTTTACACCTGACGATCAAATGTTCCTATTTTTATTCGTGCATGTTTATTTGGCCCGTGTTAGGGCGGTGTAACACTTGCTACAATACTCGTTTTCGCATTGCAGTTTATCAGCTCAAAGGAGTTGGAGATTTTTTTTAATGATCTAGTCACATTTTTTTTCAAGGCAGCATTGTTTTTTCAAGTGGCGTGTATTTAACAGAATAATAAAAACACTCCCAGCTGAGGCCAAATATTTGTGGTGTGTGTGTGTGTGTGTGTGTGTGTGTGTGTGTGTGTGTGTGTGTGTGTGTGTGTGTGTGTGTTCGTGTTCCCCTACACATCCATCCCCTGCCACACACACTGCAAGATGCTACTTCAATCTGGCTGTGAAAGGATGCAACTCGCTTAATTTGAAGCCCTCTTTGAAATTCGACTCATCCGTTTTCCTAGGATAAGTGAAACTTCGGATGAGTGGAACAAAAGTCAATTTCCTCTGTGCATTCGACTTAAGCGTGTTCAGCTGTGTTCACTGGCCAAAGGCCTATTGAATCTGTGTCGCAGACATGGACCACAAAAGATTGTTTCCATGGAAAAGACTGTGACATTTATTTCCTTCTTGTTTGGTGGAAAAGGTAAAACAGCAAAACAGACCTCACAACGGGCAATAAATTATAATAATACAAAACAGTATACAAAATGTAAGTACAAACAGAAATTTGACAGAAATAACAACAGAAGTAACAAACCCTAAGTCTGGTATTAAGTAACAATAATACTAATAATGCATGATAAACGTGCTTCTGTCAAACACTACGTCAATTTGCAGCGCATTTTCAGGATGGATTTACTCAAAAATGCCAATGACACATTGTCTCCTTGACCAGTCATTTTTATGAGACATTTTCATTTTCTTTGAGACAATCAAGTTCACCCGCATCACTCTGTCACATGTCTGTGCCGAGAGCCTGTTCCTACTAGGCTAAGTGCAGTGACGTTCAGGTTCAGGTGAACGGAAAAGGACCTCTCGATCGCAGAACTGAGAAAACTAACGCGCCATTATTTTTTGCAACTCTTTCGAGCGAGAGTTCCTGGCAAGCGCGCGCGGCGAGCGGGATAAGTAAACCTCATCACTAAAATTAGATTAGTGTAACAGACTCTATGACTGACACGGACAGCGCATCTCTGCTTCGCGTTGTCAAGTGCGCTTGTGATGTCATGTTCGTGCGACATATGACGCATTTTGCGAAATTTCTATGCGACATTTTATCAAAATATGAGACATAGTCGCACGGCGCGCGAGAAAATCGATCCCTGCATTTTTAAAAAACAATTTTACAGTAATAGTACTAATTAATACGCGTGGTCCCATTAGGATCTCATCAAAATTTCAGCCTCGTTCGATTTTTCAGGTGCTTGCTACAACCGAAAGTGTTGATCTGCTCAAAAAGTTTCTCTTAACCAAAAACGTGAAAGCAGATCATTTACAGGTGGTTACGTGGCCTGTGCGCAGGATATGAAGCTAGAATGGCAAGATAATGACAGAACTTGATCTTGTGCGTCTTAATGACCCTTCAGGGAACTCACATATAAAACAGCAGCATACCTCCGTTCCATAACAGTTTTCACACTGTGGATTTCTCAAACTAGCAAGAGCCCTTTAAAAACTAGTTAGTTAGTTACTGGAGGATCAGCACCGCTCAAGCAACAAAGACTATTTCGATGCTAAAACTGGAAATATCATACTGTTGAAGGCTTTGTGAGGAATTCGTTTCTAAAGATACAGCTGGGAGAATCCTGAGCGCAAAAATTCCCTTACGCCGCACAATCCGAAAAAAAAACCCAAACAAACAAACAACAACAACAACAAAAACAAAATCAGCAAAATGGCCCTTTACATCAAGACATTGTCAAGGGTGTTGAAACGTCCGCTACGCATGACTGGTTTAGGAAGGTGAGAAACTGAAACGCCTGATTGACGACGAAGTAACTCATCAGCCAAATCCTTCGCTCCTCCCTCGTCTCCCAACTCGAGCAGTCCACCTCAAGTGCCTCAGGGTCACACGCGCCGAGGGGACCGATGGCTGCGCGCGCAGCTCGCGTGAGTGTCCGAAAGTGACGCAGTATGGTGCAATCCATTCTGCTCCTCCTGAGTAAAGAATTCCCCTTGTCGCCGGCCTCAACCATGCAGAGCAAGTCCTTGTTGAGGGTGATCAGGTTGCTGGCAAGATCCTCTCTGGACTAGAAGAAGCAGAGAACGGGCGTAAGGAAACACCTGAGAATGAAGTCACGTGATCACTGTTACAGAATACTGCACATGGCCAGAATCACTCAGGGATTTTAAGAAAAAATATTGTGGCTTTTGTAAGGGGGCATGCATCAACCTAACCCTCAGACAGAACGAAAGGCATACAAAAATCCTAAAGTGAAAATTTATAAGAAAAGCTCGCTAAACAGAACGTTAGAAACGAGGAGCCGGGGTGGCCGAATGGTAGAGCGTTGGACTTCTAATGCTCGGGTCGTGAGTTCGTATCCCAGTTGGGGCCAAATAATTGTGCTGGCTTCTTCATCGTTGCCCCGTCTTTGATATCACCCGTGTGTGGTGGAAGAAGGACGTTAAACCTCCAAACAACCACCCACCCATTGTGTATGTAACGGTTTTGCTGTTGTAAGACAAGAAGACGGGCGCCAGACAAATCCGCATTTACTAGCAGTAGCAGAAGTAGTAGTTGCAGCAGCCGCGACCCTATACTGACCTGACGGAAAACGAGGGGCCGATCAGTGCTCACGAAACGCAGTAATCCCAGATCCAACCTAGTCAGTCTGGTCATCTGAAACAACATAACAGTGACGATGTAAACTGATCTGCGAACATTCTGAAAAAAGGCTCAGCGTGATTGGTGGGATCTCACAGCCAATGAAAATGAATGACAGGAATGTAAACCACTGAGAGCAAACGTTTGTAACTGTTACTGGGCAAGCATTAATTTCAAGTAACCGTGTACTCCCAGGGATGGTGAAACATTCAACATGATTAGAGTCAAGAGGTGTGTCAAGCGAAACCTATACTCTCACAGTCTAATCTGTCCACTAATTTCTGTAGTACGGAAATCCCCAAACATACCCTTACACCTTTGACTTGAGTTTGGCTTCATCATCCACACCAGCGACTATACATTCTGGTGACAAAACTTGCTCTCTCTCTCTCTCTCTCTCTCTCTGTGTGCGTGCGTGCGTGCGTGCGTACGTGTGTGTGTGTGTGTGTGTGTGTGTGTGTGTGTGTGTGTGTGTGTGTGTGTGTGTGTGTGTGTGTTTTAAAGAGAGAGGGACAGACAGACAGACAGTAGGAGCATTGTTACCAAAGAGGTGTTGAACGCCTCCAGGTGACCTTGAAGTGCTTTTTGGTCCCATGCCGATGTCCCGCAAAACAGGAAGTGACGTACGGAGAACACTTCCGGTGACTGGCGGCGCATGTTATCTGAGAACATCCGCTGGATGAAGGTCTGGTGGTCGTCCTCATCAGACAAGCATGCCGGATGGTGGTGTCTGTGAGCTGCTTCCGAGGATTGTACAACAAGGAACACGCACACGGCTGCAAAAGAGACGCACAAATCCACGGTCACGAAGACAGGGGACGATGAAAGAAAACAGGATGACAGTAAATCAGATTAGAGCCTACATACAGACGTGTATGTCTCTGATTATATTAGAGTCGTGTTTTGAAGCAAAGCCGAGATCCGTGACTGTCTTATGTTGTATGCTGTAGTGAAGCGTGTACCACCACCAGTCCCTTTCCAAAGTAAAAGCAAAACTTACCAAGCGACAAGACACAATACAAGAATTACAAAATACAGCAGTAACAACAACAACAACAACAACTAAAAGGAAAACAACAACAACAACAGCAACAACAACCGCAAACCAGATAAAGAAGCTGCAACAAGCTGCTTTAGTGAAATTTCTGTTGTATATAAAATCTCTATCACTGATGCTGTCCTGATGCAGCACATGTATATTTTTCTCGTTTTACACACAATGCATCATCATCATCATCATCATCATCATCTTATTGAGAGAGAGAGAGAGAGAGAGAGAGAGAGAGAGAGAGAGAGAGAGAAGACATATATATATATATACTCGATAAAGCAATGCCCAAGCTTAGCCTCATAGCGTGGCCTGTGATAACTTTGTGTCAAGTATCGAATGTATCCACTTCACTCCAAGAAGTCAGAAACGTGTCTCTCGCGATGGTTTCTTCCTCTAAGCAGGCTATCGTGGTAGTTATACTGGTCACCGGCTGAACTCTGAATGGACGCAACCAAGGGCTAGAGAGTTTTATATACACCCTCATACAGTCACCCAAGCGTGACCAGCCAGTCATTCTGGTTGGATTGACCATCAGGGCTTGGTGCAGATCGAGAAAAGTCCCCGACCCCTACTTCCTCATTCAAGGAATTTTTTAATCACAGAAGTTTGGGAAATTCGGGAGTGTGGTGTTTGTTGATTGATAACGAAAGTTCACGGAGTGGAAGGGGTGGTGGTGGTGGTCGTCGTCGTCGTGGGTGGTGGTGGTGGTGGTGATTGGGGGTGGGGGGATAAGGTCACAGACAGGATTATTAAAAATGTGCAACAATAGTGTTGGTAGGTCGGTATTTTTTGTGACACTTGTTTGTTTGTTTGTTGATTTGTATGTTGTCACTTCCCTCCTGGAGATATCCTCTCACTCTTCAGGTAAGACACTGTTCTCGTTGCCCAGATGAAACACACAGGGCCCAGATTAAATAACTTTGCGACACGAGTGATGCACCTTGCGTCAGCAGTAAATTTTGCTCCTTCCTTCACCTGTCGCTTCCTTTCTAAAATTTTGCCTTCCCCTCCTCCCCTTCCAACACACCCCAAAAAGAAAAAAAAAAGTCCCGTGCCGGCACCATAAAACAGCAAAACAAATACTTTTATTACACCCCCACCCCCCTCCCCTTACCTTCCTAAGACGGGTGCTATTCGCAAAGTGAGACCATCTCCAATAGCAGTCTGTGGTTTGAGTTGCATTACCAAGTCAGTGACGGCGTGAATGTCTGTATTGGATTGCATTTTATGTTCTTGCTGATTTCAGTTTGATGTAACTGTATCTGAAGTATGAAGTGTCAGTGACCGAAACGACAGCTTGGCGTCTGCGTCATTTTGGCGGTGATTATCGGGTGATTTTATTGCATCGTCCATCATCTGCCGTAAGGTGTGACTTTGTGGTTTTCTTGTTCCTCGACTGGTTAAAGTTTTTGCCCGTGAAATTTTGCCATCATGCTGACGGATAAACAGTTCTGAACAGCATAACCAATCATCTCCCGAATGCCGTCATCTTTGGCTGCTTCTTTCACTTCGGGTGGTGTTTCTGCTGACGCGAGTTTCAGGACGTGCAACTCGAAAGAGGTACAATGTACATTCAATAGTAAAACTGCCTGTTGATCGAAAATAGTTGAATTTGTACAGGCAGGCAGTTGCATTTTAACACATTTGGTGCCGTGCATGGGGATTTCCCTGTTCTTCAACTTGTCTTCTCATCGCTTATTTCATTGTGTCGTTTTTAAATGTGAATATCGTGACACGTTGTAAACATGTTTTATGTTCATGAAAGATGAAAATAAAGAAAAAAATAAAGTGAACACTGAATTTCATTAGTATTCTTAGATTGTTTAAAATTTCTGTTTTACCAACAACAACAAAGTAAGAAAAAAGAAACAAGATGGCCACCAGCCCAATATGTTGTTTCCATTCAATGAACTGCTGTAGTCACAGTCGTAGTCGTTGTGTCATGTATGCAGCCCGCGCGCACACGCCGGAACGCAAGCTCTCTGACATTAAGCATGCTGACATAAAGAAAGTACTGAAAACCCTTATCGTGCCTCTATGCACTTGCAAAAACCCAAACACATGAGGTCGTGTGAGCTCGCCTAGCTGGTTGACGTCACAAACTTTTTGGCGTATGCGAGGTTCTACATGGGTGAATGAATTCTTGTAATAAAGTCGTTCCCCTTTGACAGAGTTACTTCCCGCAGACCTGACTGACAGACGATTGCTTACTGGTATCGGAGAAGAGACCCTCTCTCTCTCTCTCGCCTTAGACGCGCGCTTGCGCGCGCACGCACGCACGCACGCACGCACGCACGCACGCACGCACGCACGCACGCACGCACGCACGCACGCACGCACGCACGCACGCACGCACCCCACACACACACACACATTATGCTTCTGAGTGTGAGTCAGTGGCAAAAACGAAAGATTTCGAACCTTCCAGTAAGTTGAGGAATGTTCTAGATCTGACCTGTTCAGTACGTAAGCAGCCCTGCACAGCGTTCTGGGTTCTTCTTCTTTCATGAATTTGTTCTCCGTGCATATTCTGTTCATAAAGTATTGGAGTTCTATTCTGTTGTATCCCGTGTCGTCTCTGCGATTGCACGAAGATGGCGACATAGTAGAAGTAAAATACACCACGTCTCCAAACAGAGGAATTCGGAAAGAAAGTGGCGAGACAGCATCACGTCAATCAAACATGACGCACTTACTTTACGTCAGTGCGCGTGCGTCTCTTCTTCGATGTTTGTGAGGCGTGTGGCTTGCAGAGGAAATGTGCTGTGAGTACAAATTTTCGAGTCAACTGACGATAACGGCTGCAGTGAATTTTTTTTTTTTTTTAAATACTTTTTATGGCACCCCAGGCTCATTATCAATATATAGTAGGAGCGATTTTGAGATCGAAAGTGTGTTCATCAGCACTTTCATCAGGTACGGCTTACGCCAAAAGTATAAAAGCGACAACCTCCAAAATTCACTTAGTTGAGAGTCCGTATTCATGCTATCTATGTCCAAAAAATGGAGTGGTTTAGGTAAATATTACGCCTTTAAACGCCAGAAAGCCACGTTTTCTGAAAAGGGCGATAACTCGCAAATCATGTGTGCAATCGTACCTGGATCGGGCCTTCTATTCAACAATCTTGATTCATTTAGAAACCCCAAATTTGAAATCGATCGGTTCAGTATTTTCGGAGAAATAGGCATCTGAACTGGGTTCACATGCAATGTCAACTCAGGCTCGGTTTACATGAAAACTATAAGAGCGACCATTTTCTAGTAGTGACTCTGTTCAGAGTCCGTATTCAAGCTATCTACTGCCAAAAAATTGAGTGATTTAAATAAATATTACGCCTGTACACGAAAGACAACCAACTTGTCTCAAAAGGGCGATAACTCCCAAATCACTTAAAGATCTTGGATTCCAAGGTCTTTGATCACACGCTTGGTTCCTCTAATGTAACATTTTGATATATTTGGATACCCCAAATTTGAAGCCATTCGGTTGAGTATTTTCGAAGAAACGGGCCTGGACACAATTTACACACACACAGCCGCACGCACACACATACGCACAGACGGCACTCACTGAGGAGGAGAAGCGCGTTCGGCGCACCGTACATGTCAGCATCGATGACGCACGTTTTCTTACGTCATTGTCAGAGTTACACTTGCAAAATCGTCTCTGCGGGAGATCGGCAGTGACGTGCGTTTGTACCACAGATGCTTGCCCATGAACGTGGAAAATTTAGCCCGTCCTATGATGTTGTTTCCATTACTATGGAAACAACATTAAAAAAATAGAATATTATCGTCCGTTGGTTTATCATCCGTCACAAATCGTCCGTCGAGGCAGGGTCTGGTCGGTATATCGTCCACATGTGTGTGGCTGTCAATCACGATTACTGGTCCCAAGTGCTGAGAGCACGTCAGTTAAGTTGAAAATCTACACCTGTTTAAAACAAAACAAAACTACAACAACAACATTAACAACAACAGCACCCCCCCCCCATCCGCAAAAAAACACACAAACAACAACAACAACAACAAACCACCGAAAATGTTTTTCGCCCTTATCGTGAGACTTCACTGAAGGGTCCCCCTCCCCCCATACACACACACACATTATATTAGAAAAATGTTCACTTTTATCTGAAAAGTTGGTTATGAAACGACAGTTCTTAAAAAAAAAAAAAAAATGCGCTTCGCAAACCTTGTCAGCTCCCAAAAGACATAGGTATAAACCGAATCCGGTAAAAACTACTGTTAGGAATAATCATGTCTATCCTACTCTGTGGCGCTTCTAGTTAGTCTTCAGAGTTTGTAAACGGGTAGATTGCTGAAGGGAGACAAGCCATGTTGAGACGATACTTTTGGTGTTTATTCTTAACGTGATTGCTTCCCTTCCATGCCGGTTGTGAGTTGCTTTTCCTAATAAGGGTGAGACCAAAAAGACCAGAGCGAAAACAAAACCTTTGGCGCATTTAAGCGTGTGTGTGTGTGTGTGTGTGTGTGTGTGTGTGTGTGTGTGTGTGTGTGTGCGTGTGTGTGCGCGCGCGCGCGCGCGCGCGTGTGTGTGTGTGTGTGTGTGTGTGTGTGTGTGTGTGTGTGTGTGTGTGTGTGTGTGTGTGTGTTTCATCTGCCTTTTCTTCTCTGTCGCGATACTGATATTCGAATTTAACACACCACACACACACACACACACACACACACACACACACACACACACACAGAGGAAGACATTGCACTACGTACCCTCAACCGCCCCACCCCCCACCCCTCCCCCCCCCAAATGTCGTGTAATCTTCTGTGCCTGTATTCCCAAATTCAATTTCTTTTCTTTGTTTTCAGTATGACTTGTTTGATTTCCGGCGTTGTTTTATCCTTTCATCTTCTTCCGCTCCGCTTATCTCTACCGAATACCAACAAAGAAGCGACTGTTAAATTCCAAGAAGCAAAATATCTTATCTCCTTTTTGTTTTATGAAACATAATTAAGTGCACTCCTACTGGCAGACTCTCTGTCCATGCCGGCACGTCTACACGCGGAAACAAACCGACCCACACACTGGACGAGAAACACGGCATTCACAATTTTAAAAAAAAAGAAAGAAAAAAAAACAAAACAAGGAAGTGTGACAATATGGTGATGACCACGCAGTTTATTCACAGGACAAGTCACCTTAGGAGTCAAAAGAAGAAGAATTAAACTTTACAAAAAGAAAAAAAAAAGTAAAACGCAACTATTGAAGGATTTAAAATTGTCATTGATGAATCAAACTTGCCCCGCGAAGGTCCTGTAAATTATTCTTATGTACGTGTAAGTCACAAACCATCAAGGCTTAAAATAACTATATTCTCAATGAATGGAGAGAGAGAGGTGGGGAGGGGCAGGGGGCACATACGAACTTCTACGGATGTTTGCAGGCAGAGGTGGTTTCAGCCCAGAAAAGCGCACATGGGAGAACGCTAAACTAAGCCCCATCTGTCTTTGTCTCTGTCCCTGTCTATGTCTCTGTCTGTCTGTCGGACTGTCTGTCTGTCTGTCTGTCTCTCTCTCTCTCTCTCTCTCTCTCTCTCACACACACACACACACACACACACACACACACACACACACACACACACACACACACACACACACACACACACACACACACAATTGCAATAATAATGAACGTGTATTTAGTTTAGGAATTTTAGTATTGCATCTATTTTCAGATTTTTTGGCCTAAATATTTCCGAAGTGTGTGTGTGGGGAGGGTGGGGGAGGGAGGGGAAAGACAACATCCTGAAGTGTACGTACCTTAAACTTATAGGGGACGTTAAAACCGTTGAAGGCAGCCAGGGCATCATCACTGGACAGGTCTCCCCGGATGTCGTAAATCAGGAACTCATCCTGTGCGGGAATGGACTCGACCAGGTCAACCAATTCCTTGGGCATAACGGAAGCTATCATTGCGCATGACAGGAAGGCCGTGAACATAAGCAACAGCTTGACACCTGTGGTGTCCAACAGAGACTAACCTTTTTGAGTGGTTAACAAGTGGTTGGAGTAGAAAGAGTGTTTGTCAGCTGAAACATAAAAAACAGCAGTAGTACTGATAGTGTTAGTAAAGTCTACATGATACAGTCAACTCAATATCAAATTTTCTGGAGAAAAACTAGCTGTGAATTTAAGAACGAAGAAAATTCTGTCTGGCTGTACAGGGGATTACCGTGACATAAGGGTGATACCAAAGACCAGGCAAAGAGGAAAAGCCAGCAAACAGTTTTTCCTCTTATAATCAGTAAAAGAAAAAAGATAACCGTATTTCCATTTTGTTTTCCCAATATTCTTTGAGATTCACAAAAAAAACCTGTAAAATTCCGCAAGACATATATCCGAATACGTTCATTCATTCAGCATACAGCACATCCCCCATGCCAAGTCCAGTTTGTGAGTATTCTGCACCAGTTTGCGTTTGACATTACCTTCTGTGCTTGTCGCTGTCGGCGAGTCGTCAGCGTGTGTTGGAATATTGCTGCTGCAGCTGCACATCCAGTGTTATGGAGGAATTGACCTACACTTACAGAGTGCAGTTTTATTAATTAACCCTTTCGCTCCCACGCTCACAGACCTTCACGCATCACACCTGCAGCCTCACTTTTAAACTTGTTGAAGATCCAGTCGTCCAAGGGGAGGGACGGCCGAGCTCTGGACTTTCAATGCTCGGGTCTTGAGATTGAATCCCGCCTGGGGCCAAATATTTGTACTGTCGTTTTCTCGATGACCCGTCTGTGATATCAACCATATGTTTTGGAAAAGGACGTTAAACCCTCAATTTTTTTTTCGAGTGGCTGAAAATGCCCTCTAGAGGTAGGATAAGTTTCTCTTCCTTGTGAACACCATGGTATCTGTTAGCGACTCAGCATGTGTGTGGCATTGAAAGGGCTAAGGTTAAACTTACGGCGGAGGACAAGGCCAAGGATGTGGCGTGGGGAGAGGGGGGGGGGGGTATGTGTTGTGGGGGCAGAGGTGTGTGTGTGGGGGGGGGGGGGGGGGGGGGGGGGAGGTTTTAGGTCTTCTGTAACAATGACAGCGGAAGGGGGCCGGGGCATTATTTTTCTTCCTCTTTCTGGTCCACAGAATTTTTGGAAAGGGGAAGGGGGTGCATACTCTCCCCCCCCCCCCCCCTCCTCCTGTTACGCCGCCCGTGGTTTTTATCTCATTATCATGGGACGGCACAGTATTTGTTTCATCGTGTTATCAAAACTGTATTATGTCAACACATCAAAGCATTTATGCCTGACTGAGTTCCCTTGTTTGTATTGTCAGACATGAAACCGTGACAGCTGGTTTGATTGGTTTTGTTGTTATGATAGAAATGTACATCTCGGTGACAGCAAAGAATGTATCCCTTTGATCGTGTTACTCGAAACTGCATCAGGTAAACACATAAAACTGTCCCTGTGTATTACCTTCACAAAGTGCTGGTACATGTATTGTGATTCCATAGGGATGTTTCATTTGGTTTTCACAGCTGTGCCAAGAAAACACGCAAAATCATGAGCACGTTGCACCACTTTAGAATCTCTTTTGCAGTCGCGATGAAAGCTCCTCTCTAAATTTTACCATAAGGGATAATTGCTTTTTGTACAGAAGTCTGTAAAAACTCGGCGGCTTACTTTTTGTTCTGAATCAGAAGTAAACAAAGAAAGACAACGTCCTGAACTTGACGTACCTTGAACTTATAGGGGACGTTAAAAGTCAGTTTGCGTTTGACATTACATTATGTGCTTGTCGCTTTCGGCGAGTCGTCAGCTTGTGTTTGAAGTTTAATTGCTGCTGTAGCTGCACATCCAGTGTCGTGGGTGAAATTATATACAGTCATGCCGAGTTTTTTTTTTTTTTTTTTTTAAAGGGGGTGGGGGGATTGCTCAATATACGTATTATTAGTATTAACCCTCTCGCTGCCACGCTCACAAACCTTCACGCAACACACCTACAGCCTCACTTTTAAACTGGTTGAAGATCCAGTCGCTCGAGGGTATGGACGGCCGAGCGCTGGACTTTCAACGCTCGGATCTTGAGTTCGAATCCTGGCTGGGACCAAATATTTGTTCTGGTCGTGGAAAAGGACGCTAAACCCTCAAGTTTTTAAAGTGTTGTAAAAAAAAATCTCTCTAGAGGTAGGGTAAGTGTCTCTTCCTTGTAAACACCATGTTATCTGTGAGTGACATGTTGATGTGTGTAGCATTGAACCTCTTTAACAGTTTAGCAGAGCAGCTGTTGATTAACTCTTACCCAAATATCGAGCTGATCGGACGGTTAGATTTTCGTTATTAGGTGTAGTAGGTGTATTTTTGGTAGGGGTGAAACACACCCACGCATATTTCTCGGTCGACCGCTGTAGATTAACACCTTACGCAAAGGAGTTTGTTTAGCATACAAAATAGCAGAAAGACTGTGTTTCTCAAGACGATGCTTAACTTGATCCTCTTGGAAATTCGGTCCACCCCATCGACGGTCTACGGATAAGCAGAACCTCGGATGACTAGAAAAAAATCCATTTCCCGTGTGCATTAAGCGTGTTCAGGTGTAAAGTATGTATATACTATCATAGGTTGGTTTTCGGGAGTAGGGCCGTAGGTCAGTGTAGGACGAGGGAGGTGACACTTGTAGCCCGATGTCGAATCCCCGGAAATCAACTTATAATAGTTTTGTTTTCATTTCCATTTTGAAAACTGAAGTTTAAACACAATAAGTTTTCCTTGTTCTGTGAGGGAAAGGGAGCTTGGTCAGCCTGCCAATCTCTCGCACTGACCAATCAGATGCGGGCAAGACTTGGCTGCATCTCATTAAAAATCAGCCCAAAAGTCATGGCTTTTTCGGCCGGATGCTCCTTCTCCTTTACACGTGCACGACCATATACAGCTTTTTTATTATACACGCCACGACGCAAGATTAAGTTTACCTCCATACGCAGGGCTTAAGGCCGTTCTTAACCGGACGAACTTTTGGTTCGCGATCTAGGTTCGAAGAGTACGGCGAACTAGATTCGCGCACGTTGTTTCTTAACCGACCGAACGCTTCTTCCCAAACCCTGGTTCGAAAGGTACGCCGAACTAGGTTTGAGGTCTGCACAGCGTGTCGTGGGAACCCTCGCGATCCTTTGGCCGATCCTGCGCTCTGATTGGTTGCTCGGGGGAGAGCTGTTGTGCGCATGTACAAAGTTGAGGAAAATGGCGGACGGCATGGCGGCCATCGACTCACTTGACATTTCCCTCTCTTGCGCTCTTTTCCTCTTTTCTCATCTTCCTCGGCTTCCAAGAGTTCACTCAAAACGATAACTACAGCAAATGCCTCGTCGTCTCGATCTACGAAGGCGGCCATTTTGGTTGTTTACGATTGTCTCAACTCTCGCCTTGTCACGGTTCGGGCGATGACGTATGCATATCATTAACGGTCGGTTAAGAAAGAGAACTAGTTTGGCCGAACCTCTGGAACTACGTATGTGTGCGCGCTCGCTCTATTCGTATACAATACACAGTTCGCCGAACAAGTTCGCCGGACTGGTGGTTCGCCCGGTTAAGAACGGCCTTTAGGATAAACATCATTGCTGCTCCT
This sequence comes from Batillaria attramentaria, assembly GCA_018292915.2. Lineage (NCBI taxonomy): Eukaryota > Metazoa > Mollusca > Gastropoda > Batillariidae > Batillaria > Batillaria attramentaria. The sequence continues at coordinate 438,160 of JACVVK020000408.1, read as the reverse complement.
GTTTGTGTATGTGTGTTTGGTTTTACACTCTTTTTTTTTCATTCAGGTTATTTTTTATTTTTTTTGCTGCCACAACTCTTTGCCGACTCCAGTGGTGTTCCTCCCTGGTCATGGGTGGAATCCACGGAGGGCTCGGAAGCTGGGGCAATTTTTTTTTTTATTAATGCATGATGATGGAGATGAGGATGATGGTAAGATGATGCTATGGAGGTCCATGTGGTTTGGGACTGCGGGACAGGGCCGCATTCCACGCTTCCTGTCATAAATATCCCGGCATTAACCAGGCCCGGGAACTACGGCACCTGCGGTGCCGGTCGTGTAATCATCCACATCATAAGACGTGTCATACCAAGGGAAGCACCCCCAAAGTCGCACCCGTGAAGTGGGTGAAGCTCGGCTGTGTGGCAACAGCCTCCCCATTGGGCCCATAGCACACCCGCTCTGGGTAGGAGCCGACCTAGGCAGGAAAAATCCCGCTTGCCTCGGCTGGGACTCGAACCCGGGTCTCCCGGTCCATAGTCCGAAGCGCTAACCACTACACTACGGGGGCCGGTTTTTATGTTGTTTCCATAGTAATGGAAACAACATAATAGGACGGGCTAAAATTTCCACGTTCATAGGCAAGCATCTGTGGTACAAACGCACGTCACTGCCGATCTCCCGCAGAGACGATTATGCAAGTGTAACTCTGACAATGACGTAAGAAAACCTGCGTCATCGATGCTGGCATGTATGCTGTTCCGAACGCGCTTCTTCTCCTCACTGAGTGCCGTCTGTGCGGATGTGTGTGCGTGTGTGTGTGCGTGTGTGAATTGTGTCCAGGCCCGTTTCTTCGAAAATACTCAACCGAATGGCTTCAAATTTGGGGTATCCAAATTTATCAAAATGTTACATTAGACGATTCAAGCGTGTGATGATTGCTTAAGTGATTTGGGAGTTATCGCCCTTTTGAGACAAGTTGGTTGTCTTTCGTGTACAGGCGTAATATTTATTTAAATCACTCAATTTTTTGGCAGTAGATAGCTTGAATACGGACTCTGAATTGACTCACTACTAGAAAATGGTCGCTCTTATAGTTTTCATGTAAACCGAGCCTGAGTTGACATTGCATGTGAACCCAGTTCAGATGCCTATTTCTCCGAAAATACTGAACCGATCGATTTCAAATTTGGGGTTTCTAAATGAATCAAGATTGTTGAATAGAAGGCCCGATCCAGGTACAATTGCACACATGATTTGCGAGTTATCGCCCTTTTCAGAATAAGTGGCTTTCTGGCGTTTAAAGGCGTAATATTTACCTAAACCACTCCATTTTTTGGACATAGATAGCATGAATACGGACTCTCAACTAAGTGAAGTTTGGAGGTTGTCGCTTTTATACTTTTGGCGTAAGCCGTACCTGATGAAAGTGCTGGTGAACACACTTTAGATCTCAAAATCGCTCCTACTATACATAGATAATGAGCCTGGGGTGCCATAAAAAATATACAAAAAAATTAGAAAAATTCACTGCAGCCGTTATCGTCAGTTGACTCGAAAATTTGTACTCACAGCACATTTCCTCTGCAAGCCACACGCCTCACAAACATCGAAGAAGAGACGCACGCGCACTGACGTAAAGTAAGTGCGTCATGTTTGATTGACGTGATGCTGTTTTTTCTTGGGGGTGTCTCGCCACTTTCTTTCGGAATTCCTCTGTTTGGAGACGTGGTGTTGTATTTTACTTATGCTATGTCGCCATCATCGTGCACTCGCAGAGATGATACGGGATACAACAGACTACAACTCCAATACTTTATGAACAGAATATGCGCGGAGAACAAATTCATGAAAGAAGAAGAATCCAGAACGCTGTGCAGGGGGGCTGCTTACGTCAGATCTAGAACATTCCTCAACTTACTGGAAGGCTCGAAATCTCTCCAAGGTGACGTAATCTACTGACGTTACTGCACCAGCATGTTCTGGGATGGTCTAGAAATTATTTTGCATCGAAATGCAGTATCTTTTCGCAAGAGTCTCTACAACTTGACATGTGGAAAGCGGGAATTTCAGTGGGTTTCGTTTTTGCCACTGACTCACACTCAGAAGCATAATGCAAAGATCTTGGAAACATAAAGATAGTTCACTTACCTCCCTTTGAGGGACAACGCGTAAGAGTTGTCTGCGCGCATTAGCGCGCATCCCGCAGATCTACGCAGTTGTTTGACCCAACCCTACACTAGCCGCCGTAAAACATTTTAAGAAAATAAACAAAAACGAAGATGTCAGCGACTGCCAGGTGGTCTCCCCCCATATATTTCGCATGTGTTTTAGGCCTATGGAAAACATAAGTACTCTCAAAGTTCCGGAGGACGAAAGAAAGATCTAGTTTGGCTTTCACTGCTGTACGTAGGCTACGCAGTGCATTTCGTTCGATGTGTTCAAGTAAAACTAGTACGGAACACAGAAAGATCGAATGTGCGAGAGATCCAAAGATGGACGCATCCGCTGAATACTTCCTGCTAACTCAGCATTAATCATATCTGCGACCGACGATCCAGCAGATTCTATGTTGTGATATGGTTTTACAATGGTTAGAACGAAGTTCAGCCGGATGATTTTGTTCTCTGTGTGTGTGTGTGTGTGTGTGTGTGTGTGTTCTGAATTTAGATGCAGGTAGACGCTAGCACAATTTAAGTCACCGTGATTTGTAAAGTTGTCAGGGAAAAAAATTACGCTGTATCTGCGTCAGCCGCGTGTGTTTACTGTTAGTTTACACTGCATGCACACGTACCACTTGAGGTCTTTTTTTTTTTTCTTTTCTTTTTTTGGACAAGAAAGCGAAAAAAAAATGTTTGTTTTTCAACAGGAATACCAAAAGAAGTATTTCCCCGTTTATATTTGTCTGTTATTTGAACAATTCGGCGCAGAACACAATTGCATGCTTTTGTGATCGCTTTCCACTTTCCGCCATGCTGTCACTATAGGGGCCAGATCTAGGATGCGCGCTAATGCGGGCAGACAACTCTTCGCGTTGTCCCGCTATATGTCTCTCTTACGACACTCTCTGGAGCACAGAGTCTTTCAGTGGAAAGTACCTCTGTGCACAGTGGGGAAATGGCGCTCACTGCGCTACCGTGACGGGCCTAAATTGTCTCGGTGCTCTCAAACACAAGGTCGCGCACTATGTCATCCTTGACCAGCTTTGAACCCAGAGGGATCCTCAGTGGCGCAAGTGATTAGCAGGCTGTCTTCAGAGTGAAAGTAGGCGTGTTTCTGAATCAGAGACATACATAACCTGTCTCTGTCTGAATGGACAGATCTATTATTACATTCAGTCCTAGAGCACGGGTGTGTATGCTTTTGTAATCGTCTCTTATTCCACCACAAGGCAGGTACGTGATCGTCTGCACCGTGCAATAATACTTGCCTGTAGAGTGCAACACCCTTGCCTGTCAGAGTGCAACCCCCTTGCCGTTTACTCACATCCTGTTGGATCAGTCTACCACGTAAACAGTGCCATCAAAGCGCAACAATAATTGTCCGCTGGCAAAGATTTTGCCCAAACGAAAAGTGGTCGGATATTCAAGACTTCGTTTCAAATCGAATCATATGACACACAAGTCTCTGCTTTTCTAAAAAAAAAAAATTCGCCATTTTTAAAAATGGCGCTGGGTGTAAGCAGTCACATTTTCACGCCCCGCCGAAAAGGGACTGCACTCTGGAGTCTAATCTTACGAGGGCAGGAGTGACGCGTCTTTCTGATTCCAAGGTCTTTGCATAATGTGTGTGTGTGTGTGTGTGTGTGTGTAGGGGGAGGGGGGTGCGTGCGTGCGCGCGCAAGCGCGCGTCTAAGGCGAGAGAGAGAGAGAGAGGGTCTCTTCTCCGATACCAGTAAGCAATCGTCTGTCAGTCAGGTCTGCGGGAAGTAACTCTGTCAAAGGGGAACGACTTTATTACAAGAATTCATTCACCCATGTAGAACCTCGCATACGCCAACAAGTTGTGACGTCAACCAGCTAGGCGAGCTCACACGACCTCATGTGTTTGGGTTTTTGCAAGTGCATAGAGGCACGATAAGGGTTTTCAGTACTTTCTTTATGTCAGCATGCTTGATGTCAGAGAGCTTGCGTTCCGGCGTGTGCGCGCGGGCTGCATACATGACACAACGACTACGACTGTGACTGCAGCAGGTCATTGAATGGAAACAACATATTGGGCTGGTGGCCATCTTGTTATGTTGTTTCCATAGTAATGGAAACAACATAATAGGACGGGCTAAAATTTCCACGTTCATAGGCAAGCATCTGTGGTACAAACGCACGTCACTGCCGATCTCCCGCAGAGACGATTATGCAAGTGTAACTCTGACAATGACGTAAGAAAACCTGCGTCATCGATGCTGGCATGTATGCTGTTCCGAACGCGCTTCTCCTCCTCACTGAGTGCCGTCTGTGCGGATGTGTGTGCGTGTGTGAATTGTGTCCGGGCCCGTTTCTTCGAAGATACTTAACCGAATGGCTTCAAATTTGGGGTATCCAAATTTATCAAAATGTTACATTAGACGATTCAAGCGTGTGATGATTGCTTAAGTGATTTGGGAGTTATCGCCCTTTTGAGACAAGTTGGTTGTCTTTCGTGTACAGGCGTAATATTTATTTAAATCACTCAATTTTTTGGCAGTAGATAGCTTGAATACGGACTCTGAATTGACTCACTACTAGAAAATGGTCGCTCTTATAGTTTTCATGTAAACCGAGCCTGAGTTGACATTGCATGTGAACCCAGTTCAGATGCCTATTTCTCCGAAAATACTAAACCGATCGATTTCAAATTTGGGGTTTCTAAATGAATCAAGATTGTTGAATAGAAGGCCCGATCCAGGTACGATTGCACACATGATTTGCGAGTTATCGCCCTTTTCAAAAAAAGTGGCTTTCTGGCGTTTAAAGGCGTAATATTTACCTAAACCACTCCATTTTTGGGACATAGATAGCATGAATACGGACTCTCAACTGAGTGAATTTTGGAGGTTGTCGCTTTTATACTTTTGGCGTAAACCGTACCTGATGAAAGTGCTGGTGAACACACTTTAGATCTCAAAATCGCTCCTACTATACATAGATAATGAGCCTGGGGTGCCATAAAAAATATACAAAAAAATTAGAAAAATTCACTGCAGCCGTTGTCGTCAGTTAACTCGAAAATTTGTACTCGAAGCACATTTCCTTTACACAAGCCACACGCCTCACAAACATCGCAGAAAAGGCACACGCGCACTGACGCAAAACTGTATCAGCGTCAGTTTGCCGACGTCATGTTTGATTGACGTGGGGGTGTGTCGTCACTTTTCGGAAGTTCTCTATTTGTAGACGGGGAAAGCGGGAGTTTCATTGATGTAGTGAGCTTTGTTTTTCCCACTGACTCTCACTCAATAGCATAGTAGAGTGAGAGAACACCACATAGGTCTCAATGGAGCACATGCACAAACGCGGCTCGCGCAAGTCTGCGTGCGTGCGTGCGTGCGCGCGCGCGTATGTCTGTGTGTGTCTGTGTGCGCGCGCGCGCAGCAGACATAACACATAGTGAAAAAACGTTCGCCGCGCAGACTTGTCTGTTAAACACATTGAGCCGGTATAAATTCGATCTTTACACTGCGCAGCAGCAACACTTCAATTTTCATGGGGCTGCTTTCATTGCAAGAATTGTATCCGAGTCAAAGTTATTACGTCAAATGTATTATGCGTCATCCCAATGAGGAAAACGTCATAGATTTCAAAGAAAACAACTTGACGTCTCTCTTCCAAAACCAAGATTGGTCTGACAAGCCCGGTCAGTTGTTTCCATTCAGAGAGAGAGAGAGAGAGAGAGAGAGAGAGAGAGAGAGAGTGTAGTGTGTGTGTGTGTGTGTGTGTGTGTGTGTGTGTGTGTGTGTGTGTGTGTGTGTGTGTGTGTGTCCTCCCGAATACATGGCATTACAAAAGAACGACCGTGACGACAGCAGGTGATTAAATGGAAACAACATATTGGGCTGGCCAGTGGCCATCTTGTTTCATTCAGTTTGTTCACCTCATGACCTAACCTCATGACACCGGCTTATGGTAAAATGTATAAGGTATAAGAAGTAAAGGTCGGCATTGAAGAATGCAACATTTACTAAAAGAATCCAAACAGGTTTGGTGCTGTGTGACAGATTCGAATTTGACTTTGCAGTCCGCATAATCGGCCACGGTTCATACTGTTCACGTTGCCGCCATGTGTGTCGAAGGTTTGGACAACGTCAGGGTCATTGGATGTTGAGAGAGAGAGAGAGAGAGAGAGAGAGAGAGAGAGAGAGTTTGTAACCTTGTTCACGCATGGTGAACTGAGTGAAGTAAAGATTGTCATCAGGTAGGGGCGATAACGCTAGTGTCATGTGTGCCGTAATTCCCATAGTACTTGTAGAAGTCGCTGAGGTGTTCTGCTGGGTACACGTCGACTTGACTGGCTCCCGGGAAGGACAGGCTGGAGTACTTCGTGTGGTTACTGCTCTCCTTCATCGCCACTGTACAATACAGTACAAAGGGAATCCATATCAGCGAAAGGAAGGGCTACTTAGAAACGGTATATCTTCCTGCTGTATCAGAGTATACTATAGTTGTGAGTCAGACGAATTCTAACCTCAGGATAACATCTTTGTCACAGACAACCCTGTGTAAACTACACGAGGTCCGAAATGGATGTCGTATAACCTGTGTGTGTCTCGTATAACCTGTGTGCGATACCAGTCACACACACACACACACACACACACACACACACACACACACACACACACACACACACACACACACACACACACAGTGCTAACAAATGACGGGGCAAGGCGAAAATATCCCTTATCAAAAGCGAAAAATCCTTATTAATAAGTCAGCTAACACGTCAAAATTTCTGTCGCATTTCTGAGCATCCCTGTCATGTTCACGCGTTTCATTACATGTGGGTGTACCAAAGAGGTACCTTAATTGTACCTTGTACTTTCTAGTGATTCACACATCTACCCTTTCTTCCTATTGGCCGCACCCGTTCCTACCCTTCAGTCTCCTTGACCAAGCTCGGAGGAAAACCCCCGGTTACAGAGGGAACGTCTTTAGTTACAGCAAACTTTTGAACTGTAGCACTTTGGAACGCGGAAACACAAGCCGAAGTATGTCATTGTAGAGAGCTGAAGGTGGACTTCGAGGTTACGCATCGCAGGCAGCTCAGTTCCGGGGCGTGCCGTAGTAACAATTCCTCGAAAAATAGGACAGATTGTTTTTGTGCCTGTTTAAATTTGTTTGGAGAGGAAAAAGAGAACAGAACAAAATGGCGTAATTTGCAGGTGACGTGCCGGTCGATACGCCCCCTCCTCGGGGGCTTCACCAGCCTTTCCTGTCACTGTACAATGTGGATCTGTTTGTGTGGGGCGGTCGATGGTCTAGTTTTTAAGAGACTTGTCACCAATGCTAGAGGTCAGGGGTTCGAGTCCCACTCGGGGGCAAAGAATTTTTCCTTCTCGTACGTGACACCGTTCATTCGGGCCGATCGTCGGGGGTTCTCTCCGGGTACTCCGGCTTCCTACCCCTCTGCTTTGGAAATGTTCAGCTCACCAAATTTGAAAAACAAATGCAATTCTAAATTCCGAAATTTAAATAGCTGAGCTGACCCTTCGCACCACGTGATTGTAATGTATCCAGTGTGTGAGAGAATGTGTGTGATTCACGTGAGCGTGCGTGTTGGGTTCAGTTTGCGGCGCTTTGAACCGATTCATGAAATTGGGTAAAGCGCCTATACAATACTCATTATTATTATTATTAACCGGTCTATCACAGTCAAGGATACATCTAAAGATAGGGGTCGCAATCTGGCTGTATCGAATCATGTTCAGCTGGTTAGGGTAGCTGCCCCCCCCCCCCCCCAACCTTCTCATTAGGACCATTTCCAATCAACCTTGTGGCTGTGACGTTAAACCCCAACTAACCAACCAACCAAACTACATATCTGAGGATGTTTGTAGGGTTTGTAAATATGCTTCATGCCAGGTAGCAGTGAAAGCAGAGAAAAATTAGCCTGGTATGAGGACTATTAATTTTGTAGTCATGCGTGGCTGGCACAAGAGCTAGAAGACAACAGAGGCGTGTGGGGGTAGGACGTCGTAACTAGCATGCCGTTATAGAAAGATTTTTGTCTTTCTTTCTTCGCTTCCTTTTTTAAGTTGTTTCTCTATAGAGAAACAACTTTATGAGACGGGGCAGATTTTGCTACGCGCAGCAGCAAGTTTCAGTGATACAAAACAAGACTGTGACGTTTCTCCACACAATACTTACTTTCACGCACACAGTGACGTAACGAAATCTGCGTCATAGACACCTTACGTGCACACTATGCTGCTGCGTTCTTTTTGGCGGGAGTTGTGAGACGTGTGTGTGTCTGTGTGTGTGTGTGTGTGTGTGTGTGTGTGGACGGATGTAATGATGGCTATCTCCTAAACCACCTCGTTGGAGGCCTTTTTACTTTGAGATAAAATGGGAATTCACCTTCTCCAGACCTACCTTTCACGATTTTTAGCCTACTGCATTTTCAGAAGAGTTATCGCCGATTTTAAAAAATCGGTCATGTTACGAATTTTTTCGCAAAAAATGTTCAAATGGCTTCATTTTCTGAAATTGGGAAGATCATCCAATTATACTGCCTGTTTTCGTAGCACAGCTCTGTAGCTCTGACAGGTTTTGTGTAAGAAAAATATTTTCGAGGTAGGGGTGGTTTGCATATAAGGCCAAATATCTATGAAAAGACTGCTTCAAATTACTCATCATTCCGGTATTTTTGTCACTTGTGCCAACTGCACATATGACATGAACTACTGCACTATTATAGCTTTAGTATTAAGAATAGCAGAGCTTTTAGATAAACACATTTTTCACGTTTCTGCGAGAAGCGCCGGTCAAAAAAGTGCCAATTTTGCAATTTCGTAAGTACAATCCAAGGCACTTAAGTCCACGTTTCATCAGCTCTCTAGATCTTCCAGATTTTATGTAAAAATTAATTCAGTCACGGAAGTCACAAAAGCAACAAGGAAATCACAAGATATGTAGAGGTATCATCTGTCAGACGAGCAGCGTGAGACTGACGTCAAATGTTTGGTTCACAGACAAAATCTGCAAGTATCGTCACTGCTTCCGACATTTCATCAGCGGTCTAGATCTTCCAGATTTCATGTGAAAAATAATTCAGTCGGAGAAGTCACAAAGCCAACAGGGAAATCACAAGACATGAACAAGCATCCTCAGACGATCTCAGTGCTAGAGGCTGACGTCAAAAGTTTACTTCACGGAATTGACGTCATCTCTCTCTCTCTCTCTGTATGACGACCTGCCTGAGGCTGACGTCAAATGTTTAGTTCACGGAACTGACGTCTCTCTCTCTCTCTCTCTCTCTCTGGGGAGCCAGGGTGGCCGAATGGTAGAGCGTTGGACTTTCAATGCTTGGGCCGAGAGTTCGAATCCCGGCCGCTGGGGCCAAATATTTGTGCTGGCCTTTTTCTCGTTGCCCCGTCTTTGATATCACCCTTATGTGGGGGAAAAGGACGTTAAACTCCTAAACACCCACCCACCCACCCTCTATCTCTGCCTCTCTCTCTCTCTCCCCCTTCTTCCCCCACCCGGCCCCACCCCCAGTCACGTGGCTAATCGGTCGAGGTCGTAGAGGATCTAGTGTCATTGGTAGAACTTGGAGAGGGGAGAACCGGCAACAATAACAACAAAACAGACAAAATAAAATGAAGTTTGGAGAAACAACTTTGTAGGACGGGGCCGTTCCTCCTTGTTATGTAATTGTGTTTTGGGGTTTCGTTTGTCGTAGTCTGGGTTAGGCCCGTAGCCGTGGGTTAAATTAACCTCGAGTTTTACGTACGGGCCGAGGCGTCCGACTAGGGGGCAAAGTTTGGGCTTTCCAAGACTGGTCACAAAACAAATCTGCACATAAATAATTAGGTGACAGTTGCTTTGACTGGTGACAGCATGCACGCTGTCAGTCAGGTGCGAACCTTTTGAACTCGCCGCACTGACTCTGGTGCGTGTAGACTGACGTCACAGTTGAGTACCTTTGCGAGATGGCTGACTGGCGAGTACAGATGTCCGCAGGTACTGCACATGTGTCTGTAACCCCGATGGCCCAGGTCTTCTGTCAATGCAGTCCCTTGGTAATCACGTATCAGCGTTCAGTCAGGAAGTCGTGACTGAATTGTATGTGACATACCCTCCTCACTAGGATCTAACTCCCTGTTCCTGCCAGTCATAATGCCAGCTCCCCCACCCACCCCGCCACTCCTCCCCCTCACGCAACCCCTCCCCCACCCAACACACACACACACACACACACACACACACACACACACACACACACACACACACACACACACACACACACACACACACACACACACACACAAGTGGAGAGTGAATTATTAACTATTATTACTTGATTGCTTCCTTTACGGTCTAACTCACTGGTATGCCGGCTGGCGATCTGTCGCCTTTCACACTGACTGACACGGTAAGATGAGATACAGCAGTGAGGCCACCTGCCCGTGCAGACTGGTGGGTTTAGAACGGGTATTCGTAAGATTCCAGCATTCCATAGGGATTAACCTGAAATTGATAGTTTCATAAAATTTCCGATCTTCACCGGCAAAACAGACCGCCTGTTGATCAAGCACGTAGTTCCAAAAACCTTAATAAGAATAATAATGACGACGATTTTTATAGTGTCTATCCTTTGGGAAGGTCAAAGCGCCTCACAAACGGGGAAAAAAGAAGAGCGGGTGGGGGTGGGGGTGGGGGTGTACAGCCGCCAAGGCAACAAAGACTTGCGGCAAAAGGCGGCAACAAATAAATAATCAGTTTCAAAAACACTATTAAACACAAATCCCCCTCAACACACAGACACAGCTACACTGTCACACACGTGTATAAAATAAAATGAACTGAATACACAGCAAGGACTGGCCGCGCACTGTTCTGGTAGTCTTTTGTCACGAAGTGCTGAAACAAGAAGGGTTTCAAAGCAGATTTGAAGGTGACCACGGGTTTCAAAGCAGATTTGAAGGTGACCACGGGTTGCGAGCGCCTGATCTCAGAGGGAAGCGAGTTCCAGATCACAGGGCCAAGATGTGCAAAAGAACGGTCACCTTATATCAGTTCAGTTTCTTTGACAGTTGTGGAAAGCGAGAACCGACCTGCTTCGATTGTTTAGGGTGGGATATCGCACTGTAAGCTGCATGAAGATAAGACAAGAAAGATGAACTACATCTGATTTCAAGTTTGACATCTGTCACATGATGTTCTTGTTGAAAGTGCTGTGTGAAGCGCTGGAACTTGAAGGTGAAGACTGTGGGTCATGCTGACCTCGCCATTCCATGTCATCAAGGCCCAGAGTCACTTCAACCATGTACACCACTACCGCTCCGCAAAAACAAAATCGTCTCTAGTTGTGCTGGAGTGCAATGGTGATTTATAGAATTCTGCGCAATAATGATAATAATGATGATAATAATAATAATAATAATAATAATAATAATAATCGTTTTATCCCAACTGAATGGCTAAAAGCGCCGCGAACTGATGATCCCAACACGCACGCTAACGTGAAATACGCGCATTCCCTCTCACACGGGGCATCAAGTGAAATTCCAGTCAGGTGTTGCGAATGGCCAGTTCAGTAAGTTTCGGAATTTAGAATTGCATTTATTTTCGAAATTTTGTGGGCTGAACATTTCCAAAGCAGAGGGGAAAGAAGCCGGAGTACCCGGAGAAAATCCCCGACTGTCCGGCGGCCCGAACGAACGGCGCCACAGATTCTTCGCCCCGAGTGGGACTCGAACCTGACCTCTCCCATTGGTGACAAAGTCTTAACCACTACGAGGCTTTTTAAAGTACCAGGTAGGGATCGGCTAATCTTCTGAATGGGAACCCTGTCACGTGACATCAATGGTCATGTGAGAAGAACAAGGCAAGTCAGTAAGGTGCACAAGAAATAAGATCAGACCGCAATAAAAAGAACCATATAATAATTTAAAATATAAAACAACAAGCATAGAAATAACACACACACACACACACACACACACACACACACACACACACACACACACACACACACACACACACACACACACACACACACACACACACACACAGAGAAATGACAAGAAAAGCCACTTCAAGGTCTAATTAAATGTAGTCTATTTATAAGGAAATGTTATAATACAAGAAACAAGAAAACAATTGAAACGGTCTCTCGTCAAATGGTGAAAAGGCCCAAGTGCTAAACAGCTTCTTTGCGCTTAGGCCCTTTTAGAAAGCGACGGTAGAGATACCCATACCACAACGTATAGGTTTCATTTTCCCTCTACAGACGTGTCGACACAATAATGTTCACCAGGAAATGTTACCAAGCTGTATCGTATGTCACCTCATACGCCTTACGCTGTTAGAACAAACAAGAGGCAAACAAGAGGCACTGTGTACCTTCTAACCCCAGTCACGTGGCTAATCGGTCAAGGTCATTGGCTTGGTGCACGAGTTATGTACCTTCCTGCAAGTCTTCTCAATACTACTACTACTACTACTACTACTACTACTGCTACTACTACTACTACCACTACTGCTACTACTACTACTACCACTACTGCTACTACTACTACTACTACTACTACGGGGAGCCGGGGTGGCCGAATGGTAGAGCGTTGGACTTCCAATGCTCAGGTCGTGAGTTCGTATCTCGGCTGGAGCCAAATGTTTGTGCTGGCTTTTTCATCGTTACCCCGTCTTTGATATGACCCATATGTGGTGGAAAAGGACGTTAAACCCCCAAACACCCACCCCCACCCCCTACTACTACTACTACTATCATTAATAAGTAGGTGCTTTATCCAAAATATGTAGCTCAAAGCGCAGCGACTAGTTAAACCAACACGCACGCTCACATGAATCACACGCATTCTCCAGACACTGGACATGAACACATAACAATCACGTGTTGCGAAGAGCCAGCTCAGCAACTTCAGTTTCGAAATTTTAGAATATTTTATTTATTTTCGGATTGTGTGGGCTGAACCTTTCCAAAGCAGAGGGGGAGGAAGCCGCAGTACCGGGAGAGAACCT
>JACVVK020000408.1:412500-422500 GCA_018292915.2 Batillaria attramentaria | reverse complement strand
AACTTAGATACATTTTATAAATATCTGCTTGTAGCGTGTGCTTATTTGATAGACTCCGTACGCACACAGACAAAAACACGAAAATGAAATCAGGTGCATTCCTCTGTGTCGTGGCGACGCGTATGTAAGCTACCGTCACTCGTCAGCGGCGAACATCAGTCACTTATCGCTAACATGCGAAACCAAAAATTGGCACAGGCGTATTTTCATTAGGCCTATGTACATGACATCGGAAATCACAGAAGCTAGATGGTAATATGGATTACGAAATTTACTCTCAGTAGTCGTGTATCCAAGCTCTGTTCTGCTAGTATTTTTGTGCCTTCCGATTCAAGTTTATATCAAACAAAACTGTTTTTGTTGTTTTTGTTTGGGGGGGAGGGGAAGGGGGGGGGGGAGGGGGGGGGGCTGTTCCGCCCATTCTCCGTCACCAGAGCGCGGTGCATCGTGAAGTATGGATCGCAAGAAGAGCAAGTAAAAGCTTGAGTGTTCCTTTTTCTGGCCTCAAAACAACAAGAGGAACTACTTTCTACATCCGTTTAGGATCTTTGACGACTGAAAGAAGATTTCCAGATTTTTATTTTAAAATATCCAAAACAGTTTTTTTGGTGTGTGTATGTGTGTGTGTGTGTGTGTGTGTGTGTGTGTGTGTGTGTGTGTGTGTGTGTGTGTGTGTGTGTGTGTGTGTGTGTGTGTGTGTGTGTGTGTGTGTGTGTGTGTGTGTGTGTGTGTGTGTGTGTCATTGTTTCTCTTGCTCTTGTCTTTTTTCTTTTTTTTTCAATGGATTCTTTTGGAACTCTTTCGAAGGTTTTTGCCGGAAGTCTTTGTGGACCATGTTATGTCTCCTTTATCCTGAAGAGTGTCGTTAGCGCTCTGTAGACAACATTTCCTTCTTTATTTGCATAAATAAACACTTCCTTAAAAAAAAAAAACATAAAGAAAACGACTAAAAACAACAATAACAACAACATTGACAGCAAAATTGCAGTATCACCGTTTCCAGCTATGAAAATATGAAACGTGAAGAAAGAAATCACATAAAACTAAGGAGACCTGTTTGTGTGAACTACATGTACTGTAATACCTATCTGTGACAGCAGTGCTTTCCTGGTGTAATAAATCTTTCTTCTATCTGGCAGTGTGAACGCTCCAGACTTAGATGCAGTTTTATGAGCGGAACATATTTAGCCTAGTAAGCGCTCCTTCTTTGATTTTTTTTTTTTTTTTTTTGGGGGGGGAGGGGGGTGGGGGGTGGGGGGGGGGGGTTAAACACTTTACATTTATTGCTTGACGTGGTTCTTGTTTTATCTACGACTACGGGGGAGAGTGGAGAGGCCCTGGGGGGAGGGTTGCGGGGGGTGGGGGGGGGGTGAGGGGGTGCTCCGAGGGGTTGGGGGAGGGGGGGTAAGGGAGGTGTTCAGAATAGGCATAGAATGGCATTTAAATTGTATCAATCGCCGCAGGAAAAGCATGACAAAGACAAACTGTTTTTGTTGTTGTTGTTGTTGTTGTTGTTGTTGTTGTTGTTGTTGTTGTTGTTGTTGTTGTTGGCAAAGCCTTCCAGTAATTTCCTCAGCCGCGTGTTGCTCTTTGTTGCTTGAGCGGCGTGAGGACACAAATAACTAACTCCAGTAATTTCCTCAGCCGCGTGTTGCTCTTTGTTGCTTGAGGACACAAATAACTAACTCCAGTAATTTTCTGTTTAACTAGTCAGTTTCACCAGTGAGTGTGAGTGAGTGATAGGTGCATTGAGTTTTATTTAAAGAAATACCATTTTTTTTTCTCTTCTTCCAGAATACATTCTCCACGGACACGCATGTAATTGAGTTCCCGAGCTAAGATTAACGACTATTAGTGCAGCTTTCCGTCACGACATGAATCACGCACAAAAGAAACGGGTTTTACGGGTGATCATTCACTCACACAATGTTCACCTCTCAAATCCGCGTCTGAGTTTCACGGCGTGACAGTCCGTTCCGTCAAAGCTGATTTTGTAATAGGAACCGAAGACACAGCGTCGCATTAACATAGCACTATGCAATTACGGTTGGACAACTTCCCTGTTCTATATTTGGCTCATTGAATTCCGCAGGCCAAACCCTGGTTTTGCTTGAGAGGTAGTATGGTATTTCATCCGGGTACCCGACTGACGTTTGATTGACAAAATTAGTTTCCAGAATGACCGGTATGGCCTTGCAGCCATACGACGCTGGGGAGGGAGGGGGGTTGGGGGTTTAACGTCCTTTTCCACCACACACGGGTGATACCAAAGACGGAGCAACGATGAAAAAGCCAGCACAAATATTTGGCCCCAGCCGGGATACGAACTCACGACCCGAGCATCAGAAGTCCAACGCTCTACCATTCGACCACCCAGGCTCCCCCATACGACGCTGCACCTAGGTTAATATCAATAGATGTACTTCAAGGCCCAGTGTAATATCAACAGATGTACCCCTGGGCCTAGCTTAAATATGAACAGGTGCGGTTCTGGGTCTAGTTTACTATCAATAGATGTAGCTGTATTCTCGAAGATTGTCTTTTGCCGTTAGTAGCCAGAACGCATAAGGCTTGAAAAAGATGCGTCACTGTGGCGCGTGCGCGCGGGCACGTGTGTGTGTGTGTGTGTGTGTGTGTGTGTGTGTGTGTGTGTGTGTGTGTGTGTGTGTGTGTGTGTGTGTGTGTGTGTGTGTGTGTGTGTGTGTGTGTGTGTGTGTGTGTGTGTGTGTGTGTGTGTGTGTTATCTGACTCGATCTGATTAACTTACCACTTCAATTCAATTAACACGGTCTGTCTGTCTGTGTGTCTGTATTTGTCTCCGTCCGTCTGTCTCTGTCAGTCTCTGTCTGCCTGCCTGCCTGTCTGTCTGTCTGTCTGTCTGCCTGCTTGTCTGTCTGTCTGTCTCTCTCTCTCTCTCTCTCTCTCTCTCTCTCTCTCTCTCTCTCTCTCTCTCTCTCTTTCAGAGATGTAAAGGACATACATGACCACAGCAGTTGCTCAAAATGAATTTATTTGCAGCTATGCTGACCAGTGACAACACATTCCTGATTTCGCGTTCATCTACCTGTAAATCGCCATAGTACGTTTGTTACTGTATTACCCGTTCGTCTTTGAAGATAACGTCAATAAATGCACGTAAAATGGATTTTACTCACATATCACAGAATACAAGTTTCATATTGAATTCAACACAAGAGATCCGAAGAGAATTTAAAAATAAAATGAGAAAACATGGAAGCAAAACTGACAAAAAAAGGCAAACAATGGCACGATAAGCGTACTCACACACATATATCAAACAAATATAGGAATTATTCTTTGTAAACTTCATTTGTACACAATAAACAGGCAAGGCACATTTGCACAACGCATTTGTAGAGATTCTCTGAAACAAGGTACTGAGATCCAGAAAATAATTGAGCAGTCTATCTAGACGCTAACTGGTGACCAAATCCAAGCGGAGTACAGTGATGATGACAATGGTGCTGACGTCAAAAATCCACAGTTCACATTAATTACAGCAAAACATTGTCCGTGGTATGAATCTCTCCATCCAGATGTGCTGCTCACAGCGACAAAAATACATACACTCAAAGCAGAAAATAAACTAAGGTTTAAACATTAAAAAATGACAAAAAAATCGCAATAAAACGTTGTGCATGTAGTCAAAAACAACAATAAAAAACAATTTGGGATTTTTTTTATGACCTAGGATATCTGTTCAATGAACACGGACTCCACAGACATAACGATAATGAAAGAGGTGATGACGATGACACAGTAACAGACACGTTCAGAAACTGAGATACTCGTTACAACCACCCACAACTACATGATAATGAAAGAGGTGATGACGATGACACAGTAACAGATACGTTCATAAACTGAGATACTCGTTACAACCACCCACAACTACATGTTAGGTGGAGGCATTGCATTGGCCAGAACAAAAAGTGGTCAACACGTCTGCTTTTGATTTTGACGTTTGCTCACTGAGGCGCTTTTCTTGGACAGAAAAACTGACGTCAGGCGTAAAAACGGGTTAATGTGACCGCGATGGCACCGCCGATAAAGTTCAGGCCAAGAACTGAGTGAAATGCCAGGAAACTTTAACTGTCGTCAGGCCGTTTGGCATGACCATGGGAGTTTTCAAGACATTTCTACTCACGACATGGCACGTCAAGTCAGGACATTCCTGCAAACTGTAGTGGTGAGGCGTAATGCAAGCTCTAGTCTAAAGGTTTATATGTGTCCATTAAGATATCACTTTGTCAAAATAAGACGGAAACCAGAAACCAGCAAACAAAACCTCGGAACTTGTACGTAAAATAATAGGAATTTAGGGTCTAACTACTCTGAGATATGGGTGATAGATAAATTTGTGTTCAGTACATAGTACTTACAAGGATAAATCACATTAACAGTACATAGTACTTACAAAGGGCGTGTCAAAATAATTTCCATCATTGGAAAAACATAAAGTCGGTAAAACCCACAGGAGACAGAAAACAAAACAGAACACTATGGAATGAGCTAAGTGTTGCTCGCTTCACATGAATACGGCAGACAAAGGCAGGGGACCCACATGTTTAAACAAACTTGTATAAACGGTTTGATCGAGAAGAACCGTGACACATGGAACAAACATGGGTACACACGTGAAAGTTGCACTACGACAAATAAACCAAAACATTCAAATAGGCATCTACATTTGTAAATACTGTACATAGCATAGTCGTCAGCGAGAACAAAGACTAGAAGACTGATAACTCTCAACGTAGTGGAAATTTGACAGCCTTTCAAAGCGAGCACAACTCTTCGGGTAATGCAACACACACACACACACACACACACACACACACACACACACACACACACACACACACACACACACACACACACACACAAGAGGTAGACAGAATTTCAAGCAAGTGTGCCTGAAGTTACTTCTAGCCTTTACCCGAATGTGGACTAAGGCAGACCATGAGCGGGAATTCCCGATTATCACCGCGCTCAGAGACGCCAAAAAATAATGAGACAGTGCGTTTTCCCGTTTTCCTTCATGAGGTACTGTCCTATCAGATAGTGTGCCCAAGCCGGAGCTGCTGACATCAATCTGAGTGTGCCAGTAGCCACTCCCATTCTAAGTGCATTTCAAGCGTCCAGTAAACATAATCGCGACTTCAAAGTGCCATTAAAAAGAACCTTTCAAATATCTGGACAAATACAAATTGGACGGAATGAAAAAGCCATTGAAAAAAAAATCCGCCCGTCAACACAAACAAGGTGGGAAGGTGATAAACGCAGAGGTTCAAATTACAGACAAACGGCAGTGACACAGCTGAACAAACACAACACAGTGAAATTCTTTGCGATTCTACTAACGGAACATAGGAGAAACATGTACGGCTGAGTTTGCCAAAATGAATTATGGTACTACTAGTGAGGCACGCCCAAAGACTGAAATGAGAAGTGGGGAGTAAGAACTCGCTTGATCAACTCCCCGGGCGTGGGACGGTCTCGTTGACAGCCGTTACCGACAGTTATCTTCTCGGCTTTGGTGTTGTAGAAAACTGATAATGACAATGACGACAACAATGACGACGACGACGATGATGGATGTCGGACGACGACGACGACGACGACGATATGACGACTGTGGTGATGATGATGACGACGACGACGACGAAGAAATCATGACGCCGCAGTCCAAATATATCGTCCACCGACAAGATGGAAAGATAAGCTACTCTGACGATGAAGAAAACAGTCGAGTGAGGGTGTGTTAGGTAATACTGAATGAACCATGTGAAGAAAGGACGTGACAAATTGACTAGGGCAAACAGTTACAGGAATATCACGTGCAAAACCTTCCCGGTTGAGCGATCAGCCTTTCGAGTTACGGTTCCTGCCCTTTCCTTTGCAGCGCCTTCTGGTTTTTCTCCCTTTCCCCTTTCCTTTGCTGCGTCTTCTGGTTTTTCTCCCTTTCCCCTTTCCTTTGCTGCGTCTTCTGGTTTTTCTCCCTTTCCCCTTTCCTTTGCTGCGTCTTCTGGTTTTTCTCCCTTTCCCCTTTCCTTTGCTGCGTCTTCTGGTTTTTCTCCCTTTCCCCTTTCCTTTGCTGCGTCTTCTGGTTTTTCTCCCTTTCCCCTTTCCTTTGCTGCGTCTTCTGTTTTTTTCTCCCTTTCCCCCTGTAGAACACGGATGTGCCGCACTTGAGTTTCTTGCCTGAAGCATCACACTCTTTCAGAAAGCCAATCATGTGCTCAACAGCTTTCTGCGCGTCAAGTAAATGGGCGTACACGTACAGTCGCTGGTGTGATTCAGACATGTTCAAGACTTCCAGGTCCCAACGTTGGCAGTTGATCTTGGCTGTATGGTCCATTCTGTAGATGTCCCCGAGGGTTTTCAAGTAGCCCCGGGTTCTTCGTGCATCGCTGATCGTTTTGTTCAGGTCGCCGGATACGCTGGAGCGCTGGAGAGCAAGGAGGGAGGCTTCGATGTTGGCCATCCACCAGGACAGCTCTGCTAGCACCCGAAACTTCTTCTGCAAAAGGAACAAAACAGAAGATAAGAATTCGTTTTGTGCAGAAGCTGCGGCCGGAGAAGCCGAAAGGTTGATAGGAAATGGACTTTAGGGCTGCTAGTCCTGCCAGGAGTGCGGTGTTACTGAGTTCGATCCTCAACCAAGGTGAGAGTGGATTTTTTTTTAATGTGTTCTCATTCCCAACGTTTCATCTGACTTGTTGAAATTGGCCTGTTTGCAGAACTTGTACAGGCGTAAGGACACAATCTGAGCGTGGGGTCATGTTTGGTGTTTATTTTGAGGTGCCCTGTCTGGCAAGTGTGCTAGACTGTAGTAATTTTTGTTGTCATGAAAAAGCGTGATTTTCGTGATTTTTGTGTTGCTTAGGTCAAGGTGCATGCCAGGCGGTCGCAAAAAAGAGGCAAGCTGTCAGTGAAGCTGGGACTTTTTGCACAAAGGTCGAGCACAAGTGACACAAGCGGATTTGTGTGAACTGGCTCTTTGGACTAAACAGAAAGTAGGCGTGCATTACTCAAGTGAGGCCTGAGCGGAAAGGAGACATTCAATTTTTTTTTTGAACTCATGTCAGGTGCTTGTCTTTGAATGGTCTGTTGATGGTAGTAAGTGTTTCTAGATTGAAACATTTCTAGGGGTGACTATGATGCCTGAGGCTGATAGGGAATATAGAGACATTTTGAGGCACTGGGTATTTGTGTCCTTCGGCCACACCACAGTCGATGAAAAAAAATTAAATATGGCCGACCTGTCTCAATTGAATAGTGTCCAGCTGGACTATCCAGCTGGGGTAGCTCCCCCACCCGCCCCTTCAAACAACAACAACAACAATCCACTGTCCATTATGGCCGTCTCCAAACGCATCTCTGACGGGGACGTTAAATTCCCACTAACTGACCCTGACCATTGTTGGACTCAACGGGACACAAAGCAGAGTATAATCAAGCTTTTCGGGATATAAAAACATCAAATGCTAATGGACTTGGTCTGTTAGCAGCAGTGAATTATAATTATACCACACACACACACACACACACACACACACACACACACACACACACACACACACACACACACACCTTTTGCTTCCCGATTAAGCCGTTTCTGCACTTCTTTAGAGGACTCAGTCGCAGAAGATTTCTACACTTCTTTAGAGGACACAGTCGCGTAAGATTTCTACACTCTGGGGAGTCCAAACGCTGTGACGGCGGACATAACTGTGCGGACTGTGCCTGGAACATAACCAGAATTATATGTTTACATGTAGTCAATGCGGTAATCGAACTTAGAGTATTCTGTTATTACGAAGAGATTATACTAGATAAGCTACATTACTTTATGTACATTTGAAGCCATGATGCACGCCGAAAACGCTATTTTCGCTAACCTAGAAGTTGCCTTTTGAGTTTGATGAAACCATAATTAAAAAAAAAAAAAATGCATGGGACCATCCCACGTTTTGCTTTCTTTTTTAGCGTTTGCTTGGTATAAATGTTTCTTTTGGCGTACAGAGAGAGAGAGAGAGAGGGTGGGTGTTGGGGGGGGGGGGTTAACGTCCTTTTCCACCACATAGGGTGATATCAAAGACGGGGCAACGATGAAAAAGCCAGCACAAATATTTGGCCCCAGCCGGTATCGAACTCACGACCCGAGCATTAGAAGTCCAAAGCTCTACCATTCGACCACCCCGGCTCCCCGAGAGAGAGAGAGAGAGAGAGAGAGAGAGAGAGAGAGAGAGAGAGAGAGAGAGAGTATTTTACTAGGAAGAGGTTATACAATTGAGGGCGATTAACTTACAATTGACTTTCCTCACTCTTACCGTACTCGAATGCTTAAAAAACAAAAACAAACACCACCACCAACAACCACAAACACGACATTAAAATCCTTAAAAAGAGCAAACATATGCAACACAAACTCAATAGAAGAATTTGTACTATACTTTAAAAAAAAATATGGGGGGGGGGGGAGAGAGAGAGAGAGAGAGAGAGAGAGAGAGAGAGCAATTAACAACAAGAAAAACACCAAGAATAACTTGATAATTAAAACAGTACATACTGCAATGGCGTTCACCAGGGATCTATTCAGTTCTTCCAAGCCGTATTCGACGGTGTTATTGAGTATCATAGTGACGTTCACTGACACATTCAGGTTGGCGTATGGCAAGTCAGTATCAGGGCAAACGCAGCTTGAGTTCACGAAGCGGTCGTTGTCACGTGGTCGGTCCAGTTCGTATCGTTGGCAGACCGGTTTCCTCTTCCTTCCCCTGTCTTTGTTCTCTCCGCCAGCGGTCGCCGCTTCAAGCAGAGCGCACACGACCAGAGCCGCAACTGAGGACAAACGTACGCAACTTTAGCTGTGAGGTACACTGACGCAGAGAGAAAGAAAGCAAGTTTCCAGGAATTTGGTTGACGTGAGTGCTCGCCGCTAGCGATACGGCCGGCGCGGGTAGCGTGACCCGCTTCGGGCGGCCTATATCGATCGTCACAGCTATGGCAGAAACTACAGCTGGTTACACTGAAGTGTTGCATAACGAGTACTAACGAGTAATACGACAAAACTGAAGCCAACACACAGGCAGGCCTGAATGTGGCGCACAGCACTCACTGTACAGGGGAGAACTGGTCGATCGAACTTGATGAATGAATGGATAAATGACTATGCATTATTATGCACAAACGAGTCAGGAGCTATGCTGGACAAAAAAGAAAACGAAAGAAAGAAAGAAAGAAAGAAAGGAAAAGTTCAGCAAACTGACACACAGTACAAGTAACAAGCAGCACAAATAACAAACAGCAGAAGTAACAAACAGTAAAACAAACAAACAAACAAACAAACAACCAAACGCTTAAACAAGTCTACTGAAAATTACAAAACTCCCGCAGAAAAAAACCTAACTCAGTGACTGACTGACTGACTGATTGACGAGTCCAGGCTGACTTCTTTTCAACTGAAAACTTGAAAAAAAAAAAACCAAAAAAAAAACTGTGGTTTGTGCCCGGTTTAGAGAGCCTGTCTTCAAATACTGAAAGGTCAGTTTTACGAACTGAAAAAAAAACCCACAGCTACAGAGAGAAACACTGGCCATTGCAGACAATTCGCACACTGATCAATGACTATTACACGATGACGCTTACATAGTAGTTTAAGCATGCGCATCTTTGGAATGTTCTGTGTAAATATGTCTCGGTGGGTATCAGAAGACCTGCCAGTGAAAATGATGGACGTTGTAACTCTGCACAACCTTTTATACTTGTTGGCCAAACCACGGAAAGGAAACCCCGCAAGCTTGGCGGGGGAACCCCATAATTCACAAATCGCCAGCCCGGACCGCGTCCGTGTATTTTTAGTACCACTACAATAACGAGGATATACCTGAACCTGGTTAGTATGACTGTGCCGGCATCCCTCCCCCGCACTGAGAGAGAAGTAAAGCACATCACGTTTCGAGGCATTTGATAC
>JACVVK020000408.1:407500-410000 GCA_018292915.2 Batillaria attramentaria | reverse complement strand
TTTTAAGCTTGTTTGTTTTTAATCGTGAACAAAAACAAATTGATGAATAGGCGCAGACGGCGAGGGAAGAAAAAAGAACAACGTAGGTGGATAAGATCATGTGATGTCAAGTTTATTCCAAACCAAAACGGAAATGGCTGCAAGTTGATCAGAATACAGAGAGGCTAAAACCACGCCGACCGGTCCTGGTAGTGTAGTAGTTAGTAGTTAGCACTTCGGACCATGGACTTCATAGATAAATGATACAAACATTAAAAAAATGAATAAATAAGTCAATAAATACAGTAGTACGGTAAGAGTAAGGAAAGTTAATTGCAAGTTAATCGCCCTCAATTGTATAACCTCTTCCTAGTAAAATACTCTCTCTCTCTCTCTCTCTCTCTCTCTCTCTCTCTCTCTCTCTCTCTCTCTCTCTCTCTCTCTCGGGGAGCCGGGGTGGCCGAATGGTAGAGCGTTGGACTTCTAATGCTCGGGTCGTGAGTTCGTATCCCGGCTGGAGCCAAATATTTGTGCTGGCTTTTTCATCCTTTGATATCACCTTATGTGGTGGAAAAGGACGTTAAACCCCGAAACACCCACCCACCCCTCCTGACAGTAACAACAATTAATCGGCTTGTAGTCAACCACGGGAGACGACTACATTATGCCGTAGGAGTTCACACCACGCAAGAAATCGGATACAGCTTCTAAAACCGTCCCGATCGTACGCACATCCGCACAACTTTACTGCCAGCTTCCTGATTCTTTGTTGTTGTTGTTTTTTGTCGCTCGCTATTGATAGCGGTCTGGCGTCTGTAGTCATCGCCTACCTGCACATGGGAGCACGCCGCAGTCAACCAACGCAAAAGCAGGACAGGGGAGTCACTTTACTTGCGTCAGAGGCCTTGAAATAGTTTGGAAAGAGCCGGGTAGAATGTTAGATATTTCAGGAGGGCGGAGGGACCGAGTGGGAGATTATGAGATAGAGATCATTCTGTCTGTTTCTACCGTCACTCGAGAACAATAGCAGGAAAAGGCAGCGGCCGTCCAACAAGTGCCTGGGTAGGTGAATGATGCTACATATTTCAGACGGCGTGGAATGGGGAGGAAGGTTAGAGGTCATTTCCTCCGTTTCTGTTGGAGAGGGTCAAAAATGCAACAGTCGATCAGAAGGAGGACCGGACATCCACGTTACTGGAACAGAAGCCTTCAAACAGGTAGTTTGGGGAGGGGGAGGGGGAGGGGTAGAATGTCAAATATTTTAGAAGAGCACGGGTGGGTGGGCCGGGAGAGGGCCGGGGGGGGGGGGGGGGGGGAGGGGGAGGGCGGGGGGAGGATGGTGGGGGGTGGGGGGGGAGGGGGGGAGGTAGAGGCCATTTCCTCTGTTTCTGCCGTCAGCAGCCTTCATCAAGTGATTATGTTTTAGACTGTATTTTGTGGGTGGGTTGCGTAGGTCTGTCCGATTGTGGTCTGCGGAAGGGGATGTGAATTCACTGACTGCCCACTCTTTCAAACACACGCCTTTCCTCAGATCACGCACTGGATTAACCGGATTATATGACTGCGTGATTATATGAGGCTCAAGCTTCTCGTTGTGGACATGAATTGGTACTGGGTCACGTGGGCAGTCAGTAAATCAATATTCATTAAAAAAAAAACACCTGTCATTCCAGACTGAAACACACACACGCCATACACGCAGACCCGCCACTGCTCGCGCAATGCACGAGCGAGCGCAGCGAAGGCGGGACGTCTGTTTTGTCTAAAGTACTGTTCCGGACACTTTAAGCCAATCACAACAGCGGCCTCGCAAGACCTGGTATCATGGTGCTACCAAATACATCCTTTTTGTCTCATTTGATTTTATCTGAAGAACTTTTCACCAATCGCAAGAGAGGTCCCACAGGATCTTGTTTAACTTGGCCGATGACAACGTAGGTGTTAACAACCGTCAGCAGACTCTCCCCCTCAGTGCCATAGCTGAACCTTTAAAATATTTTATTTATTTATTACAGCATGTGGGTGCTTTCAATGAGGCGTCAGTATAGATCAGTGGACTGACGGACCAGGTGTTGGGGTTTGCCTGTCCGGCACGACTTCCCCTCCAACGCGCGCGCGCGCGCACACACACACACACACACACACACACACACACACACACACACACACACACACACACACACACACACACACACACACACACGTGTACAACCCACATTTTAACATTTTTCATTGAACACAAAGGTTATCCATGACGTATAGTGTCCCATGCCTTGGTTGCTTGTGCTTCGGGTAATTCTGCGCAACGCCATCCGCCACCCACCACCCACCTACCCGTTTTGAATTTGGTTGGGGGAGGAAACCAGGAGGATAATAGAGGAACCTGCCGATGAACAGCCCTAAAGTCAGGAGAAAAAAAAAAGGTTTGTGGGTAATCGTACTGACCTGTTCGTCTCTAAAACCGGAAATTTCAAAACAGGCAATTCCATTTGACATGGAATTTTTTTTCGTGTAAATTTGG
>JACVVK020000408.1:380000-402500 GCA_018292915.2 Batillaria attramentaria | reverse complement strand
GCAACAGCCTCCCCATCGGGCCCATAGCACACCCGCTCTGGGTAGGAGCCGACCTAAGTAGGAAAAAATCCCGCTTGCCTCGGCTGGGACTTGAACCTGGGTCTCCCGGTCCATGATCCGAAGTGCTAACCACTACACCACAGGAGGCCGGTCGGAACATTAATTTTCGCTCGTGAGTGCCCCTGTACGCTGGAAATAATTGATTATTAATACAGCTTTTAATGCCATACAGCGTTGTTTACACTTTGCTCGAGCGGTCCAACATTCAAATTCTACGATCGCTGTTACACTACTGGAGCGCTCAGTGTGGTCGCTGCGCCATCTAGTACGCTTCGTTTGACTCAGTGCCAGCATTTACGACGCCGTCATTGTGCAGGTGTCTAAGTGGTGTGACGATAGATACCACGACAACAGCTCACACCGACCTGTGACTGTGAGCACAACAAGGGTAGCATTAGCCCCTTTAACTGAAATATAAAACTCTACTCACTCAGAAGAAATGTAAAACTGTTAATGTCGATTACTCCAGATATTTTTAGATCCCATTGCCTCTTATACAGTTACTCCTACGTTCTAAAATATGCCCGTGGTTTTACCTGTGAGTTCACGGAAACAACTTTCTGGTTGGACGGACTTTTTAAAAAAAATTGACTTCCAAGAAGAGCGCCATGAAAGCCAGCGTTAGCAGTGTGGGTCACAGTGTTCGGTTACACATGATTACACAACTCCAGGACTTGCCACGTCTTGTGTGTGTGTGTGTGTGTGTGTGTGTGTGTGTGTGTGTGTGTGTGTGTGTGTGTGTGTGTGTGTGTGTGTGTGTGTGTGTGTGTGTGTGTTGTGTGTGTGTGTGTGTGTGTGTGTGTGTGTGTGTGTGTGTGAAGCGTTGGTTCGACCCCAGCTGTGATATGTGATGCGGATTTTGTTTTTCTGGCTTCAGGGTTGCTCATCGGGAGGTCGTTCTCTTGGTCCTTCGGGTTTTCTACCCCGGAAAAAAAAAATCCAAACGGGTAGGTGGGTGGTGAATGGCGTTGTTCAGAATTATCCGAAGCATCTAAGGCATGGGGAACTATACGTCATGGGTAATATTTGTGTTCCATGAAAAATGTGACAAAACGTTAAAATATGTGGTGTGCCCTCATATATATATATATATTGTGTGTGTGTGTGTGTGTGTGTGTGTGTGTGTGTGTGTGTGTGTGTGTGTGTGTGTGTGTGTGTGTGTGTGTGTGTGTGTGTGTGTGTGTGTGTTTACGAACTACAGATGACCATGCCGATCACTGGGGAGTCACGTGGTTCAACTTGTTGATGTTTGCCTCGAGATCAGAAGGTCGAATTACGACAGGTCCAAAATTTGGTAGCAGTACTTTCGCGCAAAACCGTGACACTTGTCAGCAAATGGGATAATGCCGTTTGTGCTAAAAGGAAGCTGCTACATTAGCGCAAAAATAGCTTCGGCATCTGCCAGTGGCGTGTTGAATGTAACGGACTGGTAGCGAGGTTTTTTTGGTATCTAGGTCGCGCCGGCACATCGCATACTCCTGAAAGAAGTAGGTCGGTCCGTCTCCCATCAGTGCACTGCGAGCGTGACTCGTAAGCAGCCAAAACCTCTCCGCCACGCGAAACGCGCGAAATAACCGAACTGGAACCGAAGCACTACGTCAACGATTGATCACATCCGCAAAGTAGTTCCCGGGAAACGTGAGCCTAGTCGGTTTAGTTGTGCATCTTTAGCGTGTTGTTAACAGATTTCATAGTAGCTTAGATATCTGTAATGCCAGAGACATGGAAAAGGACAACGGGAGATAAATGACGATTTTCCGTTAATTTTCAAGACTGTGGCTGCGACAAGATGGTGGTGACGTCACACTGAGTGGAAGCGAGCTGTGTGGCTCCGTCTTTAATACGAACCTCGTGGTGGACAAAAGATGTAAAGCCCAAAACACACACACACACACACACACACACACACACACACACACACACACACACACACACACACACACACACACACACACACACACACACCCGCCATGCTTGCGATGGTTTGACATTTTCATGTCGCGGGACCCGATAGTTGTTATGGCACCGCTGGGCTTTCCATAGCTAACGTCTAACCTACAATGATGCGTACAGCTTCTTTTGTCCCAAGCAAACACTTGCGGCGTGTGTCACAGTATTCTGTAAGGAGAGAACTTTGTGCTTGTTTAGTGAAGCGCAGAAGTTTTCCACGAAAAGAGGGATGACTGGCTGAGCGAAGTCTCTCTCTTACTCTGCACCCCCCACCCCCCCTTTGTGCCTCTGTGTGTGTGCGTGCGTGCGTGCGTGCCTGCCTGCGTGTGTGTGTGTGTGTGTGTGTGTGTGTGTGTGTGTGTGTGTGTGTGTGTGTTTGATGATGTATATGTCTACATTCATTTTCAGTTAGTAAAAGGACCTACACGGTGTGGATTTAATACACACTTGGCCCCTTTTTTCCCACTTGACGGCAGACATAAAGACCGGGACCGGACGTGGTGGGGGTGGGTGGGGTGGGGTAGGGGTGGGGCTAAAACCAAAATGACAAGCAAGCAAGGCGAATAGAAAGGAAGGGATGAATGGGTCCTACTTTCAGAACTCTCACCGGCAACTTGAGTAGAGGACCATTGAGAACTGTACCGCGCACAATGACGTCGGCACGTAGCAGCTCATATCAGCCAATCAGCGGAAGGATGTCATAAAATGCAGTCACTCAGCAATCACACGCTGAGCTGTGGACCAATGAAAACGAACGATACAAACCCGCTTAGTTCTGCATCATTTTTCGTGGAAGTGCGTCGCATGAATTGTGTAATACTTTGAGAACACAGACTGGATCCCCCAGTTTGAGGAGTTGTCATGAGTACTGTGAACTTTAGGACATTTACGTCAAGTTAGGATCCGAGTGACAAATCAAACCAATGGCCTTCAAAATGGCCTGCCCAGAATAGAACGTGGAAGGACCAACACCTAATACCTCCATAACCTTCCCTCGGGCGTCCTGGGGGATTTTTTAATCAGTTTTCTGACATGCTGAAAGCAAACACTGAATCACCCTGCTCCAGTGCTGTGGGCTCCAGGCCAGTTTCCTCAAGTTACGATTTGATGCGGAATCACGCCAGTGATCTTCAAAATGGCCCAGAATACATATATGTCGAAGGCCCAACACATAACACTTCCATAACCTTACCTTCGACTTTCTGCGGGATTTGGGCTACACTACACAGATACCGATTTCAAAGAAAGCGCTTATACTCCTGTTAAACATAATGCTGCACCTGACACCCTAGAAATGCTTTAAAATCCCCCCCCCCCCCAAATCACAACAAGATGACCACCAGCCCAATATGTTGTTTCCATTCAGTGACCTGCTGTAGTCACAGTCGTGGTCGTTGTGTCATGCAGCCCGCGCGCACACGAACGCAAGCTCTCTGTCATCAAGCATGATGCTGACATAAAGAAAATACTAGAAACCCTTTCCGTGCCTGTTTGCGCTCGCAAAACCCCAAACACGTGAGGTCGTGTTAGCTCGCCTCGCTGGTTGACGTCACTAACTTTTTGACGTATGCGAGGTTCTACATGGGTGAATGAATTCTTGTAACAAAGTCGTTCCCCTTTGACAGAGTTACTTCCCGCAGGCCTGACTGACAGACGATTGCTTACTGGTATCGGAGAAGAGAAACACCCAATCTCTCTCCCTCTCTCTTACACGCGCGCCTCTCTGTATGTACACCCTAGAAATACTTTAAAATCCCCCCCCCCCCCCAAATCACAAAAATCCAGCAGCCGAAGACTCATGTGTAGGGTGAATTCAAACAAATTGCAATATTCCACTTTTTTTTTCTTTCTTTTTTTTGCAATGCTAGCAGGGACCACCTACCCCGGGGCGTTACAACTGCGTGCATGTAAGTGTAAATACAACACGCACTATTGTGCGTTCCTGTCTTCTTCTGCTGTTGTTACTCACATAGTCGACCCTCGACCCACTCCGTTCCATCCTAGAGACAGGTCGCAAATCTACCACCATATGCAGTAGTGTTGATTCCATGACTTTTATTTGCACCCATTGCAATCATTACATATGCTACTGGAATATGAACATACAAGTAAACAGAGCAACCTACGCTTGTGAACAATCAGTAACCGGTTGAAAATTTGAAATATGGCGAACTTTTTTTTTTTTTTTTTTTTGGGACCGCCAATGATTTGCTTTTGTTTACGTGTGATATGGTTTTGGAGACGGACGGATGGAACGCGAAACAGAAAATGCGTCACGCCCCCTTTCAACCCCACCCCCTCCCATCCCCTCCCATCTCCTGGAAGAGATCGATTGCAGCTTATGTTTACAGACCGATGAAAGTTGGTGAAGTAGCCTGGATACGACACACTTGTGCTGAGAAAGTGAGACCTTAGAGGGAGAAATAACCACACACACACACACACACACACACACACACACACACACACACACACACACACACACACACGACACTTATTCGCCGAGAATGTGTTCTGGCGCACCATACGCGTTAGTTCGGGTAACCCATGAATGATCGGGGAAGTCACATCCTGGATTAGAGGGACGCAATGGCTACATACGCGTCAGTATCGATGAAATACGTTTTCCTGTGTCACTGTCAGAATTAGAGTCATCATAATCGTCTCTCCAGAGAAGTACAGTGACCTTCCTTCCTACCACACAGTGACCTACCTTCCTACCACACAGTGACCTTCCTTCCTACCACACAGTGACCTACCTTCCTACCACATTTAAAAAAAAACATAAAAAAAAACTTGCCTTCGAACGTGGAGAATACAGCCCGTTTTATGATGGAAGTTGTTTCCATTACTATAAAAAAAAAAAAAAAAACATGGCATGAACTTTTGTCCAGAGACCTTCCGGACCATTCCGATCATTTCAATGTGCTGACAAAACGTGAATCCAACACACACACGCTAACGTCAACTGCGCACATTCATTCCGACGTGACACAACATTCCACGGAACACCGGTTTGGTTACAGGCTTCCGCAACGGATCCCTGGCGTTCTAAAGCCTGCGCGGGTAAATAGGAAGGGAAAAAAAATCATTGAATCTTTTGAAAGTTGTGTGAGTTCATTGTAAAGACTGACATTAAGCTGCGGTAATCGTGGGGGACTTTCTGGGAAAAGAGCGCCATTCGAAACGGTCTGTCACAAAGGTACGGCTTGAAATAAACGCGCTGAAGAGAGAGAGAGAGGGAGAGAGAGAGGAAACTGTTATAGTGCGGTTTAAAAATATGTGAGGGAACCTTGACACGATCTCCGAAGGGCGACACTATCACCGAAGGGCGACACTATCACCGAAGGGCGACACTATCACCGAAGGGCGACACGTTATTTTTTTTTCCCCCCAAGTTGTTTCTCTACAGATATTTATGGGGCAGATTTCGCTGTGCGCAGCAGGAAGTTTGAGTGATAAGAAGCAAGACTGTGACGTTTCTCCAGACAATACATACTTTCGCGCACACAGTGACGTAACGAAATCTGCGTCATAGACACATGGCGTGCACACTATGTTGCTGCGGCGTTCTTTTTGGCGGGGGTTGTGCGTGCGTGCGTGCGTGCGTGCATGCGTGCATGCGTGCGTGTGTGTGTGTGTGTGTGTGTGTGTGTGTGTGTGTGCGTGTGTGTGCGTGTGTGTGTGTGTGTGTTTGTACGGATGTAATGATGGCTATCTCCTAAACCAGATCGATGGAGGGCTTTTTACTTTGAGATATAATGGGCAGTCATATTCTCCAGGGCCCGCATGCACATTGAGTACTATTCGCGAATAGTCTATTCACGTCTATTCGCGGAAAGCTATTCGGACCCTTTCCGCGGATAGTGCCTATCCGATTTCGGTATGCATAAGGTCCTATTCGCACCTGAATAGCTCTCCGCGAATTCAACGCAGGAAAAGGGTGAGTTATTTATAGATCCTGGGAAAACCGTGCGTGCGTGCGTGCTGGAACTTTCTGTTTATCTTAGCCCTCGTCACAAGACATGACGTCTTTTTTTTTTCTACGTCAACGTCAGAGTTAGACTTACGGAGAATGTAGTGTTTGCTAGGTAGCGCAAAGTTACAAGGACTCGCTGTAATGGAGTGAGGGTACTACCACGATTCGCCAGTGTAATGTCGGCTGATACTTCGCGTGTCAGTTCTAGGATGTGGTGCCGTCGAAATCGGAACTTACGAAAGATTTCGTAATCATCATATCTGTCGAAGGGGTTGATCCTGTCCCGGAAAATTCTATTTCGGCGCAATTGTCGTCGCTGTCTCGCTTGCAAAAACAAAATCGCCGCCATATTTATTCGCGAATAGGCCGGCTATCGGACCCTCCGAGGTGCGATAACTTTATTCGCGAAATGTTGAATAGGATAGGCTATCCGATTTGACGTGCATACCAAAATCGTCCGCCTATCCACTCGAATAGACCCGAATAGGCGTTATTCGCGAATAGTACTCAACGTGCATGCGGGCCCAGACCTACATTTCAAGATTATTATCCCGCCGCATTTTTAGAAGAGTTATCGCCCATTTTAAAAAAAAAATCGGTCTTGTTACGTATTTTTATGAAAAAATTGTTCAAATGGCTTCATTTTCTGGACTTGGGAAGTTCATCCAAAAATAATAATAATAATAATCGAAAGACACTCTGCCAAGATTCAAACAATATGGATATAGCGTTGTATACTGTTAAAATCAGTCTTTTGAACAAGAGACAAAGCGTTCGTACAAATCGGGTTCATCATCACTGCTAGACTGATACAGGGAAACAACAGGGTGGGTGGGTGGGTGTTTGGGAGTTTAACGTCCTTTTCCACCACCTAAGGGTGATATCAAAGACAGGGCAGCGAGAAAAAGGCCAGCACAAATATTTGGCCCCAGCCAGGATAAAACGGAAGTGATCGGAAATTAACACTGGTTTCCGTTCGAAAGAAAGGCAGCTCAGTCTTTTAATCTACTTTCATATAGATCAGTAACAGCCATTTTAAACTAGCCCAAACCGGCCACTAAGACATTAGTACGTAGGTGATTCTGATAACCAGTAATGGTTCTAGCGAAGCTGGCGAGACTGGGTTAATAACGCTTGATGTTACACCACTTCGCAGTTAATACCCTGGGATAATCCGACTTTTCCGCATTGTGTAAATCCTGAAATTGTTCCCTAGACTGGTCATAAAATCCCGCCTCGATACTGAGACTGATGCTGTGGACGCTAGCAAGCAGCAGGCAAAATAATAATTAAAAAAATAGTGGTAGGTTGGGTGGCGCTGCACCGCGGCGACGCGCTTCCTCCGGGGGAAGCAGCCCGAAATTCCCGAAGCGAACAATAAAAAATAAATAAATAAATAAATTTTAAAAAATGGGGGGAATTGTATGCTTGGGTATCCTCAATCGTAATGCATAATTTCGGTAGCAGACGTCATTTGAATTGTACTCAGTGAACAGTTTTGATGTTCTATCGCACTTCAAGTCAGGACTGGGCATTCTAAGTTCAGCCGAAGGCCCATCATACTAGTAAAGGGAAGCAGGACATTGTTGTCTGTTCTTTGACTGTACTCTTGTTGCACATTATCATGGGGCTGAAGTGAAGGTAGCACGCATGTCAAATTTCGACAGGGGGGGGGGGGGGGGGATCGACTACATGACAACAGACAAGTGTGGGTGGGTGTTAACGTCCTTTTCCATCACATACGGGTGATATCAAAGACGGGGCAACGATGAAAAAGCCAGCACAAATATTTGGCCCTAGCCGGGATACGAACTCACGACCCGAGCATTAGAAGTCCAACGCTCTACCATTCGGCCACCCCGCTCCCCCACCAGACAAGGACACCCGAGAACTGATGGGTGGCACTCAGTCGTACCGGAGCAGAAAAACCCATTCGCGCTGTTTTAAAGGGAAACCACCACGCTTTACAATTAAAGCGCATCGGACAGGATTGTCTCCCCTGTGTGAGAAAAGCTGATTCTTCTTCCTCCATCATGTTGAAGGAACTGGAATATTATATGACTGTACTGGTCTAGCATTTAAACTGCATAGATTAAAACTGAGTCTAAAAGTTGTGTAGTTGATGGTGGCGGTTGCGCTGGGGTTGTTGTTGCTGTCATTGTTTCAGTAGGCCTTCTGCCTATTATAGCTTTAGTATTAAGAATAACAGAGCTTTTAGATAAACATATTTTTCAAGTTTCTGCGAGAATCACCGGTCAGAAGAGTTCCAATTTTGCGATTTCGCAATTACGTTAAAATTAATTCAGTCAAAAACAACAGGGAAATCACAAGACATGAACAAGCATCATCTGGGACTCGACACATTCTCTGAAAACACCCACCAGTCGAGCTGGTCCTCAGTCCGCAACCAAGTAACTTGACGTTGTCGGCTCAGTACGCGGTACGCCTCTAGAGCAACATTTACGACGGCCACAGTCACCCAAACGGCCAGGTGCTATGTATATCGTAACTCAAGTGACTGTGTCTGATGCACAGATTAAGCACAGTTTTCCATACGATGTTGTACGCCTGTCATAATAATAATAATAATAATAGGGCGCCTATCCCTGGGGAACGAGCTCTATGCGCTTCTGCTTCTGCTGCCAGTGATCCGCCGTGTTCAAGCCAAGCTGTTACCGGCACACACACACACACACACACACACACACACACACACACACACACACACACACACACACACACACACACACACACACAGAGACACACACACAGTTTACACTTGCTGTCACTGACTCCCAAAAGCGGTCGATGTACCCTTGGGTGAGTTTGCCGTGTTCATCCAAGTGCCAGTGTAGTGATAACAACATGTATCAGAAGGGCGCCTCGATCGTACTTTCTTCCTTGTAAGCGGTGGGAAGAATGGTTTATTTATTGACTCACTGATTTATATGTATGTATGTATGTATGTATGTATGTATGTATGTATGTATGTATGTATGTATGTATGTATGTATGTATGTATGGATTGATTGATTGATTGATTGATTGATTGATTGATTGATTGATTGATTGATTGATTGATTGATTGATTGATTTACAAGGCATATGAGTTATTATTTGAAAACTGAACTGCAAACACTTCTTTAATTTCGAACAAGAAACTTGAATTTAACCTGTTCGCGCAAATCGGATTCACTGCTGCGGGGGTTCAAGAGGTGGTGGGGGTGGGTGGGGGTGGGTGGGTGTGGGGAGAGGTGTGGGGCAGATAACGAAGAAGAAGAAAAACATGGTCGCCAGGAAACGAACACTTTCGTTCGAAAGAAACAGTGCTCAAACTTACTTTACTTTCATGTTTGTGTCAGTAACAGCCGATTTAAACTGACTCAAACATGCAGTGTTTTCCCAATTCAACTTCAGTTCTTTTCAACAGTCCGCAGTTCAACGTCAACTTTATTGTCTGAGAAACTCCAAAAATTTTCTTAGATAAATCAGGAATACCTACGTCAGTTTTGATAACCAGAAACGACACTAGCGAAACGTTAGGTAATAACGCTTAATATTACCCCCACCTCGCAATTAATAACATGTGATAATCCGACTTTTCCTCATCGTGTAGAACCTGAAAATGTACCCTAGACTGGTCATAAAAACCCGCCGCCGCCGATACTGAGACTGCTGGCAGTGTGACACACTGACCTGACTAAGTGTCAATAAAGTAACACGGAAAAATGTCACGACCTCTCCGTTTCACTCACGGACGAAACAAAAATGAAACGCGTGTAGCTTGAAGCAGGAAGGGATTTAAGGTATTCGTCTACGTTGTACTAGATTTATCGCCGAGGTAGTCAGCCAGTCCCCCGGATGACGTATTGTCAGCCGGTCTCCCGGGTGACGTATTCTCGGCCGAAGTGTTGGGATATTAGGTGAACTAGGATATCCAGATACGCATTTTTTTACGCATGTAATAACGCGGCTGAAACGTGCGGCGCTGGTCCGGACCTGTTACTGGCTAGGTATACGCCCTGGAAACACACACACACACACACACACACACACACACACACACACACACACACACACACACACACACACACACACACACACACAGTGGCACACACTCACAGTAGAAACGATTGTAATGTCATGTAGAAAAGAACTAAACGCCTGTCATATCCATGGCATTTAGGTCATTTTTCCGTATGACGGTAGATAAATAAAACTGGCTGATGGAAAACGTAATCGTTCAATTCAAGAAGATCGTAATAAAAATACACAGAGATATTTAATTACTTTCAAGGAAACGCTGTAGCATTTATAACCTCTGTCAAAGCAATGAAAGTAACAACTAAATAATATAAAGGACTTACTCCGATCACTATGCTAGTATCATATAAGTTCACACTTCAAAGAACCTGAAACCAACAAATAAGGAAAAAGGAAATTCTGTTCTTTTTCAGTGTCAATTTTTTTTAAATATGTCTGTGCGCATATGCTGCCCGTAGATCCAAGAATCCTGAAAAGTTAGAGAAATTGAAATTGAAATAACTTCTATTTGAAAACGGTAGAAGTTTCCGGTCTCACGATCTATCTGTTTTCAAACTTAAACAGGAAAACAACGGTAACAATTCTAAATTCAACAGCGAAATAAGAATGACTGCGGGAACAATTTAAAAAACGAAAGAAAAACACGGCGAAAATGTGGGATTTCCCCCCGGTTGCTTCTGTTGCTGTACTTATAGACAGGGTTTGGTCCGTTGTCATTTAAACGTATCTCATCAATTTTTTTTATATTTTTTTTTAATCTATCTTATTTCTTGAGGACAAAAGCACAGGCTGGTTGTGTTTCATGGATGCTCGATGGGTAATGATCCCTACAGCAAAACACCAGCAACACGCCCACAGTTCTCACCTCCATCTCCCGTCCTCCCTCAGCTAACCCCTTCCCGGCCAAGCGGGCGACACAGACTGAAACCCCCCGCAAAAATGTCGCCTGTTCCTAATGAATGGAGCCGGGATGTGATCTAAGACGACATCAGTCAGGACACCGCCACAGTCATGTCGGGACCTCTAGCCTCCCTCCCCGTTCCCTGTCGCCCTCCCCAAACCGATAAGGCGGGCCCCTGCGCGTGCTTTGTGACGCGCGTGCGCCGTGCGCGTGCACGCGGCACCACGCTTCTTTGTGACGGCCGCCCGCTTTGCGCGGCCTTTTACATTCATGGCCTTGTAATGTGAATGGAAGCTCAGACAGGCGACAAAACCGCGGCGGGCGGCACACGCCCTAAACACAGCGCCAAGTAACGGGACCTTCCACGCGCATGCGTTGCGTCACAGTGGGGCCTTGTCAGGGTGTATGTGCTTCATTTTGGGGGCCGATTGTGCAGTGTGTATGGCCGATATCTGACAGATGAACCAAAAGACGCGGCCAGGAACAGCTGCAGATGATCGTAAACAACTTTGAATTGTGAAGATAATTATCAACAGATCAAAAATTAACAGCGGGTTGCAGTTGTGGGACTCTTTCACCTCACCACCAGCCGATTGTGTTTTTTTTGGACAAAAAAGCGATTTTTTTTTTTTTTTTGGGGGGGGGGGGGACAAAAAAGCGATTTTTGTATTGTTTTTTTTTAGAAAAACGTTTGCTTAGACAAACATTTACAGGAGCGACTTATCAACAGTTAAAAAAAAAATAACGGCTGTTTTCTGTTGTACGTCTCACCGGCCACCGAGTCCTGATTTTTTTCTTCTCCTTCTTCTTCATAACACGAGATTTGCTTCAATGTTACATTTACTGAGATAAGCTCTTCAAAGAACTTCTTTAAAAAAAAAAGAAAAAAAGCGGGGTTTGTACCACGGTGCCTTACCGCGTCGTGGCGAAATTACTGTTTCATCACTTTCATTTTGTTTTATTAGAGAGAGAGAGAGAGAGAGAGAGAGAGAGAGAGAGAGAGAGAGAGAGAGAGAGAGAGGCCATAGATTACAGTTGGTTTAAACAGTTTTTATTCATTTTGAACAAATAGAAAATACACTCCACAATTTCCACAAGGCCGAGCACAACAAGTTAAAAACTTATGAATGTGCTCATAAGTACAAAGAAAACATTTGCGGCGGAGGCGTCAGATGCAGTATTACGTTAAGACAGATTTGTAAAGAAGTGATAGGAGGAAAGGGGATAGAGAGAATGGCTAATAAGTACAGTACAAAGAAAAATGCGGTGGGACTGTATCTGCGACGGTGGCAGCGGGCCGGCGACTGGTAATGGTAATCGGAATTTAGGTGTCAAAGCGACCTGATACTTCTATAAAGTGCTGTACAGTTTCAAAAATGTTTATATTGTCATTCAAAGGAAGACAGAGATAACAGATAACAGTTAAGTAACTATTGCTTCAGACATGTAGACTGTTAATAGACAAAGACCTGCCCCCTCATCATCATCATCATCATCATCATCATAACCACCACCACCACCACCACCATCATCATCATCATCATCATCATACGACGAACTGAACTGAATCGAATCTAATGGCACATATCATATTTACATACATATTTCTGAAACAGTTGTCCAGTCTAGGCAGTCACGCTAAAATTACTCAGTTTGTCAACGACACACGTATCTTCAGTGCTAGCCTGTACTCCCTTCAATCCCAACAGGCTGACTGGTGTTTAGAAACCAGAATTGTTGACAGGGGGACAAACTAGAGTGAATGCGTGTGTCCCCCAACGGTTTCGTTTGACAGGGTCATTTTAGGGGAGGCCCGACCTCGCCGCTTTTCATATGGAGTAGAGGTTTTATACTCTGGTTTGAATAGGCTTTCGTGTCTGAACCACTAGACCATAACATAAACATGCCTTAGTTTTGCTGTCATTATGACTGGAGGTAGCGTATTTGAAAGGCGTTCTTTCCCCTTTTTTTTTTCCTTCTTATTCTTCTTTTTTGTTGTAAATCATCGAGTTTCTATTTGAAAGGAAAAAAAAAAGTTGTTTTGCTCACTGGGAAAGCTCTCGTGAAGAAATCGTAGAAGCACAAGTGTGTGAAAAACTTGACCGGACTACTTTCAGATATTTGTCATCTATTTCTGCCAGCTATTTCTTCCTTTCTTTCTTTCCTTTTCTTTCTTTCTGAAGTAGACGCACCCGAAAGCAGGGACTAATTATTCGTGTCCAAAGAACTTTTTTTTTTGGTATAAAAGTCTTCACACTGGCAATCGAACTCGAATGAAATGAGTTGAAAGATGATCTCGGCAACATTTTGTCCTCGCTATATTGCCGTGTTGGTCGTTTTCAATGCTGCGGTCAGACATCTGAGGTAAGCACGAGGTCACCGGCTGACGCTGACGCAGCAATGACGTCCAGCACAGCTAACCATGCGTCATAACGACTGACCTGGTTTGCTCTTGTGAGTCACTATTCCATAGTAAAATTTCTTACCGATATTCGGTAACTCTCTTTGTTCGTGAACAATAAATGATTTATTAAAAGGAAACAGTTCACACCGGATCACGAGGAACCACGTTGCCACCAAATCCCTTGTGATTAGCTAAGAGTATAAACATGAGTGAGACCGAACAAGTACTTAAAGGCAAAATGTTTGGAACTGAAAGAAAATTTATTCATTGAAAGGAAAGGAAAGAAAGACCACTTCCCTAACCCCTCTGAAAAAAAAAAGGAAATACGGAGACTCATACTAGCTGTCATTTCCATCTGCCTTGTGTTGCAACCCAGTCACTGCTGGTGCCTGTCACGGGCCCTCCCCCTCTGCCCCACTCAATGCAGCCTCCCTCACGCATGCGCCTTGCAGCCTCTTTAGCGAGCCGGGGAGGGAGATTCAAAAGTTTTTTGAGTCACGCCGTCAACTTTTCTCGCAAGGGGGTGTGTCCCCTTCGCTCGGCGTCTTGCGTTTTGCGTTGGCTTGTACTTTCTTGTCGTCCGGTGGTTTGTGTGTCCAAGGTGTATACCAGTGTTTGACCACGCTACCCAAGTGTTTGTTTATTCCCTGCTGAACGCCTTAAGCGTCAACAAGACGCGGCCGGTCGCTAGCGTTGGTTAAAGTGCCACGCCCCCCGTCCTCCGTCTTCCTAAGTGTGTGGGGCTGGGTCCGCTCCTTCACAAGGCAGAAAGGGTGGGGTGTAGGGAAACAGTCCAAAAATTGAAGATCTTAGGTTTCTCCTTTCACTGTTAGTCGTCCTTCCCCCCTCCCCCCCCCCTCGTGCCCCTCCTTCCCCAGACCCCTAACGGTGCTAGCTGACGTCTGGCTCCCGGGGGGTGGGGGAGTGTGCGAGAAGTGGCGGCGCCCGACCAAACCCTCCTACCCGACCCTCTCTCTCTCTCTCCCTCTGTCTCTATCGGGTATGTAGTAGGTGGGGTGGAGGGGAGGGGAAGGGGCCGATTACACAAATACCTTCCCCGTCTATTACAAGGTCTTTATGTCTTGGGAATGGCCTCTCCAGTCTTGGAGATTTCCACTTGTTTATTAGTTATTCAGTCTTAAACTCCTGACGGCGCTCCAGCTGCTGGGCCCACAGATCCCGTTTGAATGCAGCCCCGGGATGACGCGCTCACTGTGGACGCTTTGGGTATTTTCATGTAAAAATCAGAATAATTAGAAAATAACAAGCGCCCTATGCTTAATTTTGGGTTTGGATTGTGTGTGTGTTTGATTAATTGGGAGCCAAGTTGCGTGGAGATGGAGGAGCGAGGAAAAGAAGGTTTTAATGGCAGGCAGGTGGAGAAGGGAGAGGGCGTGTGTGTGTGGACGGTGAAAATAGCCCCCCCCCCCCCAACCTCCTCCCCCAAAACTTTTGGGCCCTCCGACAAAGGGTGGTGATGGCGTGAGACCCTGTCTGATGTGTGGTTGCCTATGGAAAATTGCACCAGAAACGAGAGCGAGAGACAAAGATTGTGGCGACACAAGTTGCAAGCAGCTTTCACAGCTTTCACTCTCTCTCTCTCTCCACCCTCACCCTACCCCCTCTCTTTCCGAGTTCACCCACCCCCTACCTATACCCCCTCCCCTCATCCACACACCACATCCCCTGCTACCCATTACGAGAATACGTAGAACGTCAAAGTGCCTGACACGTCCACCACCCTCTGCTCTTTATGGCTGGGCGAGAGGCATCTGAACCCGTTCACAATACTTCATCAATTCATGGGACTGGAGAAGCAATAACATGGAGAAAATGGTCCCGGTGCTAGGTCTCTCCAGCTTTGTTTTTCTACCCCCTTCTGGGGCTCTCAACGGACTTGGCCATCGTGCCTCGTGTTCAGCACAGCTCCCAAAGTCCTCACTGACGTCTGACAGGGCAGATGCAGACTTTGCAAGATGCAGATGCAGATCTATGCAAGATGTTGTGATTATTTAACAAGACACAGAGAGAGGGGGGGGGGGGAAAGAAGGGGTTGATTTGGGGGTGGGGGTGTGGGGTCATGAAGTTTGGATGTTGAATGTAGTTCCACTCTTGGTGCCCACTGTTGTGAAAGTTGTCGCTGTTGTGGTAAGTTTGGGCAGGTGAGCGCCCAGCCAGACTCCAAACGGCTGTGGAAACAACTGCACATGTCCAATTTCCTTCTGAAGAAACACATAGAGAGTTGTTTGCCGCCTCTGGCAACAGGTTTTTTGTGGGCAGTGCTATAGACACGGACCAGCAGGCAATCTGCAGAACTACACCATCCTACAGCTGTCCATGGTCTCACCATATGCAAATACACATTCAGCCACAAACACTCCAGCCAGCAATATTTGAAACCAACAGACGTAAAGGCAATGTTCTCTAACTCCCAAAACTGCTGCATGAAACTCTAAAAAAGCTTCAAACAGTCTTGAAAGAAAGAGAGGACGGGGGGGGGGGGGGGGGGAGTAACTCCTACCTCTCCGGATACCTGACTGATTAAAAAAAAAAAGCAAATAAAATGTGAATAAAGGAATTACACCAGCAGAAAACCTTTGATCGTAAAATCAAACTGAATGAAGGTGGGATCTGTTCCTGGTTAGCCGCATACATTACAAAGTTTAACTTACTACCGGAAGGGAAATAGCGTAAAGCAAGAATAAAATCTGAACTAAAGTTGACCGATAAATGAATATACTCTTTTTTCTGATTCACAGCGTCTTGTTATTTGAAATGGCAGTCTTGTTTTGCGTTTTGATCAATCAACGCCATGTTGATGATCAGGTGGACACCCCATCGACGGAGTTGTCGACCCCTTGCGGATACGACATTTACCTCTGGTCTCGAAGAAATATAGATGTTTTTTGGCGTTACCAGACGTTTGTGGCAACTTTTAATCAGGCGAAGCCTTCAGCTAGAAGTTTTCCACGGTTTTTGACATATTATCTGCGTACTCATCGGAAGCAAAATGTGCACAGTTTCAAACTACATGTATATAATTATACCTCTTCTTCTCTTTGACCAAGAGGAGCCGGGGTGGCCGAATGGTAGAGCGTTGGACTTCTAATGCTCGGGTCGTGAGTTCGCATCCCGGTTGGGGCCAAATATTTGTGCTGGCTTTTTCATCGTTGCCCCGCCTTTGATATCACCCATATGTGGTGGAAAATGACGTTAAACCCCCAAACACCCACCCACCCACCCACCCTCTTTGACCGCGATTCACTAGTGGACAGCCCGTTAGAGTCAAGCGATAGACGTTTTTGCGATACGTAGTTATCACGATGGCACCGTGTATGTGAGGGTAAGACCAGACAGTACTGGTTAAGGCAGCTAGAGATGGTTGAAATGTGAGCAGATCATATACTCAGTACTCACGATTCGTCAACATCGTGATGAAGAATAGCAGGGACTCGTCCATGGGCGACGGCAGTGATCAAAATGAATTGAAACACAATGAATGCACCAGGCTGGACTAGTACCTAGCTGCCCACCGCTACCTGCGTCCATTACACACACACACGCAACAAGTATTGACAACGACACAGACCATGTGCAGAGCATGTTCCTGTGGCGTGTGCCGTCCATCTAAACTGTGTTTGACAGTCGTGGCACCACTACGGCCATCAGACTGTCATGGCAATGCGGTGATGTTAAGGTAATGGCAATACAGTCACGTGAAGGCCATGGCAATACGGTCATTTTAAGGACACGGCAATACGGGCATCTAAGGTCGTAACAATACAGCCCATTTGAACGGCCATGGCAATACGGACATGGCAATATTGTCATTTTAAGGTACGTAGCAATTGCGGCCATTGGAAGTCTATGGTCGTTTTGCTCGCTGTGCATGGTTACTGATTTATGTCCAGTAATGGCATTATACCTGTTGAATTACCTGATATCTCCTTATATTACTTCAAGAACTGCTATGTCTCCCTCCCATTCAAATGAAAATGGGGTTGCAGGGAACGGGATACCGAAAGGGTCAAACCCGAGAACAACTGGCAAGATGATATTACCGCTGCTCTCCGTGACGCTGGGAGGGTGGGTGTTTTGGAGTTTTACGTCCTTTTCCACCACGTATGGGTGATGTTAAAGACGAGGCAACGAGATGGGTCAGCACAAATATGTGGCCCCAGCCAGGATTCGAACTCACGACCCGAGCACTGGGAGTCCAACGCTTTACCATTCGGCAATCCCGGCCCCCGCTGAACCCCGTGCACTGATCGAGATATGAAGCGGGTGGGCGGGTGGGTGCTTGGGAGTTTATAGTCTTTTTCCACCAGGTAAGGGTGATATCAAAGACAGGGCAACGAGAAAAAGGCCAGTACAAATATTTGGCCCCAGCTGGGTTTCGAACTCACGACCCGAGCATTGAGAGTCCAACGCTCTACCATTCGGCTATCCCGGCTCCCCCGAGATAAGAAGCGGTTTTGTCGTATTTATTTGTTTATCCTCTGATCAAGGGTCCTTAGCCAACACTTGGGAATTAATTTGTCTTGTCTGTTGGTTTCTCAGAGTGTTTTTAACCTTTTGATATTCTGCTCTGTTTTCTAGGACACTGCAGGAAGTAGGGGTGGTGAGTTGCTGCCGCTGCTTCAATAGGTTTCCACCTTAAGTTTACGACGTTTGGTGTAATGTGATAACTGCATTTCATAGCAGTGGCAGCCTAAACACTTCTTTAATTAAAATCCCTCAGAACAGGAAAACACGATAGAATACGACATCCGCTTCAACAGCAGGAGCAACCTATAAACCTCTTCCTTAATTAAAATCTTCCAGAAAAGGAAAAACACGAAATGAGGGCAAAGTTTGTCCCTGCTGTTTTTTGTAATAAAAATCACGGATGAAGCTGTGAAAGGACGGTGCACTTTCACATTAAGGGCGACCTTCCTGCCAGGTGACTATAGCTGTCCTCTAACCCTGGTGGGATTTGGGACGATAATCCGCCCATTGTGCCTGGGCACTGGCTGTGAAATGACGCCACCGCCCTGCATTAAGATATCAGTCGATGGCTGGATGCGCCGCCTTGCAGGAGAGCCTTGCCATTGAATCTCATGCTGGTTACCTACAATTTCTCAGCTGCAGGCCGCACGCGCCTGTGGTACTGCACGTGCTGGTAGCGCCCCCGTCTCTGGTCACGTGACGGCGCCACCTTTGACTCCTGAGGATTAAATCTCCTTATGGTGATGT
This sequence comes from Batillaria attramentaria, assembly GCA_018292915.2. Taxonomy (NCBI): domain Eukaryota; kingdom Metazoa; phylum Mollusca; class Gastropoda; family Batillariidae; genus Batillaria; species Batillaria attramentaria. Next base: position 383,927 of record JACVVK020000408.1, on the reverse strand, counting down.
ACCGAACAGAAATTTGAAGCACAGTTAATGGTGCGCGCATCGCGCCAGTACAATGAAACCCATTCGGAAACAAGATGTTTAATATTCATTTATGGTTGTTGGAGTCTGACTGAATTACAAGATTTGCATTAATTACCGAGCAGTATCAGTAGTCCGCCACGCCGCAAATACCCAGAATGCTATTTGTGAGAGAGAGAGAGAGAGAGAGAGAGAGAGACTATCTGTCAGTTAGTTGATTCCAGTTCTCTGCGCTCAGAAAAGTTCGTGAATAAGTTTTCACGTATTCAGACACGTTGATTTGTCGTTCAGGGCTCGTGTGTAAAACTCGAGGTTAATTTAACTCACGGCTACAGGGCTACAGGCCTAACCCAGACTAGGACAAAAGAAACCCCCAAACAAAATTAAATCAAAAGGAAGCGAAGAGAGAAAGACAAAAATCCTTCTATAACGGTATAGGCACCTTGCTGGAATGGACCCGCTTCCTGATTTAAAACAAAAAGTCAACAGAAAGTTTAACCTTAGAGCTAGTTTAATTCGAGGTTAACCCGGGGCTAAACTCCCTAACCCCGACTTTTACATGCGGGCCCTGGGGTTTTACTTCCTTTTCCACTACGAAAGTGTGATATCAAAGATAGGGCAACGAGGAAAACGTCATGCGACACAAATGCGTAGCTCTCAGCCGGAAATCAAACTCACGACCCCACCAACGGACAGTCAGTCCAAAGGAGTAGCAAATATAACTGATGAGTTGCCCCTTGTAGCATAAAGAAAGTGTTTTGACTTGACTTGACTTGATATAACAGCATTCATAGCAGGAACAACCTAAACACTTCTTTGATTAAAATCCCTCAGAACAGGAAAACACGTCAGAATACGACAACCGCCTACGAATACAACTAATGAAAAAAAAACCTGTCACACACACACAAAAAAAATCTTATCAGTATTATGATAATAGTTTATATTTATTAATCATCACGTCACCATGAATGCAAGCCATCCGGGATGAACCAAATTTACGCACAAGCACAACAGGGAAGACATGTTTCCGAAAAGCCAAAACTACGCAGCAACGGATTTTCCTTACCGTGACCAAAATGTGGTGAGAGGCGTTATTTTGCTTCGGGCTTAGTATCATCGTTGGAAAAACCTACACTTGAATCATTCCTGAACTCACGGAAACAAGATTCTCCTTATTTGTTTACTTTGATCTCACAAAAGCCACTTATGCTAATTAGGGTGCAACATTCCTTCATATCGGTTACATCATGCTTAGGTTTTTGGACTGGAGAGCCGATTAAGGATCTTGGAGCGATCACCGGTGTCCCTAAAAGTGGTTCATTATAGTGTGTGATACGTAATATATAATTATGTCTAATTCCCAAACTATATTATAATTGTACATGATTTCAAAGTTGCGTGTTGCAAAGTATGCTTGTTCATTTTCCGCTGCAGCGGTTTTCTGTAGTGTTCCCACTAAAGACACGTTTTATCACATAAAAACATCAGTTTTATTTTGAAACGTATCGAGTCCCCACTGAAGACACGATTTAACACGTAATGGGAACATAAATCAAGTTCCTTGTAGCAGACTTAAAATGGTAAGTTTTTTGGAATCTTGTCCAGTCGGACGATTTTCCGAGTTACGAGTTACTCAATCTTCTCAAAGCCACTGCACTAAATGACAATAGAAATGCTGTTCTAGAGAAATGAGCATTGGAAAATGACGTGCAAATCTGAAAACCACACAGTATCATATTATGTTTGACAGTAGCCCTTGCAGTCCTTGGGTCGTGAGTTCGATTCCTGGCTGGGGCCAAATATTTGAACTGCCTTTTTCATCGCTGCCCCGTCTTTGATATCACCCGCATGTGGTGGAAAAGGACGTTAAACCCCCAAACACCCCCACCTTTGACAGTAGCCTCCTCCTCCGTTCATCTTGTCTGTCTGTGCGTCCATGCGTCTAAAACGGGAAGCAACTCTAGTTCCCAATGAAAATTAATGTTTAGTCTCCTTTCTGTGGGGGAGCCGGGATCGCCGAAAGGTGGAGCGTTGGATTGTCAATGCTCGGGTCGTGAGTTCGAATCCCGGCCTGCAGCCAAATTTTAGTGCTGGCCTTTTTCTCGTTGCTCTTTGATATTAACCAAACGTGGTGGAAATACTACTACTACTACTACGACGACGACGACGACGACGACGACGACTACTACTACGACCACTACTGCTGCTAACCGTGTATTGTTTTTGCGCTTTACCCAGTTCATGAACTGGCTTAAAGCGCCGCGAGCTGAACCCAACACACGCACGCTCACGTGAATCACACGCATTCTCTCACACACTGGACTTGAGCACAATTACAATCACGTGGTGCGAAGGGTCAGCTCTGCTATTTAAGTTTCGGAATTTAGAGCTGCGTTTATTTTCAAATTTTGTGGGCTGAACATTTCCGAACTCCCAAATATCCCCCACCCTCCCCACCCCCACCCCCCACCCCCCACCCCCCACACGTTTCTGTGAGTGTTCTTAGTGCTGCCTACTTGTGAATGAAAGACGACGATGCTGTGCTGACTAGAGTGGTCATATTGACACACATCTCACGGTGGAGAGTTAGTCGATACGGTAACGTGGTCCTGCGCCGACAAGGCCCTTCATCGGTTTGGAGCCAAGATAGCTCAACTGTGGGTAGAGTTGTGGAGAGTTGAGCTGTGCATGTTCGGATCGTGAGCTCGATTCCTGGCTGGCAGCGTACAATTTATGTTTGATCCCCCCCTCGTTGCCTTGTGTTTGGTATCGTTCATGTGGGATCGGGAACCACACACAAGCTTAAACCCCTGACCATCCAGCCAACCAATACATCAACCAATGAACCAGCTGACCAAACGACAAATCAACCAACCCTTTACAGTACTTCTCTGCTGCTAACGAAGTTCGTTAAGTATAGTGCAGTCCTTGATTTTATCGTGTCAGGGGGAGGGGGAGGGGGGAGAGGGTCCTATCATGACTACAAAGCCGGTTTAACTGACTCAGTGTTTTCAATGAAGTTCCAATGTCTGGGTGGTGAAGTCGAGTTCCGATTGGGAGTCAAAAACTTGCGCGTTCCACGCGTTTCCTCGCATGACCAAGAATAATCGCACCTGTCTCGCACTATTTGGACGGGCCATCCTCGTATATGACCGTGCTCCTCCTGCGTCACGTGACGAGATTACCCTCCGTGTTTCAAGTCTCAATGTCTCGAACAATCAACTGTACTATTGTCAGTAATAAACTCGCAGCCAATCCAATCTCCTCACAGTGTTGAGGGTCATTTCTAAACATTTGCTCAGGAGAAAGCCACCCCGCCTTATCTCCGTCAGAGGAGTCGGTGCTTTCCCTTGCGCAAGCACCAGAAATAATTTAGCGACTCACGCACCTGCGCAAACAGGTTAGTCACTGTGTTCACTGTGTTGGCAAGGAATTGGATCATCTGAATGAACGCGGAACTGCTAAACTCTGAGATGACTGGGCATTTGCCTCATCTTGTTACCAGCCTGATTTTACGTTGTACTGATATTTTTAACATACGTTGAAAAGAGGGTGCCCACAAACTGATTGAGCTCTCTCTCTCTCTCTCTCTCCCGGCTGGGGCCAAATATTTGTGCTGGCTTTTTCATCGTTGCCCCGTCTTTGGTATTACCCGTGTTTGGTGGAAAAGGACGTTAAACATCCAAATACCCACCCACCCTCTCTCTCTCTCTCTCTCTCTCTCTCTCTCTCTCTCTCGTTCGTAACTTGTGATCTGCCATTGAAAGTTTACTGAGCATATTATAAAGTTTACCTCGTTAACGCTCAAAACTGCTTCCTAGTGTTTCCACTATATGCAACGAAATAAATCTGTTTAAACCAAATGTATAAGAACACACACACACACACACACACACACACACACAC
>JACVVK020000408.1:345000-372500 GCA_018292915.2 Batillaria attramentaria | reverse complement strand
TAATCGTAATCGGAATTTAGGTGTCAAAGCGACCTGATATTTCTATAAAGTGCTGGACAGTTTCAAAAAGATTTATATTATCATTCAAAGAAAGACTGAGATTCCCTCTCAAGAGGGTGTCGACGTTGTAGTTATATGGAAGAGTTGATATTGTTTGAGTACGTGTATTATTAAAGAGAGGACAATCCATAAGAGAGTGGGCTGGGTCTTCAACAACGTGGCCGTTTGTTGGTTGGTTTTATGCTTTCTTCTTTAGGCTAGCCATATCCAAATTAGCGGGATTAATATCGAAAACACGAACAAACCCGGCCAAAGGCCGTACTGCTGGAAAAAACGTACTACTTCGGTATTCACCAGTTCCTTTCGGAAAAAGTCAGTTTGCTTTCACAGAGGGATACATCATTATGTCGCAGCGGGATCACTGAGCTTACCACCCCTTTGGGTGGGCTCTCGTGAATTTTCGGGAGGGGGAGAGAGGGGGAGGGCAAGGGGAGCTGGTGGGAAGGTTAGCTTGTCACTGAACTTGATGCAAAATGGACACCACTAGATTGTCGTAAACTCTGATGTATAGCCGTATGTTATTCTGCTGTAAGAGGGGAGATGGGCTTGTCGAATGGTAGAGCATTGGACTTTCAATGCTCGGGTCGTGAGTTCGAGTCCCCGGCGGCTGGAGCCAAATATTTGTGCTGGCGTTTTTCTCGTTGTCCCGTCTTTGATATCACCCATACATTTTTTTTAACAAGACGTTAAACCCCAAACACCCACCCACCCACCCACCCTGCTGGAAATCTGGAAATAGAAAAGAACTGGTATTACACGCTTACCATATTCTGTCGCTGTCGGCCAACCATATGATAAATAAGACTGATCTTGTCTCCGGTTTGAGCCGATGCTGTGTGAAAGATACTCGACAGTGTCAGGATGACGTCATGATTCACTCACTGTCCGTTATAATTGATTCCTTTTCTCAATTAACGCCTGCCATTCTCACTCTCTCTCTCTCTCTCTCTCTCTCAATTTTTTTTTTCTGAAACGAAGATTAAGTAGAAGATTTACGGATGGGTGGGTGGGGTGTTTAACGTCCTTTTCCACCACATAGGGTGATATCAAAGACGGGGCAACGATGAAAAAGACAGCACAAATATTTGGCCCTAGCCGGGATCGAACTCACGACCCGAGCATTTGAAGTCCAACGCTCTACCATTCGACCACCCCGACTCCCCAGAAGATTTACGGAAGATTTATTACCAAGAAAGAATCAATTTAAAAAAATGAAAGTTTTTTTTTCTGTTTCTATTATTGCTTTTATGATTGACTTCAGTTGTTGTTTTGTTTCTGTCCCGGACGTGGTAAACTGCTTGAGTCCAGTGTGAGTTTTGCCGATATTCCAAGTGAAAAGAAAGAAAAAACAGGGGGGGGGGGGGATTTTTTTTTTTTTTTTTACTACATGTACTTTATTGTCCCTTTCGAAAATTCGGGCTGCTTCCTCCGGTGCAGCGCCATCCAGTACTTCTCCTTTTTTTTTTTTCTTTTTTTTTTTTCAATTTTGCTGGAGGAGAAAAGAGGGATAACCGGGAGAGAAACTCCCTATGAGCAGCCGGGTAGCCAGGAAAAACCGGTATCACATATCACAAGCTCGACCTGGGCTCGAACCCGAGCTTCGCTGTGGCAACGGTGACGGACGTTCATTAGCGCGGTGGCGAAGTCCGACGCGCTACCTATTAGACCACCGCTCACCCTTCTTCAAGTGGTGTGGAAACTGTGGGGTCATTCAGCAATAGGCGCAACATCGTTTAATCGATTGTGGCCATCAAACGGCATGGAGAATAAAATAAAATAAAACAAAATTTAAAGAAAAAAATTAAGAAATAAAATAAAATAAAATAAAATGTCGACTGAAAGCACTGGGTGAGTTGAAGCAGGTTTAGATAACCCCTTCTGACCTTGTCCTCAACGTACGCAGACCCTCCCCTCAAAAACCGCAAAAAGCTGCGTTCAGAATCCTGAAACCGCTGCTGCCGTCATCTGGAAAGAAAAAATAAAGCCTAAGCGCCAAGGATTTGATAGCACTTACGTCCTTTTTCCAGGTAACGGTAGACTGCTTTTTGTTTCCACCCTTCATTAGGCCAACTCCTCATCCTGATGGATAACGTGGATAACGTGGATAACGTGGATAACGTGGATAACGTGTCTACTTAGTATTCAAAGGAGTAAAAGCAGGTATTCACTTCCCGCCCCAAGATGCGTGTGCTTCATGTAATATTTCACAATCATTATGTCAGCTGTAATTACTCGAGGCACGCAGTCGCCTCCCCCCTTAGTAGTTTTTACACGTCATTTCCGTGGAAGAGAGAACAAAGATAGGCACTGGGTTGGCGGAGTATTGTCCCGGAACAATACACACATTTCCTTTCTTTCGTTTTTCATCATTATCTTGTGTGATGAAGAGTCCCGTGGGTTGTCAGTGGTGATTTGTTGGGTGTGGGAGGATGAGGCAGGGGGGAGAGAGCGCCCACGTGAGGGGTTGGTGGGCAGAGCGCGTGCCGGCCATTGAGGAAGGCACTTGACTCCCGCAGTAGGTGTATTTTCCTGTTTTTATTGCCCAACGCCTCGCATTGTGACCGCCCGGGGGACAGAGCTAGTGATCCCCTGGCCCCTCACTCTCCGCCCGCCTGTAGGGGCTACGGTCCACGTGTCCAGCCGACGGGGGGTGTCCCCTGGACCCCCTTCCACCCGGCCCACCACCCTCCCTCCACCTGATCTCACCTGCCTCGTTAACCCTCTCGCTCCCGCGCCCGACCTCGTGACAGCTTGTTTGATAATTGACAATAATCCATGACCAATAAATTACAACTCTCTCGAGCCGGCCCTCTTCAATCTGTGTGGGTGTCTGGACGGACGCCGCTTGTAGCGACATCCGTCCTCCCCCTTCCTCTTCTCCCCTCTCCCCCCCCCTCCCCCTCCCCCTCCATCCAGACCTCATTCCTCGTTCTCGCTCTCCCTGCCCACAGGCGCGTGGTAGTGACATTGAGCTAATCGTCCACTCTAAGGGCGGGCGACATCGCCCCTGAACGAGGGACCCTTACCAGAGCCCAGACCACTGAAGGAGAAAAGAACAATATCGGGACCGCTTCTTAGGTTTGGGGAAAGCAATTGTTCCCTGGGTCTTTATGCCTGGAATTACCTTCTTTGACCCCACTGTCTGGTTTCCTTGTATTCACACATGACAGCGCAGTTTTCTATGGAGGATCACAGTCCCCTCTGGTCATTTTCCTCCCTTGTCGCGAGGATTTGTTCCAGCTTAATGTCTTGTAGGACATGACCCAACAATGACATCTTGCTTTTTGATGGAAGGACCGTGATGACAATCGGACACGCGTTTGATTTCAATAACAATGTTGATTGTGGGCGTTGAGCCGTGACGAGAGAAGTTGTAAGTGAAAGGGTTAAGTGTCCAGATGTGATAGGGACAATACGAACATGGTAAAACGCTGCGGCCATGCTCTAATAAATCAGACAAGAACACACGCGCTTACAGAACTTTATCATCGTCCGCTCGTGTCTCTTTGTATTGTTAAACGCTCCGTTCTGTGTGTGTGTGTGTGTGTGTGTGTGTGTGTGTGTGTGTTATTTGGTTATGTATACTTTCATTGCAAGCGGACGTCGCGTCAGTGCCGAGGGGCCGTGATAACCTGATAATGTCCATAGCAAAGCGTTCTCTTTTGCACAGTATTGTGTTTACAATAAGAGAATAAAGTCCTGTTGATGTGTGTGTGTGTGTGTGTGTGTGTGTGTGTGTGTGTGTCTGTGTGTGTGTGTGTGTGTGTGTGTGGTGTCTGTCTCTGTGTGTGTGTGTGTGTGTGTCTGTCTGTGGTGTGTGTGTGTGTGTGTGTGTGTGTGTGTGTGTGTGTGTGTGTGTGATGTAGCTGGCAACATTTCATCATTAAATCAGACGTAAAACATTTGAAATTTAAAAAAAAGAAACCACTCCTTTATGTGTAATTATAAAGTCAGCATAGCAGAATCTCCAGCCACACATTGATATCAATGTGCACTTTCTTTTTCAACTCACACACATAACAGGACACATACAGACAAATGATGACGTGATCCAGTGTGCTTTGAATTCATTGGGGTTTTTTTTAATGATTGTCAGTTACAAAACCGAAGCATATATGGATATGTACATCCATTAATTATTACATACAGTAAACAGTTCCACGATCCCGCCGCACAAGCATAATAAATACCCAGCCCGCAGTGTACATTGGTACGTATCAACAACTGTACAATTATGCATGTATATTTCGCCGCTGCACACGAGGTGCAACGAGTACATAGGACGAAAAGAAAACAATCTCTATGATTACTGCGACATAACCAGATGAGTAAGGGCGAAATTGTGCAGTATTTCTAAACCACCACTTCAGTTGATAATTGATTCACATTCCTCTTGGAAATATCTGTAGGTAACAGGTAATACGCCGTGTATCAATATTGCTACCAACATCTGTCGTAACCATAGTTCAAACAATGATTTCTAGGTCCAATGGAAACTTGTCAGTGCAGGAAAAGGAGGGGAATACGAGGATTGGGAGGGGGGGGGGAGGAGGGGGGGAGGAGAGCATGTCTGTATAATCCTATCCTTTGGAAACTTGTCTTCTGTCGTCAGGAAAAGATAACTCAGTCGGACCATTCGGATCCAGTGGCATGTGAGCGACGATTTGAGAATTCTCGGAAATTCCAGATGTCGTGGCTTAGTATTCATATTAAAGAAAGAGGAACTTACTACAGAGAACATCCTATCGTTTCCCGAAATTTGATGTTTTGTCTCTACATTAAATTTAAAATACCTAAGTACACAAATATATTAGATAATAATAATAATAATAATAATAATAATAAAGCATACTACACGAGTTTCCTTGAATCTGGAATTGTAATTTTCTGGAAGCTGTGGTACATTTTTCTTATCAGGAAAATAATGTATATGTACACTCGAGTTCTCTCTCCAACTGTCTTAATTCAGACATAACTTCTGCAGTCTGCCTTTCAATGGCATCTGAAGAAATAACATCACAGACATAATCATTACACACACCCGGCCTAGCTGTCAATGTCAAAAGTCCCAATGACTCTGTAGAGAAGTTCCAAGACGGACCAGACACACCAGTGAAGTACAGCGCCATCTTCACATGACACCGTGTTAAATGTGCAGTCTTTGTTACTTCGCACCTGACACCAAAGTCTGCAGTTTACTGAGGTTTCTCGGTTGGTTTTTTTGTTGTTGTTGTTTTTTTTCCCGTCAGCTCAGGGAACATGTTGGTCATGCTCTCGCTGACTACTAAACTGCCATCACCACTACCACTCTGTATCGAGTCTGGCATATTTGTATGTGGTGCCACAAACTGTCGGACAGGAAGGAATGTATGTGGTGCCACAAACTGTCGGACAGGAAGGAATCAGTGTATGTTTGAGTCGGAAGCCCTTGTACCCTGTGTCCGAAGACAAGTTTCTATCGGTTGGCGTCTGGTGGATGCAGGATTGCCTTCATACCACGCTACTAAGGAAGTGGATGAGACTCAACACGTAGTGGGCTGGAACCAAACTCACGCTGCTTTGGTCCAACATCTCTTTCAATTATTCAGACGCAATACACACATTGTTTTGTCTCCTTTTTTTTTTACAGGTCTGTCCCAGCACAAGCAGATCGGAGAAGAATTACTGAGCTAGCAAAGTGTCATTTGCAGAAGAGCTGCCCGTTGTAGCCTCTCTCATCGTCCAGTCTAAGCGTGGAAACCTCTCCCATCGTCCAGTCTAAGCGTGGAAACCTCTCCCATCGTCCAGTCTAAGCGTGGAAACCTCTCCCATCGTCCAGTCTAAGCGTGGAAACCTCTCCCATCGTCCAGTCTAAGCGTGGAAACCTCTCCCATCGTCCAGTCTAAGCGTGGAAACCTCTCCCATCGTCCAGTCTAAGCGTGAAAACCTCTCCCATCGTCCAGTCTAAGCGTGGAAACCTCTCCCATCGTCCAGTCTAAGCGTGGAAACCTCTCCCATCGTCCAGTCTAAGCGTGAAAACCTCTCCCATCGTCCAGTCTAAGCGTGGAAACCTCTCCCATCGTCCAGTCTAAGCGTGAAAACCTCTCCCATCGTCCAGTCTAAGCGTGAAAACCTCTCCCATCGTCCAGTCTAAGCGTGAAAACCTCGGCCTGGAAGTTTGGAAGCTCCACTACAGCAGTATGACACCTCACATAGTAAAACGTTCCACTGCTCTTTGAGAGGTTTTGTTCTTCAACACTGCTACAAAGCCGCAAAGTTGCTTGATTTGTGCACTTTTACCCATGTCTCTCTCAATACTCTCCAACAGAACGACAGTCCGAGTTCTCGATCATCGTGGCGTTGCTACAGATTCAAGTTTACAGTCTGACCAGTTCAGAGCCCAATGATTCCCTCAACAGATCTGCAACACGATCCGTCGCTCATCAAAAGAACGGGCATCAGACACTCTTGGTGGTCGTGTTGCAGCAGGTCCAAGTCAAGTTAGAAACAGTTCAGCACACTTCTCATCCCGACCATCATGATCTCGTAAGGGTTCCAGTCGTAAAGGTCTTGGTTATTGCATTGCAACAGACCCAGAGTACGCTTTTCGCAGTTCTGATCTCTTGTCATCTCGATCTGTTGCTCCTTATATGTCGAGGGTGGAGCCGAGCAGTTCTGAGCAGATGAACAGATCAAGATTAATTATTCTCAGTTCTGATCTCTTCTCATCTCGATCTGTTGCTCTTCATATGTCGAGAGTGGAGTCAAGCAGCCCCGAGCAGTCTGCCTCTGTCTGTACCTTGTGTTTGCGCGGATCTTCTGGTGTCCAGATCTTGGCCACCATGGTGTTGTTGGGACCCGGTCCTCGCCGCTTCTCGTCCGTCCATGACAAGGAGTGACCAGCCAGAGGTGGATACCCGTACGCTTCTGCTTCCGCCATACCTGATGACAAAACAAAGCACGTCATGTCAAGACATTGTAAATGTACCGCGAAATAGATTGTCTTAACACAATAAGTTTATTTTGTGTTCTTCTCCGCTGACCAAACGCAAAACTATACCGGTAACGAAACAAACATAAACAAACACACACCAAAATGATGAAATAAAAGAACCAGTCAAGCGAGAAAATGAAGATAAAGTCTCCGAAAAGCAGAAGTGTAAAGGCTGCAGACAGAAACTGCATAACACCTATTTGTTTATCAAATGTTTAACTGTAGAATCTCCGCAGTTTCACTCATTTGAGCTAAATTATTTTTAAAACAGAAATTACGAGCACTACATATCCTGTTCTATGTTTCGACAAAATAAAAACAACAACAACAAAAACAACAACAACAAAAACCCTACAAAAAATTGCTGGTGATTGCGAGATGTGCATTTCGCATAAACTGTCACAGGCCCAAGTGAACGTGTCGCTTCTCCTTGAGTTCACCCCGTGTTGTCTTCACAATTCCTAAAAGGCCAATTATTCCCTCGCGAAACAGACAGCCTCGCCTCTAGAAGGATGAATAGTTCAGCGTTAATTGAAATCTTCCCCGCCTTTCAATTTCCAACATCCCGGAAGCATCAGCAGCAAAGCCTCTTGTATTGTGTGAAACAATGTAAATATGGGCGCCAGGATCGACCGACGACTGGCTGGCCATGAAATATTTTTCTATGTCTAGGGCTTGGATCGGTTTGGTTTTATCCCACGCCCGCGTATTATTTTGTTCTCTGGTAGAACAATATCTTGGATTTTCATTTAGATTTGTTTGTTGTATCTATTTACTTATTTACTTATTTATTTATTGAACATGGCAACCGCACCCCCTAATACGAAGGCCAGAGGTCGACATTTTAGATAGAAAAAGCTTTTCTCATTGTCTTCTTCTTCTTCTTCTCTTTGAACGTTTCTTTTCTTTTCTTTTATCGATGGGTTAAAAGTTCCAAAAGTTACCCGTACCTCCCTTACCCGAAAATCTACCAGTAGAAATTACAAATGTTTTTTTTTTTTTTTTTTTTTTTTACTGCTTCAACCACATTTCTGGCTGGAGGTTAACTGGAGGTTTTCCCGAGCGAGGTCTGGTGTAACTGTACCACCACAATCGTGATGGGCGCCCTGTGAACCAAACCAGCTGTCCAGCGCTACGACGTAGAAACTCGATGGCACTTTCTTCAGCACGGAGACCGCCTCCATCTTTTTTCCCCCTGTCGCACAATCCCCCCTCTTGTTTCTGCCGTTATTCGATCGATCAGAGCAGGAGTTACGACTCCCAGGCAATCGATGAACAGAGCCTTTGGTTAACGCTTAGCGGATCGATGTTCCTCAAATTGCGTCCCCCCTTTGCTGAGCTCTTCTTTTCTGGAGGAAGCGTTTCCGTTCCGGGGACTTCAAGAGGAGGCATGTTGAAGATGTCCCTGCATGAGAGTTAATTTGAATCGTTTGGTTACGTCGAGTTTTCTTGAAAACGTCTGTTGTGGCGGTTTGTCGTGTTAGGGATTGTTACACGTATTAATTTTGTATTCATGAAATGGCTTTTCCCCCTCTCCTTCTCTCTTTCTTATCTTCGGAGGGGTGCGAGGATTTTGAGATGTAATTTTAGTTTCTTAAAAAATATATTTATTTGACAGGCGTATGACGTTTTCGTTTCAGAATGAAAAAAAAATTCCAAATACCTTAAAAATGCAGTTGCGTATTCGTTACAAGAAGCACGAAAAAAATATCTAATATTTTCGTGCTTCTTGTAACGAATACGCAACTGCATTTTTAAGTTATAATTATTTTTTACAGTTTTGCATTTGAGGAAGCTTAAAACTGTTAATGGCATTGATTTTATATAGTTCGCGGTATTGTCAAACAGCGCGTCTTCTAGATGTATACGGGCTATGTTCTGTACTTTCCGAGCAGGTAAGGTTAGAGAAGGGGCGTTAGAAAGTCCTGTAGTCTCTGGATGACCATGGGTGTGACAGGTAAGGCCAGGGGTCAGGCCTTCAGAGGCCGTTGGAAGGGGGTGGTGATACGGGTGTGACAGGTAAGGCCAAGGGACAGGCCTTCAGAGGCTGCTGGAAGGGGTGGTGATACGGGTGTGCTCAAGGGTTTACACAGAGTGACCGAACCGCCCGCTACCGCGACAACAAACTAATTAGGGGGCCGGCAGTCAGAGAGGTGATAATGACACCAATGGAGGGTGGAAACCCTATATTCTACCCCACGACCACAGGGCTACATCTATTTCTACTTCTAGCTCTGTACCAATGACAAACTACTGCAGCGCGCGCTACCGTGGCACTGTCAAGAGAGAGAGAGAGAGAGTTTGTGTGGGGTACAGAGCGTGGACTTCTGCTTCATGTTTGATTATGATTCGGATAGGATTTAAACTGAGCGGCTGATACACTCAGAGTACTGTGCTTCCTGAAAAGAGTGTGAGTATCTGAACAAACATTATAATAGATGATTTTTTTATGACTATTAAAAGCTAGCAAAAAATTCTCGACATTTAATCAAAATATACATATCATAATAACTCATATCATATAAAATACACATCCTGTGTTTTCTAAAAATTATTTTTTAACTGCTGTCGTAATAAAAAAAATCCATAACTTTATTTTTCATATATAATTAATATTACATCGTGTTCTTTTATTTACAAATTAATGTAACCCGACTGGAGCCAAATATTTGTACTGGCCTTTTTCTCGTTGTTTCGTCTTTGATATCACCCTTACGTGGTGGAAAAGGACGTTAAACTCCCAAACACCAGCCCTTGTACATCAGAACATCGAAATGCTGCTCTCTCTCTCTCTCTCTCTCTCTCTCTCTCTCTCTCTCTCTCTCTCTCTGCTTAATGCGTTCAAACATTTGCCTTTTCAATCTCTGAAACATCTTGAGTGGTGCGTAGATAGTGATAAATATAATAATGTTTGTCCCCTTTTTCCATTTGTAATTCCAACCATCTCTCTCTCTCTCTCTCTCTCTCTCTCTCTCTCTCTCTCTCTCTCTCTCTCTCTGTGTAGGGGGGGGGGGGGGCATGATATATTTCTGTCAAAACTTCAACGGTTGGAAAATAAAGATTTTTCATCATCATCATCATCATCATCATCATCGTCGTCGTCGTCGCCCTCATCATCATCACCTCTCTCTCTCTCTCTCGTCATTTTTTTTTTAAATCCCAGAGCGAGGGGTATGGGGAAGCCGGAGGAAAAATGGGGTGGGAGTGTGGGGATGGGGGGGGGGAGGGGGAGGGGAGCGACGATGCGTGAAGGGCGACGCTTGCAGGGAGGGCAAACACGTCCAACGAGGCAGATGAAAAACCTACTTGCGCTAACGAGCGTCAACATTAGACACGGCCCTGTACCATGTCGCCTTTATTCTGCCGTATTCACACTGGACACACGTCTCCAGCACCGACCCATTGACCCCTCCAACCCTCCCCCTCCCCCTCGCCACTCCCTTCCCTCCCTCTGTACAATACATCCAGCGTCCAGCGCCACCCCACCAATAATCAGACACACGAGAAATGCATCTGTCCGCATCTAATAAAACGCAAAAGAGAGCGCGAAATAAGAGCAGGGCATAGGTGGGCCACAATTACAAGAGCCCTTGGGGCAAGGAGGGAAGTGTCCCTCTGACCACAAATCAGGAGAAAGGGTCCAGGGCCCGATAGCGTCGACGGTCCGAGCGCTCGCGACGCAAAATGAGGACACTGGCACGTGCAGACAAGGCTGTCTACATGTACTTGAGTTGTTAACATGCTGCACATGCTTGTCAAAACCTCGTCAATACGGGTTTTTCGGGGGGTAGAAGAGGGCGGGTGAGTGGGAGGGTGGGCGTAGGGAGGGAGGGGGCGGGCGGTGAATGGAGCGATTGTAGTTTTCTAGTCAGCGAACTTGAAAGGTGCTAGGTACATACGGTATAATTACTTTCTGATACACCCCCAAGCTCCACCATTTTCGCCAGCGCGGACGAGGGATCGTTTGTTTGAGATAAGAACAGGTACATTGTGAAGAACACAAAAATACACGAATTTTGACAACGATGTGTATTATTGAGGCACACTCCCCCTTCACCCGCTCTCTCCCCCCCCCCCCCCCCCTCTCTCTCTCTCTCTCTCCCTCTGTGCGGTTGGACTGACTTCTACAATTTTCACTGTGTTTGTCACAGCGGGTTGTAAAACGCAGAGTCTGAAATAAGTATCTGTCCAGTGAAACTTCATTTATTGTTCACCGCTTCGATATAAGTAATTTTTTCTCGCTATACACAAAATAAACCAAAACATTTTTTCTCTACATGTTTTCCTGGAAGAAATTGTGTTCAAGTTACTGTTGCTTTTATTTCACGAAATTATTATTTCGTTGCAAATTACTATCTCGTGCGTACCAAATCAAAACATTTTCATAAATGAAATATCTGAATAGTCTACCATGTAGCTTTGGCTGAAACTTCACCATTCTGAGAAATGCAAAATTCTGAATTTTGAAATTTGACAATACAACTTTGTTGCGCATCTCCTTCAATATTATCTTTCAGACAAATATACGTGCTTCCTAACTTTGGATACTCTCTGTCAAAGGGCTTGTTCAATTAATTTTAGAATTAGTTGAAAATCTGCGTGTTGTGTTACGTGAAATTTTTAAAAAGTAACCTAGTTCCTAGCACGGACAAGGATGTAAGCAGCTGCAAACGCCTGCTTTCTGTCTGTGTCTATTGTGTGTCTCTGCTGTGGTGTCAGCAGAAAAAGGGCGACAAAAAGAAGATTATTCAAGAGGTGCCCTTCACAGGATTTTTTTTTTTTTTTTTTTTTGTATCAGGTATGTACACACAGACAAACCGTTGTCATTTCTAAAGGTGAAATTATGAACAGAATTACAACGATCTTTGCCTGTTTTTCGTTTAGCATTTCAAGACGGTCAGTCATAATTACCAAGGACGCTGCCACACAAAGCGCGAATAAAACAATCTTAACGAACACACTAAGTTCAGGCTTAGATTTTTGGCAGTCTCTAGAAAGGAGTAAAATTGTTTTTAAAATAAATAAATAAATAATCAAACAGAGGAGACAGTTTCGGTGAAGAAGCAGAAAATTAAAAGACTAGCATTCACTGAAGGTTGGTGACTGCTTTGTGTTTTCACAAACTAATGAATTACAAAACAAGACAAGATTCAAACAACAAAAAACGCTGGTTTTGAAAACGAACGGGTGGGGGGGGGGGACTTTTTCACCCCAGAGATACAAGAGCCTTGAGCAAACAACTTACAAAACTAACAGCAAAAGCCAGCACTTCGAAAATAGCGTTATAAGTATGCACCTCGCGATCTAACACTGTCATTGTCCGCTAAAAAGATGGTCTCAGCGAAACGCGAATTTTCTATCTTTGACTGCTGGAAACGGTCCCTTTCCGATCATCCATTTTAGCGATTTGTCAACTAGACTAACGTAACCCTCAAACCCCACGGCAAGGTACTGTCATATGAGGAATCAAAACAAACAACCAGACTAAATATACAGACCGCTGTTGAAAAGAAAATGCTCACCAACTGAGACACCTCTCTCTCTCTCTCCCATTGCAAGGTTGCTTTAATGAATTTTTTTTAACGAGCATATGATAAGTTCATCTTGTCAATGTCCAGACTGTTTCTCTGTATTTCCACCATTGCAAGGAAAGAAATGTGTTCAAACCAACCAGACTAAGACAAGCGAAACAAAAGCAAAACAAAACCAAAAACAAAACCAAAAACAAAACAAAAACAAAACAAACCAAACAAACAACAACAACAACAAAAAACCAAACGTTGCTCCTGCTTACCTCTGTGACAGTGAATGATGACTTTCTTGGGCTGCTCCCCAACGTGGTTGTTGACGTTCTCCTTGGCCTGGGAGTCGTTCTGCACCAGCTCCGCCAAAAACCCGATGTAGCCGATGGCCAGGCGCAGAGTGTCCACTTTGGACAAGCGCTTCTCGTACGGCAGAGTCGGAATGTGTGTCCGGAGACCCTCGAAGGCGTCGTTGATGCTCTGCATGCGTCTTCTCTCCCTCATGTTGGCCGCCTGTCTCTGCTGGATCTGCTGCTGCTGGCATTTCTTCTTCTTCCGTCGGACTTTCCCAGCCAGGGAGTCCCGAGGGTCAGCGTCCTGGGAGGAGGGATAGGGCGGAGAGGAGAGAGGGGAAGAGGAGGAGGATGAAGACGCTGACGATGCGTTGGATGAGGTGGAGAGTGGGGAGAAGCTGCCGAAGCTGAGGCTGGTGAACAACGGGTGGTGATGGTGAGGGTGATGGTGGTGGTGGTGATGGACGTAGCTGTGGCTGGTGTCGTTCATCGTGGAAAGTTCTCCGCAGGTCACAGCAGGCTTAAAACAAACAGGCTTTCATGAAGGAAAACCTGTCTTTATATATTAAAAAATTGTCCCACTGAATTTTTTTCTCAATGAAACGTCCGTCTTAAAAAGTGCTCATGAGACTTGTTGACATGGCCAGCACAGACTGTCCTACTGAAAATGTGTTTCCGCCAGTGAAACGTCCACCTTGTATTAAAAATTTTGCCTTTATATCAAAGACTCCCCAGCTGAAAAAAAATTGCTTTCGCCAACGACGAGTCCACCTCAAAAGCGACCTCAAGAAACTTGTTGACAGGGACAACAAAACAAAACCGACACTTGTAGAGCTGCGGCTAATGACTTAATTGCTCCTAATGTGTCGCTCGGAAGTAATCACTCGACCACGAATCCCCGGAGACAAGCAATGCGCTTCCGTGATTTCCTTCCGACGCAGACGACGGCCACTTCCGATGAGCCCGACCTTGCATCGAACGCTGCATTCTAATATGGAGACCCCGGTCGATATCGGCACGTGCGCCCGGTCCCCCGCCAGCCAATGACAGGGCGCGAGAGAGGCGGGCGTTTCGCGCGTGCGTGCTGAGTGGTGAAAGTGGGGAGAGGAGGGGCCGATCGAGCGACTCTGGGGACAGGAAGGAGGAGGAGGTGGTGAGTGGGGAGGGTGGGGTGGATTACCTCAGGGGTTGCTTCTCTGCTCCCTCTCCTTCCCGTTTTTCGGTACCCTGTCCCTCCCTTTTCGGCGCCCTGTCATCATCCCCGTAGCCCGTATTATAGTGACTTCATGTTGCTGTAGTCTTCACCCTTTCACTCACTTTTCCCCGTGCTCTTTTCTTCACTCATTTGTTTAATGTTAGCGCGCGGTACCCAGGTGGAAACTCTAAGTGGTCGTTCGCCAGTAATTTACCATCCCTTTTCTTTATCAGCCTCAGCAGTTCTTTCAGTCCTTCTTTCACGGATCAGTACAAGTCATCACCGATGCATTACTGTGACAACTGTGACACTACAGTCTAATTTCTTCTGCTCCGTTACAGACGTTACAACCTGCCTGAAGTATTCTGCGGGTCGGACTTAGACTCGGTACTTTAAACAGCAACCGTAGTGGGAGAAAGTGACTCCGCAATTATCAGAAGTATATTTTCTTCGCTCCGTTACAGATGTTACAATCTGCCTGGAGTGGTCTGCGGGCCGGATTAAGCCACAGTACTTTAAAGATCTAAGCTCCCAACAAAAAGCTTTCCGAAGTGAGAAAAAAAAATTTACAGAGTCGACCGTGCAAGCACAGTCAACTCTGTCACAGTTGCAGAGTTTTCAGCATCCCTGAAACCCCAACAAAAGCCGAGGGCAGCCTGATTTCACAGCTCAGTTTGCGTTTTGACACTGAGCGAGAAAGATCGTGCAGCACTCAACATCCGCTAGACACTGTAGCGATGTGTCTCGCCAACTGACCGAAAGCCAAATAATGTCACGGCAAACTCGTGCTCTGGTTTTATAAGGGTCCCCGAAGCGCTGAAAACTATGCAACTGTGACAGAGTTGCCTGGATTATGCACACTCGAAGGAGTCGCAGTTTAAAAACAAACAAACAAAAAACAAAAACAAAAACGCAATGTTTGCGGCTTTCTGTTGAGGTAGGCAGACCTTTAAACAGCAACAGTGTTTACAGAGAGTGAGTGTTCGATTATGAGAAGGACATTATATCGCATGGTGAATTTGACGTATTGTTGAGTAACTGCCGTGCCTACCGCCAAGATACTACTATTAGCCGGCGCAAACAAAAATGAGATCGTTATCGCTTTAAGGTTCATTAGATATCGCCACTTTTTTAATTGAGAGATGGTGGTTTAAACAGCAACAGTGTCCACTGAGAGTAACTTCGCGATTACCAGAAGCACACTGCGTTGCATGGCAAATTTGATGTATTGTGTAGTGCCACTGAGTTGCCTTCCGATTAGGTACTGTTATTAGTTGGTGCTATACAAAATGAGGTCTTACCGGTTTTTATATCGCCGGCATGGCAAATTTGACAGATTGTACAATATAGTTTGTAACTGCCTTGCCTATCGCCAAGTTGCTGTTATTAGTTTATAATAATAATAATAATAATAATAATACATAGTTTTTATAGAGCACTGCCCTCCAAATTCCAAGGACTCGCTGCGCTCAAAGCACACACACACACACACACACACACACACACACACGCACGCACGCACGCACGCACGCACGCACGCGCACGCACGCACGCACGCACGCACGCACACACACACTGTCACACACACACACACACTGTCACACACACACACACACACACACACACACACTGTCACACACACACACACACACACACACACACACACTGTCACACACACACACACACACACACACACACACACACACACACTATTTACATCCCCTCTTACATACACTTTGCCAGTGCAGCGACTACTAGTTGGCGAAGTACAAAAATAAGATCGTCTTTTCCGTCTAAAGGTTCATGAAATCTCACGACCTTTTCATTGAGAGATGGTACTTAAAACAGCAAACAGTACCTACACACAGTGACTCCGTGATTATCACAAGTACATTGTGTCGCATGGCAGATTTGGCGTAGTTTTTAATGCTGAGTCACTGCATTGCCTACCGCCATGATACTGTGTTATCGCTTAAGGTTCATTAGATCTCACTTTTTAAATGAGAGATGGCAACAGCAATTCCCACATAGAGTGACTCCGAGAATACCAGATGACCATTGCGTTGCACGGCAAATTTGACGTATTGTGTAGCACCACTGAGTTGAAACCGCCAAGGTGCTGTTAGTGGCTGGCGCAATACAAAAATAGATCGCCCTTGCTAAAGGCTCATTAGATCTAATGAGTTTTTAATTGAGAGTTGATACTTGAAACGGCAACAGTAGCCACAAAGAGTGGCTCAGCGATTATCAGAAGTACATCATATCCCATGGTAAATTTGACGTATTGTTGAGCCACACTGCCTTGCCCACCGCCAAGATACTATTAATATAGCTGGTGCCAACAAAAACTAGACCGTCAATGCTAAAGGTTCATTAGATCCTACGACTTTTTAATTGAGAGATGGTACTTTAAACAGCAACAGTTCCCGCAGAGAGTGACTCTGAGATTACCTGAAGTACGTTGCGTTGCATGGTAAATTTGACGTATTGTTGAGTCACTGCCTTGCCTACCGCCAAGATATCGCCCTTGCTAAAGGTTCATTAGATCCTACGACTTTTTAATTGAGAGATGGTACTTTAAACAGCAACAGTTCCCGCAGAGAGTGACTCTGAGATTACCTGAAGTACGTTGCGTTGCATGGTAAATTTGACGTATTGTTGAGTCACTGCCTTGCCTACCGCCAAGATATCGCCCTTGCTAAAGGTTCATTAGATCCTACGACTTTTTAATTAAGAGATGGTACTTTAAACAGCAACAGTTCCCGCAGAGAGTGACTCTGAGATTACCTGAAGTACGTTGCGTTGCATGGTAAATTTGACGTATTGTTGAGTCACTGCCTTGCCTACCGCCAAGATATCGCCCTTGCTAAAGGTTCATTAGATCCTACGACTTTTTAATTAAGAGATGGTACTTTAAACAGCAACAGTTCCCGCAGAGAGTGACTCTGAGATTACCTGAAGTACGTTGCGTTGCATGGTAAATTTGACGTATTGTTGAGTCACTGCCTTGCCTACCGCCAAGATATCGCCCTTGCTAAAGGTTCATTAGATCTCACGGGTTTTTAATTGAGAGTTGGTACTTAAAACAGCAACAGTTGTCACAAAGAGTGGCTCAGCGATTATCAGAAACGCATCATATCCCATGGTAAATTTGACGTATTGTTGAGCCACACTGCCTTGCCTACCGCCAAGATACTATTAATATAGCTGTTGTTTTCTGTACTTATGAGCACACTTACAAGTTTTTGACTTGTTGTGCTCGGCCTCGTGGAAATTGTGTGAAAGTGCATATGTATATTTGTTCAAAACGAATAAAACTGTTTAAACCAATATAGCCGTTGCAATCGCCATCGCTAAAGGTTCATTATATCTCATGACTTTTCAATTGACAAATGTAATTGTATCATGTGAATTCATTCCCTGGGCGGTATTCACATTAACATTGGACCCGCATGGTATCGTATTAAGGTGCTGTCTTTGTTTCTCACTCGGCGCAATTTGTATGCGTTTGTTAGTTCACGTGGTCATAATTATTATCACCGTGAAAATCATCCAGTCGGATTCAATTCCATCCAGCATGTTTGTGTAAATATTTATTGCACGAGGTATGTGCGTGTGGGGGGGGGGGGGGGAGGTAGTTTCTAGTAGTGTGGGTTTTGTTGTTGTTGTTGTTGGTGTTGTTGTTTTTTGGGGTGTTTTTGGTCTTATGATTTTTTTTTTTTGATTTTTTTATTTTTTTTTTTATTTATTTATTTATTTATTTTTATTTTATTTTTTTTTGGGGGGGGGGGGTGTCATCTGTTTTTCGACTCTTTGTTTTGCTGGGAATGTTTTGTTTGTTTGTTTTGCTTTTTGTTGTTGTTTTGTTTCGTTTCGTTTTACTCACGGAAGTTTTTTTTATATTATTATTACAGGTGCACCTGCAAAACTGCCTAAAATGTACTCGGATCGCTGTTGCTGTTGCTTAGAAGAAGAAGAAGAATACGACAATAACAGCAACAACAACATAGCAATGATACTTGAAAACACCTTGTGGAACTATAAGGGCATTTGTACTTGTCACAAACGTGACACAAACCATGCAAAACGACCATCACTCACACACACACACACACACACACACCAGAAGGCCACGGGCAGGGCGTGTGTGTGTGTGTGTGTGTGTGTGTGTGTGTGTGTGTGTGTGTGTGTGTGTCCGCTACAGAAAGGACATGTGACCACAATGGCGCACAAAGTCATCTCGGGTCCTGGTTGACTCTTTCCGGCTGGATAACCAGCGTGCATGATCATGAAAAGAAATCAGGACACACGGCCTCTTCAACAATCTGTGCTGAGGACACAGGCCAGGCTGGGACTGTTGTGGGGGGGGGAGGAGGAGGGGGTACGGGGTGGACAAACGGGATGCGTGGGGAGGGGGTATAGTGGGAGGGCCGGGTGTGGGGGAGGCGAGAGGATAGTAGTGAGGGACAGACAGGAATGCTGCTCTCTCAAATCAAATGTGTTTCGTTTCATTTCGTTTAAGTTTTTCGGGCAGAACGGAGAGATGAGAATAGTATAATACTATCAATATTTCCTCCGGTGGTTGACCAAAAAAACAAAACAAACTCAGGCCAAATCCAGTCTTCTATAAGCAGGGCTGTCGCTGAGAAAATGTCGTAAAACACCACTATAGACTGACTGAGAAAATGTGACTACAGCCCTGTGCAAAGGAGAAGTCTCTAGACTAGCGGATTTATGTATGTTGTTTATTGTCTTTTACTGATTTGGTGGGCGGGTTTGTTGTTGTTGTTGTTGTGCGGTGTGGGTGGGTGGGGGGTCATTAGAATGTCTTATCTGGTTGTGCATCATCCCCATCCCTGGGATCCTTTTTTTTTTTTTTTTTTTTGGGGGGGGGTTAAATTTTATCCAGGCCCAAGACCCGATGAAGCACTAATGAATCCCGTCCATGAGGTCACACCCAAGAGTAGTCCAGCCTCTCTTGTTCCGTGTTCCGCTACTCAGAATTGTTTCTTTCTTTTTTTTTCCTAAAGCCACGGACATTACGTTTTGTCTTCCTCCGCCCAGAAACCATCGACACAGGAGAATGACCCTCTAAACTCACCGTCCCGTACTTCTCAGAGTGACAACAACACTCAAAATCACAACAGGACATCTGCTCTCATAGTAGCCACCGATTCCGATATTTAATTTTACCAAAACTGCCCATGGCAAACTAAGAACCCATTTTCAAAGAGGGGGGGGGGGGAGAGGAAAAAAGAGAGTTTTTGAAACTGATTGCCTCTCATCTGGAGTGTCGGTCAACTAGCCTGGAGCATGTGTCTTAAGATACGGACCCTGACTTCTTCAGCGTGGACAGGGAGTCACATGTTAAATCTTTGTTGGACTGCAGTCACAAGAAGTCCTTTTGGAGAAAATGAAGTTCAAGAGTTGACGAACTGTTTAATTTCTGAGCTTGTGTTGAAGACTCTCTCTCTCTCTCTCTCTCTCTCTCTCTGGTAGTGCAGAAACGGCAACTTTTTTTTTTTCATGCCTATAATTTCTTCCGTTGTAAAAGAATTCTCTCTCTCTCTCTCTCTCTCTCTCTCTCTCTCTCTCTCTCTCTCTCTCTCGTTGCTGCCTCTAAAATAGGTCGGTGGGTGTTTGAGGGTATGACGTCTTTGTCCTCCTCATATTCGTCATATCAACGACTGTGCAACGAGGAATAGGTCAGCAAAAATATTCCGCCTCAGCTGGGATTCAAACTCAAGACCCGAGGAGCATTGCCAGTCTAAAGTTCACTGGTAATTGGATTCACGGCGTGCAAGCACGTGTGTGCGGTGTGTAGCGGTCACTGTAGCGATATTGGAATCGCCCGTCCCACTGCAAGTTGCGGATTATGCAGTTGACGGTTGACACTGCGGCTTTTGCGGCCTCCATATCTCTGTTGTTCGCTCTTCCCGCAAACTGATACACACGGGTGCAGCGAAAAGGGTATCGGAAACAATGAGACGCCGGCAGGGGAAACATGCCATGATTTGTCTTCCTTGATACAAATTATCTCCCTCGGTACAGTTTGTCTCCCTTTGATTGGAGCTCTCGCGCGATGGAGGTTCTGCGTGCCTGCCGGAGCGCGTGCGCGGATTAGGGCGACGCCTAGCGCCGTCACCGCACGCGACTGGATCTTCGGCGTACGAATCCCATAATTCCTGTAAAGTCTCGTAATTTCTCGTTTGTCGCGTGAGCCACGTGGCGCGTTGCCATTGGTGGAAGGAGACGTGGCCAGGGTGACGCTTGGGTTGATTACTTGTCAACACCGGTCAACCGCAAAAGCTGGCCGCCTGTTATTTTTGAGGGTAACAAATGAAGACCTTTTGTCGCTAAATCCGGGCTGTTGTTAATCTCATCCATCTCCTCTTCCGGTAAGGAGCGTGTCGCCCGTTTATTTTCATTTGTCAAAACATCTTAGCGTTTCTCTTTCGAAAGGAGAATATTGATGAAGTGATGGTGGGCTGTTGGGAGGCGGGGGGGGGGGGGGGTAGTTGCGGGGGAGTAAGGGTGTGTGTGTGTGTGTGTGTGTGTGTGTGTGTGTGTGTGTGTGTGTGAGAGAGAGAGAGAGAGAGAACTTAAATGCATGTGCACAAAAAAACAGCCAATGATTGTACATGTATCACCATCAAAATATTTAACAAGTTATCTATATAATTATCTAATGAATCACCATCTTTAAGTTTCAACCACATACAAAATTGGCTTTATATACTGAAAACGTCATTTTTATATTTTTTTTGGATGGGGGGTCTTTTTTTTAGAGGGCGGGGGTGGGGGTGGAGCGGTACGTGACAACAATGACGGCGTGTTCAGACTGGTCAAACGTTTTTGCACAAGTTGCCTAAACAGAAAAATAAAATTGCTGACGACAGCACGGAACTGCGTGGAAACTTACGTGACTGGCTGTACTGTAGTATTTGTCCCAACCAAAAGCAAAATAACCGCAATTGTGCGAGCCCGCATAAAAGAAAAAGGATTTTTCCCAGGAAGAGGTGGACACGTAAAACTGCCACCAATATCTTGAGGAAGATTGTCTTGCAGACGCTTTGTACCACAAGCCCGACTTTACACCTCCGCAGTGGCTGGGAGCAGGGGCTTTAGCGCAAATAGGGGGTCTGTGTTGTCAGGTCGGTGTGCACCCCTATCGCATCTTCCGCGCACGTGCAGCAAGGTCCTTCTCGCGTACGCGACACAATTAGGGCGCGCTGCCTCCACACTGTGTCCTCTGTTTCGTTAGCCGTCACCAGACATTCGACACTGTGTGAAATGGCTGCTAACGAACGAACGGACGGGAAGGACGGTCAGACTGGTTGTTTCACGGTCTGTGTCTGTGTTTCTGGCGGTGTTTGTGCAGACCTGTTCTAACATGGAGATCGGAAACGCTAGGGGGAGGGCGGAGGGGGGGGGGGGGGGGGGGCAAGAGAACTTTGAACAGCATCTGCGTGGGTCCGTGTGGATGGTTCGCCTACAGTCGAGTAAGCAAAGGAAATGGCTGTTTCAGTCGAAATTGTTTTCAGTTTGTGTCGATGGAAAAAAAGTCTATGACGTGGAAGTTTTGATTTCCGAACAGACTGTGTCAACGAACGGGAAGGCAAGATAGCAGAGTCAGTAACGCGCTGGTCCTTCGATGATAGGGTTGTCGGTTCGTATCCGGACCGGGAGTCAAAAACTTGTTTCCACCGCTTCGTTGTTTCCCCCCATCATTCATATAACGCTTATGTGGAGAGAAGGACCACCCCCACCCCGCCACCTCCCTCCCCGAAAAGAACACCAACCAACAACAAACAAACAAAACAAAAGAAACACCCCCCGCCGCACCCCCCTCCCCCCGAAAAAAATAACAACAAACAACAAACACACAAACCAAAAAACTCAACAAACACCCCCCCCAAAAAAAAAACAACAACAACAAACAACAACAACAAACAAACAAAACAAAACAAAACAAACAAACAAACAAACAAAAACAAAACAAGTATACTGCAACGAACAGAAATAAAAGGACTCTACATAACTGCCTTGTTTCTATGTTTGTCTAGAAGTTAAAAGTCCTCTAAAGGCTTTCACAGTCTTTTCCGTTTACCGCGCTATTGGTCACGGACGGTTCTTACTATACACGGTTTCGTCCAAACGTTTTCCACACAATACACGAGGACCTAAATCACCTCCCTCCGTCCCTCTCTGTCTCCCACCCAGCACACTGACTTTTGTCGTGGAGACAGAATAGGTTCATTGTACCGGGCAACACAACAGCATGTTAACCCTATATACCCGACGTGACCAAATAAAGGTGAAGTGTTTCCGATCCCTGCTGATCTCTCACCGTTGTGGCGCGATTTTGTGGGATGTGATTCCTTTTTCTCGGCCTGAAAGAAAAAGAGGGAAAACGGCAGCATTGTCATGGAGTCCTGAGATGATTTGAAAGGTGCGCTAGTGACACCCACGTTCATGCTTGTTTAGCGATGTTGGTTTTTGTTGTTGGTGTTTTTGTTGGTGTATTTTTTGTCTGTTTTGTTCTGTTTTTGTTTTGTTTATTTTCGTGGTTTTTTTTTGCGGGGGGGGGGGGGGGTGTTTGTTTGTATGTTTGATTGTGTGTGTGTGTGTGTGTGTGTGTGTGTGTGTGTGTGTGTGTGTGTGTGTGTGTGTGTGTGTTTTCGGGTGGTGGTGGTGGTGGTGGTATACGTATTGGTGGGGGGGGGGAGAGTTTAACGTCCTTTCCCACAACATATGAGTGATATCAAAGACGAGGCCACGAGGAAAAAGGCCAGCACAAATATCTGGTCCCAGCCGCGATTCGAACTCACGACCCGAGCGAACATACGTAAGGAATAGACATCACCTGAATGTAATTTGTTTTTGGTGTTGTTTGGAGATTATCATGCAGAGAATGAACGTTGAGTGAAGGTGCCAGTCAGCTTGCTTACCGCAGTGTATGTCTGGGTTATTATTATTTTTTTTTTTTTTATGAGAAGAGGAATGAACATCGAATAAAAGTATACAAGCCGCAACATTTCGTCGAAGACAGAAGATAAAGAGAACTAGTAAGAACTCGTCTCTCTCTGTCTCTCTGTCTCTGTCTCTCTCTCTCTCTCTCTCTCTCTCTGTCTCTCTCTCTGTCTCTGTTTCTCTCTCTCTCTCTCTCTCTCTCTCTCTGTCTCTCTCTCTCTCTGTCTCTCTGTCTCTCTCTCTCTCTCTCTCTCTCTGTCTCTCTCTCTCTGTCTCTCTCTGTCTGTCTCTCTCTCTCTCTCTCTTGGACCAATGTCTTTTACCGTTGACAAATAAAGTTTCATTTCATTTCATTTCTCTCTCTCTCTCTCTCTCTCTCTCTCTCTCTCTCTCTCTCTCTCTCTCTCTCTGTGTGTGTGTGTGTGTGTGTGTGTGTGTGTGTGTGTGTGTGTGTGTGTGTGTGTGTGTGTCCTTCACCTCCGAAGTTTCGAACCCCCTAGAGGCCGTCCCCTCCTGAAGTCAGTATCCTCAAACATTTAGTCACCCATACGACACCCCGCCGATTACAGTCATGTATGCTCAGTGTTCGCGCTCGTCTTTGCTCCCTGTATCGTATTTCTCTCCCCTTGCTGCAAAGTTATCGTCCTTCCCCAACGTCCACTATCGTACCCCACGCTCCGCTTGCCAGTCACCTGGAGTACACCTGCCTGTGTGTGCGGACATGAAGGAGACAAGAACGGGACCCGACCGCGAACAGAGTCAAGACAAACTGCACGTGCCGATCGCTCAGTGTACGCATGCGCCTTGTTTTCTGTGATGGTCTCCGACAACACGGGGTGTAGTCAAAACGGTTCCGAGTGTGCCCGGTGCTGCTCCGCTCCTGGGTGGATGGTTGGGTGTTTGAGGGTAGAACGTCCCTTCTACTGACCCTTTTCCAACACAGATGGGTGATGCGCTTGTATCAAAGACCGGGTAACGAGAAAAAGGCCAGCACAAATAGTTGGCACCATCCGGGATTCGAACTCACGACTCCAACATTGAAAGCCCAACGCTCTGCCGCTCGTCAACCCCGGCCCCCTTTTTTAAACGATGATTTATTTCAGATTCCCCCTGTGGTAGATGTGTGTGTGTGTGTGTGTGTGTGTGTGTGTGTGTGTGTGTGTGTGTGTGTGTGTGTGTGTGTGTGTGATCGAGCATGAGAAAGGTTAGACTTATAATTATCTGAAGTTATGCATATTTGATTTTATGCTATTAATTCCTAAGTCTTGCCATGTCTCGTTGGTATTATGCTTTTTATGTCATGTTTCTTATAATTATGGTGTCATGTATTTCGGGCAAAAAGCAATATCCCTTGTAGGGATGAATAAAGTATTTTCAATTCAAATCAATATTGTTTTACGTGACAGTTCATACTCCAGCCCAAAAAATCCACCTCAAATCTGAGGAAACCGGCGTGCTTTCCTAACCCGTACTGTGCCATCAGCACGTGACATTTCGGGCTAAACTGCAGGCTGGTGAGAGCAATTTATCATCCTAGAAATTTTGCTTAGTGCTGTGAGTCCAAAGACGAATTTCCATTTTCTACCTGTTATTTCATGGACAAGAAAGTATTTTTAAATTTGAATTTGAATTCAGTTTGAAACTTTTGAAGCGGAGTAGCACCGGAGGCGCCCGCGTTCATTTTTGATTACACCCCGAGGTGATGGGTCTCCGACAAGTGCAGAAAGTATGGCGGTGCGGGGCCCGGCCTGTGTTTGTTTAACGGACCGTGCACGTGCGGCGGATCGAACTCAGATCGATAGGTGTGGGCAGGGCTGGCGAAGATGATAGTGTTGCCGGCTGACAAACCGGGAAAGCGCCGGTCACACGCAGCAGTATCATGTTGTCGCCAATTTCAGTCAGTTTCGGCTGACCATTGGTGAGCGAACAGTTGATTTATTCAAATTTATATTTAAAAAAATACACATTAGACATGAGAGTGACACATGGTTCTGCTTTGTATTAAACCGGTTACAGATTAGATTTTATACTATTAAGTCTATTAAGTCTATTAAGGCTATTCAGTCTTAAGTCTTGCCATGTCTTGTTGGAATTATGCTATTTATGTCATGTTTCTTATAATTATGATGTCCTGTATGTATGGGCAAAATCCTGTTTAGGCAGGATTTTATAAATGTCAATTGTTTTTTGTTCCCCTCTTTCTCTCTCTCTCTCTCTCTCTCTCTCTCTCTCTCTCTCACACACACACACACACACACACACACAGACACACACACAGACACACACACACACACACACACACACACACACACACACACACACAGCTTCTTGTTGATAGTTGTGGTCTAACCGCTGTTTTGTTGCAGTTACTGTCGTTGTTGTTTTCATGAATTGGGGGTTCCCTACCAGAACGTACCATCTCTCTTCTTCCAGTGTGTATGGATAGTACCTTCTGGTAGAGAACCCCCGAAATATGAAAAGCCGAGCACGGTATTGTGTGAATTCGAGAGGGGTATAATCATAATGAAACAAAGAAAAATCGACAATCACAAAGTCGACCTTTCACACCTAAGGCTCAGTAACGTTCATCAGTTGCAGGCGATGTCGACCGTCAGCGAAATGGAGAAAGCCAAGGCGAGGCCTTTAATTAAACCCTGATTATGCCCCCCTCCCCCCCCCCCCCCCCACTAGCCTGCCCTCTTTCTTGATGCATCACACCAAGTCACCCATTCACGGCCGCGGACCAGAACCTAGAATGGTGTACATGAATGTGTTTGAAAGATTTTTGTTCTTGGAAACGAAATCCTGTGTGTTAATCAAACAAAAACAAACAAACTCTAAATACTTTTTTTTTAAAAAAGAAAGAAAGAAAGTTCAACACATGTTGAGATATAGCCCAGTTTATTCCCAGAATTTCGACTGAAAGTGTCGTAATACTAAACTGTGTTTGTTTCCTGATGCAGGCTGTCCAGCTGAACTTGTGGGAATAAATGTATGTGTCTTCTTTTTTTTTTCTTTTTTTTCTTTTTTTTTTTTTGGGGGGGGGGGGGGGGCTTTAGATTGTAAGGCGCCTAGAGCTCGTTCATCGGGGATAGGCGCCCTATAAATATTATTGTTATTATTATTGTTATTGTCTGTTGTTCCCTCCTTTGTTTTTAGTAGCTGGTGGTTTGTTTTGTTGTTGTTGTTGTTGTTGTTGTTGTTGTTGTTTTCGGCACTGTAAATCTTTTTAAAGCATTTTAAGCACTTTTTTTGCAGTTTAGCGCATTTCCACCCGTTTTTCAGCATTTTTTTTTTTTGGTGGGTTTTAATGTGTAACCAGAGGACAGGACGGGACAGAAGTGACTTTCCTTCACATGGGGTTGAGTAACATGGTGATGAGCAGGCGGGCTGGGGGCGTGTGTGTTAATTACTACAAGCATCCATCACGCTGTCTTCATTCACATTACCAGAGCAACACCAGAACGCCTCTTTATGGTGTATCTGATACTTGTGACAGTATTCAATATTCATCAACTTCAACAACCCAGGCGAAAGTTTTCACTACGCACAATTAGTATCGTATTTTTTCTAACTACTGATACAGTGACCATCCGCCTAAAATTGTTTGGTGATATCACAATCAGCGGGTCGGCATTTTCTGTCGTGTTCATGATGAGAAAATGAGTGGTTGACCAGTGGTCAGCTGTGAAACCTATAATCACAATGTCCGATCGTCACAGAGTTATTCGATATTAGATATCCCTGTGTCGGGCTGTATAACTGAACCGCTCCTTCACAATCAAGTTTTAAAACCAGCCTGTACAAACATCTAACGTCGCCAACAGAGAAATCTTTTTTACATGTGTACAATATTCTGGCCACATGTTCTTCTTCGTATGCCTGATACGAGTATGACTGTGCGTGCGTGCGTGCGTGCGTGCGTGCGTGCGTGCGTGCGTGCGTGCGTGCGTGCGTGCGCGCGCGCGCGCGCGTGTGTGTGTGTGTGTGTGTGTGTGTGTGTGTGTGTGTGTGTGTGTGTGTGTGTGTGTGTGTGTGTGAGAGAGAGAGAGAGAGAGAGAGAGACAGACAGACAGACAGACAGACAGAGAGCAGTCACCATAGTGTGCGTAGGTGTGTGTCTTTTTACTTTCTTTTTTGTTTTGATTATTTGTATTTTTATCTTTTTTTATTAGAAGTATTAAGCAACGATAGGTATGCAAATTGGCAATGTCAACACCTACACCGTTGAAAAATAAAGTTCCACTGATTGATTCTCGGCGTGTAATCGACCAATGTTTTGATGCAAGTAGTTTCAGAAAATAAATTGATCAAAATGTTAACATCAGACTGCGTTGCTGTACTCTGCCATGTACGTGCCAACCGGATTTAAGTCCCCCAGCCGGTGGATTTGCGGGTGAAGGTTGTGGTAAGCGGGTGGTGGTGGTGGTAGTGGTGCTGGGGTGGAGGGGGTCGTGGGGAGAGGGGTTTCTTTTTTTTTCAGT
>JACVVK020000408.1:177500-340000 GCA_018292915.2 Batillaria attramentaria | reverse complement strand
CCTGAGCATTATTATAAGCCTAGCTTGTTCATGCTCAGAAATTGTTTATTTACTCTGAACAAACTGTATTTCAATAAACTTGTTTAAACCATGATGATGAAGAAATGAGGATAATGGTAAGATGGTGCTATGGAGGTCCGTGTGGTTTGGGACTGCTGGACAGGCCCGCATTCCTCGCTTCCTGTCGTAAATTTTCCGGCATTAACCAGGCCCGGGAACTATGGCACCTGCGGTGCCGGCCGTGACATCATCCACATCATGAGACGTGTCATACCAAGGGAAGCACCCCCAAAGTCGCACCCGTGAAGTGGTTGAATCTCGGCTGTGTGGCAACAGCCTCCCCATTGGGTACATAGCACACCCGCTCTGGGTAGGAGCTGACCTAGGTAAGAAAACTCCCGCTTGCCTCGGCTGGGACTCGAACCCGGGTCTCCCGGTCTATGGTCCGAACTGCTAACCACTACTACTATGCAATGGAAGGTGCGGGGCGATCGCTGTTATTTCTGTTTTACTTGTTGATGTTTTCCGTTTACATCAATACATAAACATTTTCTGAAAAACACATTCAACTTCCATTTAGAGGCTATAATTATATTATTATTACTATTAAGTATAAATACGTGATTTTCTGTAAGGGATAATTCCCCTATAAAAAGGAAAAACAGAGCGACTTTTGACATGAAAACCTCGAGTGGAAAAGAACCGCCCTTTCTTCGGAAAGTGTGGATGGCCCTCAAAAGGGCCCAATCAAATGATTGTGTGGTCCTGAAAAGGACCTAGCGTGATGACCCTTGTTTCTCATCTTCGTCATTGTACCTCATCCTCTTGCTCGGCACGTCCCTCTCGCTCTCATCCTGGTCCGAGTCCGACTGGTCGCTCTCTTCGTCCGAGTGACAGCCGTTTCTCGTCAGGATGCCGGCCTGCACGCCTTCCGCCAGGGCCTTCCTCACGTGTTCTGTCACCACTCCCCGGTCGTCACCAACATTGTAATGGTTCATGACGAACTCAATAATGGCGTCTCGGCGACAGGAACTGGGATATTGGCTGAGATGGTAGAGGGCTGTATCATGTAGATATACGGGGGATGGTCGGCTTTCTCGGTCGTCATCCCACTGTCAGCCATGATCAAGACAATACGTTGATGAGTCGAGGCGAAATACGGCAGAGGAGTATAAGTCAGTTGCGAAGGTAGCGAACGAATGACCCAAGCTGTCGCGAA
This sequence comes from Batillaria attramentaria, assembly GCA_018292915.2. NCBI lineage: Eukaryota > Metazoa > Mollusca > Gastropoda > Batillariidae > Batillaria > Batillaria attramentaria. Next base: position 338,781 of record JACVVK020000408.1, on the reverse strand, counting down.
ACCGCCCTTTTATCACCGCGGCGCCGCTCGCAAGGTAAACCATCCGCACCTCGGTCTCCGGGCCAATCGGGTGGTCGGTTGCTTCTGGCTTGCTGTTAGGTGTCCTGCGGTTGGTTGAACTCTCCGATCGGCGCGCGCCTCTTCAGTTTCCTGCTCTCTACTTTGATTTCTGCTTGTCCCTTGCCTACCGATGTTTACCTGTATCCGGCTGTCCTTTCGGCTTGCTCACTCTCTCCTCCGGCTTCTTTTCAGGACCACCAATTATTTTTTTTTAAAAGCAGCGCGAACATCCATATTTTTTATTTCGTACCTACCGAGCCTCCGGTGACGATGATGATGATCGACTGGGGTTTAACGTCTTAGGCACCTAGGTGATTAAGAACGAGACGTTTTAATTTTACAACCTTTTTTTTTTTTTTTTTTTGCCCCAACTCTTTGCCAGCTCCAGTGGTGTTCCTCCCAGGAAATGGGTAGAATCCACGAAAAGCTTGGAAGCTCGGACAATTTTGTATTATGCATGATGATGGAGATGAGGATGATGATAATATTATGCTATGGAGGTCCATGTGGTTTGGGAATGCAAACGTTGCAACATTTGTTTTGGGGATGTCCCCACGTCCACTCCTTTTGGAATGACTTTCTCTCCTGGCTCAAAGAAGGTTGTAATCATTGTGATACTCTAAACTTATCAGAATCTCTAATACCGTTTGGTACGAAGGACTTGATGCGTACGGACAAACCATTAGACCTACTCATTATACTGGTTAAATTTCATGTGTACAAGTGTAGATTAAGGAGAGACTTTACCCAGTATGCCACCTTTCACCAGGACTGTGAAAAAAAAACAAAAAAACGCTATTTAGTTGAAAAAATGTACCCATTTCACTAATGGTAATTTGGGATTATTTCATAGACAATGGGCCCCCTATCAGCAATTAGTTTCCTTGTACACCAATTTATAGATATGAATAATCTATTATCATTTGCATTATTCTTATTAATATACTGAGTGCACACACACTCACCTACGGCTACGCACACACACTATGATGACCGCTCACTTATACACATACGCACGCACGGACACACAAACACTCACGTACACATACGCACGCACACACACATTCCAATTACACAGATGCACGCACGCACGAATCAATGAATATACATTCAATGTAAAACACCTTGTATATCTATTACTTTTCATCTATATAAATAATTTCGCATGATTAATAGTATTGAACTGTTAGGTGGGGATGGGGTGTTGCAGGTGCGCTGAATTAATTTTCAAAGTGTGTGTTTTGCGAGTGCTGGTGATAATGATTTAACCAAACCAAGCAGGGGGAATCTAGCGGCGAAACACGTTGTTCAGACAAGGAGGTCATCGGCGAAAAGAAACAGGAGAGAAACTTCATGACACACAATACGAAAACGAAATCACTAAATGAACTTTTAATTCTGCTCAGATTTAGAGGTTCAAAATTTCGCATTTGTTGGGCGTCTGCAGTCTAACCCTTGACGGTTCTCTCCTCCTTGCAACATCGTGACGCGCGTTACCAGTTCTTCCCCCTCGCCCCCCCCCCCCCCCCCCCCCCCCCTCCATCTCAACCCCCACAACTCACTCATGACACTGCACCATTGTCTCTAATCCATTCAAGCGCAGGCCTAGAACTCGTTGCCAACGCTTACCAGGTGAGTGAGTGAACGCTGACACGGCCCATTTTAATCCCTTGTTTGTCGCTCCTCTAGTCCGTCTCTTCTGGGCTGTGAAAACTTCAAAGTACTGTCCGGTGTCAGAAATGCCTACAGGGGTAGATGTATAGAGGTATAGAGTGAGTGGTGGGGGAGGGGGAAGGGGGGCATGGACGCAGCACCTTTGGGGGACCAGTTGCTAATGGCATTAGTGATGACACTTGGCCACGGGTTTTTGTGAACTTCCCGCTCCTCGGCAGCATTGACGGTTGTGACGTGTTTTCTAGTCGCCGGTAACACTATCTGTGTGGGGTTAAACAATATACTGATGTTGCCACCTGAGGCAGCTTCTAATGTGTGTGTGTGTGTGTGTGTGTGTGTGATGGTGGCGTCGACGTAAACATTAAAAACTTTGCATTTTCTTTTGTACATACATAGCGCGTTCGTGCAATCCAAACAAATATATGCACACACCTACGCACACACACACTATCATTACTGTTCACATATACACTGACGCACCCACGGACACACAGACACACACATACACGCACGGAATAATTTCTCATTATTAGTAGTAGCAGTAATCATAATTACTGAACACCTACGTGGGTAATGGGGGGGGGGGGGGTAGGAAGTGGGGGTGCGTTGAATCAATTTCTAAAGTGTCGGTGACCTTCTTCGGGTTCTAGAATTAACGATTAACTAAAATAAACAGCGGGAAACTAGCGGCGGACAGGGAGTTTAGGTTAGGAGCTAATCGGCGAAAAGACACAGGAGAGAAACATCACGACAAAGATTACAAAATCGAAATCACAAAAAAAAACACCAACAACGCCATTTCTCATTATTAGTAGTAGCAGTAATCATAATTAGTGAACACCTGCGTGGGTAATGGGGGTTGGGGGGGGGGTGGTGGGGGGGGGGAGAAGTGGAGGTGCGTTGAATCAATTTCCAAAGTGTCGGTGAGCTTCTTCGGGTTCTAGAATTAATGATTCAACCAAAACAAACAGCTGGAAAGTAGCTGCGGACAGGGAGTTCAGGTTAGGAGCTAATCGGCGAAAAGAAACAGGAGAGAAACATCGCGACAAAGAATACAAAATCGAAATCACAAGAAAAAACTTTTAAAAGCGAGTTGATGAAACCAAAGCGGGAAATGAACTGTCCTTTCTCGGGAAAGCTGGGAGGCCCGTGATTGGCTCAGCTTTCCGATCACCGGCGCCTCTTTACTTTGCTCGTGTGTACGTTCATTTCTTGTTTGTCCCAAGCGTATCGATGTTGACCTGTATGCTGTTGTCGTTTCCACTTGCTAACTCTCTTCTCCGGCTTCTTTTCAGGACTAACACAACGGAAAAAAAAGCAGTTCAAACATTAATATTTTTGTCTGTAGCTGCTTGTGTGTGCATGTGTTTCTTTTATCTGTCTATACATTTTTCGTAAACCACCGTCCCAGGCTATTCGTTTAGGCGCCCTATAAATAGTCATTTGTTATCATTTTATAATTGTTATTAATATATTGAGGATAATATTATGTGCATTGCACACACACACACACACACACACACACACACACACACACACACACACACACACACACACACACACACACACACACACACACACACACACACACACACACACACCCCGTGGTGACTTTTCACATAAACACATTCGCACGCACGGACACACACATACACACACGCACGGACACACACATACAAATCACACACATGCAAGCACGAACACACACTCACCACTGTGACCGCCCCAAACATTAACAACAAGTAGAATAAGGGGGGAGGGGGGGAGGGACGCTGGGCACACAAACTTATCTTGGGTTTCTGTCCGGGTTGATGTTTTAACAAACCAAGCGCACGTGTGTTGAGGGGCGGGGGTTCAGGCGGGGGGAGGGGGAGTTAGGGAACAGATTGGTTAAAAAAAACAAAAAAACAATAAGTCATACACCAACACAAATAACAGCGAAACATTAACGTGAAGTGAGAGCAATAAACACATAAACATCATTTAGGAATTACTCTCCCACAGAAAACAAAAGCGGCGGGAAGTTTGTAATTTTCTCTCTTCCGGCTGGTTTGTCTACGTTTTATTTGTATATATAAGTTGTACATACCTGAAACGCCTTCTGTTTTTTTTATATCTCTCTTTTAAAAATGTATGATTTATTCCAAACATTTTCAACATCTATTAGTTGATAGCCACATAAATTATTTCTCAGTAGTAGTAGTAGTAGTAGTAGTAGTAGTAGTAATGATAATTATTGAACACCTGCGAGAGTAATGAGGGTGGGGGGGGGGAGTAAGGAAGGGGGTGCAGGTGCGTTGTATCATTTTGCAAAGTGTTGGTGAGCTTTTGCGTGTTCTAGAATTAATGATTCAACCAAACCAAGCAGCGGGAAACTAGCGCACACACAAGCAGCTACAGACAACAAATATGAATGTTTGAGCGGCTTTTCGTTATCTTTGTGGTAGTCCTGAAAAGAAGCCGAAAGAGAGAGTTAGAAAGTGGAAACGACAACCGCATACAGGTCAACATCGGTACGCATAGGACGAGCAGAAATGAACGCAAAGACGAGGAAAGTAAAGAGGCGCGCGGCGATCGGAATGCTGAGCCAATCACAGGCCACTTAACAGCAAGCCAGAACTAAACCAGCACCCGATTGGCCCGGAGTCCGAGAAGCGCTCGCGCGTACGCCACGACTGCTTTCGGCCAGCGCCGAGCTTATAAAAGCGGGCTCTTTGGCCTGGCTTGGTCATTCGTTCGCACATCATTGTCATGGCTGAGTATCAAGGGAATTTTCAAATAGCTTTCCTGAAATTCTTGCTAGACAGAGTCCGTGCCAAGTCCACAGTGTCTACCCCTGTTTTCCCTCCGACCACAGCTGCTCGGAAGAAAAAAATTGAGCATCCTAAGTACATCGTCATGATCGTCGCCGCCATCCAGAGTCTGAAGGAACGTTCCGGCTTCTCCCGCCAGGCCATCCTCAAGTACATCATGGCCAACTACAAGCTGGGAAAGGACATGGCCAAGGTCAAGTACCACCTGAACAAGACTCTGGTGTCGGCGGTCAAGGCCGGCACACTCCAACAGTCCAGGGGCACAGGCGCTTGCGGTTCTTTCCGCATTCCGAAGAAGGCCGCAGCCAAGGTTAAACCCAAGAAACAGGCGACCAAACCAGTCGCCACTGCAAAGAAGACCCTGGCCAAGAGATGAAACTGATGCCGCCACTTTTTGGCTCGATTCTTTTCATTCATTACCTCCACTTTACCAGGTTCTTTTCAGGGCCACCCAGTTTTCCCGAGAAAGGACAGTTCTTTTTCCCGCTTTGGTTTCATCTACACGCTTTTCAAAGTTCTTTTAGTGATTTCGATTTTGTATTGTTTGTCGTGACGTTTCTCTCCTGTTTCTTTTCTCCGATATCCTCCTCACCTGAACTCCCTGTCCGCCGCTAGTTTCCCGCTGCTTGGTTTGGTTGAATCATTAATTCTAGAACTCACACACAACACACACACAACACACACACACACAACACACACACATTCCTACCTGATCCGTTTTGGGGAGAAAAATCATTTACAAGTAATACCACATGAAGATAAGAAAAAGGTAACTTAAGTGCTATATAGGTAATGCATTATTATTAAAGGGGCAAATGCTACCCTTGTTCTGCTCACAGATTGGTCCGAGCTGTTTTCCTGGTATGTATTATCCCACCACTTAGTGACAGCGTCTGTAATGCTGGCACTGGGCCAATAGAAGCGTACTCGATGACGCGGCGACCGCACTGAGCGCTCCAGTAGTGTAACAACAGACGCAGAATTTGAATGTTGGATCGCTGGAATAAGTCTAAACGTCATTTGATCAAATTTACTCATCATCTCGGCATTTTTGTCACGTGTGAAAACTGCACATATGACAGGATCTACTGCACTATTATAGCTACAGTATTAAGAATGACAGAGCTTTTAGATAAACATATTTTTTCAGGTTTCTGCGAGAAGCGCCGGTCAGAAAAGTTCCAATTTCGCAATTTCGTAAGTACAATCCAAGGCATGCAAGTCCACGTTTCATCAGCTCTCTAGATCTTCCAGATTTTATGTAAAAATTAATTCAGTCATTTAGAGCTGTATTCATCACCAAATATTTCGAGCGCACTCACGTACTCACGTACTCACGCACTCACGCACTCACGTACTCAAGAGCGAAACTATTCCAAACATATTTTGGCTTAGCAAAGATGGAACCAGTAAGCCCGTTACACGTGAATTTAAGTAAGGGATCACTGTCCCAACAGAGAAAACACAGAGTGAGCGCTGAAACCAGAGCCGAGAGGGGGAAATAACTGCCCTTTCTACGGAAAGGGGAATGGCCCTGAAAAGGGCCTGGCTGTCTGGTGAGATAATCCTGTGGTCCTAAGAAGGACCTAACGTGACCCGCCTAGTATCTCACGCAGTGATATTTCTTGGTCGCCGCGTCTTGGAAGCGATAGCCTACTCGCTTCAGGTACCCGTCCTCAATACCTTTCATGAGAGCGGTCCTCAGCTGACGTGTGACCTCTTCTTCGTCATCGCCGACTTCAGTGTACTTGTCCATGATAAACGCCCTGATGTCGCGACGAGAGGAGCCGGGGTCTTCGCTCAGAGTGTAGATGGCGGTGGCGATCATGTTAATGTACCTTTTGTAATCGGGTTGCTGGACGGCTGTCTTGCTGGTGCTGTCAACAGGAGCGACGTCTGCGTGAGCGATGTACGGGTGATGCTCGGCAGGCTGGCTGGCTGTATGTGCGGTGGTCTGGTCAGAAGAAACATCTTCTGTGTCAGCCATCGCGAGGTGCCGGTGAAGATCGGCTGTGCTCATGGCAAATTCGAAAGAATCACCACTAACACTGTCACTGTCAGACATGGTGGAAAATAGCACGAAGACGATAGACAACGCGAAACGCAGACTATCAACTAGCGACAAGAGTTCAACAGCGACGCAAGCAAACGAATGACGAAGCCAAGACAAATCGCCACTTTTATCAGCGCGGTCGCTAAGTAAGCACTACTCACCTGCACGCAGAATCGGCCCTTGTCTTGACTCGGCGGAGTGCATTTTTGTTTGTTAGTCAGTGTTCATTCACGTGTTACTAGCGCTCACTTGCGGAAATCGTTTGTCGGTGTGGTTCAGTTCTTTTCGTGTCGATCCGCCCTGGCTAAAGAGAGACTGTGAGCGGTTTTCAAATTCACAAGTTCACGCCGCCGGTCGCCATTTTGCATTTCTACAGTGACACTACTTGCAGGTTTTGCGTTATGTCGTGCCGTGTCCACACCTGATGTATGAAGATGTTATCAAACATATATCACTATATTAACATTTTATGTACATTTTAGTGGGGAGCCGGGGTGGCCGAATGGTAGAGCGTTGGACTTCTCATGCTCGGGTCGTGAGTTCGTGTCCCGGCTGGGGCCAAATATTAATTTGTGCTGGCTTTTTCATCGTTGCCCCGTCTTTGATATCACCCGTATGTGGTGGAAAAGGACGTTAAACCCCCAAACACCTACCCATCCTATACATTTTAGTGTTATTGCTGTCTACATAACGTAAAAACTAGACCTCTGATTTTCCGCAGCCATGTTAGGATTGCTACCAGAGACGCGAACGAAAACTTATTAGTCTTTTGCACATGTTTTATAGGAACTGATCTGGTCGACTAAACTAAATGCAGCTTCACCTTAGTAATCCAGGCAACTCTGTCACAGCTGCAGAGTTTTCAGCGCTTCGGGGACCCTTATAAAACTAGAGCACGAGTTTGCCGTGACATTATTTGGCTTTTGGTCAATGAGCGAGACACATCGCTACAGTGTCTAGCGGATGTTAAGTGCTACACGATCGTTCTCGTTCAGTGTCAAAACGCAAACTGAGCTGTGAAATCAGGCTGCCCTTGGCTTTTATTGGCGTTTCAGGGACGCTGAAAACTCTGCAACTAGAGTTGACTGTGCTTGCATGGTGGACTCTGTACACTTCGAAAAGCTTTTTGTTGGGAGCTTAGATCTTTAAGACGCACACACTCGCTCGGCTGAGGCGCTAGCAGACGGACCAGTGCAACTGCCACACCGGTGACGCGGCTATCCCAATTCTGACCGGCTTGCGGCGTTGAGCGGTAGCGTTGCTTGGCCGCACGCGACTTCTCTCAGAAAATCATCTGCGCTGTACACGTGAAAGCTTGTCTCGACCTGAGGTTGGCCTGTCTTGTCGCAAAAGGTCTCTGTTCAACTCGTAAGTGGTTTTTGTGGTGCTACTTGCGCGTACACTCACGTTGGAAACAATTTAGTCTCGTTTTCTGTAGAAAATTCACTTTCATTCGCGATAATATAAAATTACAGAAAGGAAAGTCAAGTTTATGAAAACGTCCTAGTTTTATAATATGTCTTGCGGCCATACCTAGAAAATTATTGCAATTTGTGGCTTACATCGCGCGCAGTTCGAGAAAGAAAATTGGTAGTGAACATTTTGTGGTTATGAACCGGCACTCGCCCCGGCTAAGAACCAACCTCTATTTGGTTTGTGCGTGGCTAAGAACCGACCAGCTTCTCCTTTCTTTTCTCCTATGCGAATATTATGATTAAGGGGGTTTTAGGTGTCCCATTTCAGATGGAACTGTCAGGGAACGTAGTGGATAATAACCTACCAGTGTTATTTTCAAAAAATATTTCCCTACCCTTCCAATTTCAACCCCCTCCCCCCCCCCCCTTCCTCCTTTTTTCCACAACCATATCTCCTCGCTTCACAATTAAGATAAAAGAAACAAAGACACAACCATATTTACTGAACTACTTATTTTCTTTCCACAGAAATGACCACACCACAGACATCATCCTCATCTATCAATATCAATTATCCATCTTCACTCTTCTCATCATCATCACCTGAAAATATTTCAACCTACACAACACCGAAACACACCCCAGCTTACACCGCAACACACACCACAGCTCACACTACAGACACAAACATAGAACACTCAACAAACACCATAACACACACCATGACACACACCACAGATACAAACACAGAACACGCAACACAAACCACGACACAATACACAATCACTTCAGAGGAATTGGAAATCATTAACAGAGAATTCGACAAACCCATGGACACATACACAAGAGACACTGACACAGCACTGCAACACTTCTACATTGCACACCAACTAAACCAACTCATCACTGACATCCCCTCACACAACACCACCACCATCAACATACTTCCAGCGACACTCACATAATTATGCACCACATCTCACACTTCCAGGCGCAACACACTTCTTTATGCAAAACTTACTTACAGACATCAACCTTAGAATCAAAAGTGCACTCATACACCGCATAATGGACCTTCAATCATACCACAACAATCAAGTCTCAGCTACTCCCTACTGAACACAACAACACTTACAGACAACATAATGAACATAATGGACAGATTGAAACACATGATCACACGTACAGGAACAGACACCACATATGACAATATTTGACGCATGCACTAATAACACACCTCTACCACCACGCTTACGCATGCCCACACCTACACAAACACCTGCATCCACACCTAAACCTGTGCACACACAAACCACATCTACATCTGCACCACCCCCATCCACATTTACACTACCCTCACACTCATCCACATCTGCCCCACTCTCAACCAAACCACCACCCTCATCCACACACACACCTGAACCACCCTCATCTGGACCCCTACCTGAAGCACCCTCATCAAGCAAACCTGAACGTACATCAACATCTTCCACATCCGCATCTAAACCACCCTCATACGCACACACCATTCACATCCACATCCACATCTGCACCCACATCATCCTCATCACACCCCAAATACCCTGCACTGAAACCACGACACCCATACACAACATCCACATACGCCACACCAGACAGAACACACAGACCACTCTTACCTTCACCACACTGCAGAAAAAAACGTTACTTCCAAACCCAGCCACACACCCACACAGATGCCCACGCACACCACTTCTACAGACACCTAACAAACCAGCACACACTCACACTGATAAACACTAACCAACACACACGCGCACTGATACACACCACAAATCATACATTTGAAGCCATAACTCCAAATCATCTTTCATACTCATTTTCATTCTCATCTCCATCTTCACACGAAATTTTAAAAAAAAATTCATCGCACCACTGTAAGTGTTCCTCCTCTCACTTTTGGATGGTTTGTTGGTTATAATACTTTTATTATTCCTTTCCATTAAAAAAAAATCTCTGGATGGGGTTACTGGGTAAAGGTGATGTCTTCTTTCCATAAACAAAACAAATCCAAACCTAATAATCATATGAGTACATGTTTTCCACAGTTTCCCTGGCATTCACATGAGAAACAGTCACCTAACTGCACGGGATCATAGATTAAGACGGCTTCCAGGTCTATTCACTGGCGCTAGTGATGTATAGCTCAGATAGTGCGGAATGACCTTGAAGTTGTCTAACTAAATGCTGCGTTGGTATTTCCTGTTGTGACCGTGTCAGTATGCAAACGTGTAACTGTGAAAAATACCGCAGACACCTTCGTTGTTCGCAACTTTTCTTCAGCCAGAAATGTGGAGTATTGGCCGGTTCATATCCAAGGAGGCAGCAGGTTCATAGCCAGCATCAAACCAGACGGTTGGCCGGTTCTTAGCCGAGGATTTCGCACTGCTCTGATATTTTTTTAAATTGCGAAAACACTAAAGCATTCTACGTCACAAAATTTGGGATGCAAGTCACAAAGATATCACGGATACGTGTCTGTTTTGAAACTACTGGAATTAACGTGGTATTTTTTGTCAGCTTCGTGTTAAACTGCAAAATAGCTCTCGAGTGTCATTGCAGTCGAACAAATATGACTCGTGTCCTTACATGAATAACATTTTCGATGTAAAATCGCTTTGGGTGGGAAGATGAAAGTCTTACTGACATTTGCATATAACAATATGATCAAATTCATTTCAGTTTTTAGCCTTCCTGGCAGCATTCTTGTATGTCACCGCATGCATCTCGCGCTTTTCCGGCCTAAAACAGTCACTGCGGCCGACAGCCGGTCGGATTCGCGGCATAGCCGCGTCACCGGTGTGTCTCTTGTCTGGCCTCCGCGCTTTTGCCTCGTCTATTGGTTTAAACGGGTTTATTGCAATACCTGACAAGTTGTTCAAGTAAACAGATAGTGAGCATAAAGAAGCGGCACCGCGTATGTTACTGCTCAGTGGGAAAACAGTACATATTGACAGCATTGAAATGGCAGGCTAGACTGGTAAGTAATTATGATAGATTAAAACTACAGTGAGAGAGAGTGGGGGGGGGGGGAGGTTCTATGTGCACTCACAACAACGGGGAGAAAAACTCCACTGGGTTGCGCTGGACTCTTTCAAGGAGGAAACCTGTAACTAAAAACAACAACAGAAAACCTAAACACGTGCTACACTACTGGTGAGTTTGCATTTCGACAGCTGTTTTGGTATATATCGTGCGTTTTACTGACAATTCTCATCAGCGGTTTTTCCGACCAACTTCGCCACAGTTTACAGCGTCTAGGCCTGAGACGAGTTTGGCGAGCGGCTGAGCTAAAAATAGATCTGTCTGCTTCGCGTCGTCTGCCCGATTGCGACTTCCGAGCACAGGCTCAGTAGCCGCTGGCCGATAGATGACCATGCTTTAAGCGTAACTAATAATAATATAAATAATAAATGAGTATTGTGTAGGCGCTTTACCCAATTTCGTGAATCTTCTCAAAGCGCCACGAACTGAACCCAACACGCACGCTCACGTGAATCACACGCATTCTCTCACACACTGGACATAAACACATTACAATCACTGAATTTCGGTATTTAGAATTGCATTTATTTTCCAAATTTGGTGGGCTGAATATTTCCAAAGCAGTAACTGGGGGAAATGTAACAGCGATTCTCGGACACGACAGAGAGCACATGAAAGGTGCGTTTTTCCTCAACATACCAGATTCGATAGCTGATTTGAAGAAGCATAATCGGGAGAAGCCAAGCACTTTTACCCCCATTTCGGCCTGCTAAACGCTTACACACACACACACACACACACACACACACACACACACACACACACACACACACACACACACACACACACACAAATGAAAGTCACAGTCAAAGACGGAATACAAAAAAAAAGAATAAAAACTTAGAAAGGCAACACTCTGGTCGGACATACATACTAATAAGGATCCAGTATGTTACTCAGTCAAGCATAGAGACTGAAGGCGTCGTGGTTTTTGTTCTTTGTTCTTTATTTTGCCCCGTAGACCAGTTTGCATCCTTTGTCCAACGTTACTTTTTTTCATGTAGTGCAGGCACACTCAGCCGCGAATTAGTCTTTGTGGCCTGCGCGGCTTTAAGCCCTAAAAACTCACTCACTCACCCTCTTCTTTTTTGTTGTTGTTGGTGGTGGTGGTGTTTTGTTTTTGTTTTGTTTTTTTGGTTGGTTGGTTTGGTGGTGGTTGTTGTTGTTGGTTGTTGGGTTTTTTTTGTTGTTGTTGTTTTTTGTTTGTTTGTTGTTTTTTGTTTTTTTGTTTGTTTGTTTGTTTGTTGGTTGGTTTTTTTTGTTTGTTTTTTTTTTTTTTTTTTTGGGGGGGGGTATATGCAGCTAGCTTCACGCTAACTCTCTTGTCTCTCGGAATGTTTCAAAACTCTTTCCCTAAACAGATTAAACACGTCGATCGGCTTAAGAGTATCTGGAAACCTGTGTCACAAAAGAGTACCAGAGCATTGTATTGTTCCTCGAAAGTGTTCTGCAACTCCACAGATTAAGCAAGTCGATCGACTTTAAGAATAAGAGTATCTGGAAGCCTGTTTTTTCACAAAAGAGTACCAGAGCATTGTCTTATCTCTCGAAAGTGTCCTGAAACTCCAAACAGATTAAGCAAGTCGATCGGCTTAAGAGTATCTAACAGCCTGTCCCACAAAAGAGCACCAGAGAAAGAAAAGCTGCTCTTTAAGAGATCGATGAGAGGTGGCGGTAGTTTAAGTGTATTGTTACGAGAGCTAAGGGGAGAGAGAGAGAGCGGTCTTATGGCTGTTGATTAATTGAGAACCTCCCCAAACAAGAGTGACTGAACACCATTCGATCCAGACAGACAGATAGGCCGGAAACATTGGACTTATGAATGGACAACTTACACAAACAGGCCCGATTCAGTCACACCAATAAAGAGCGAAAGGAAACGGACAACGTTTGGAGTCGGAACATTAAATACTGACCCTCTCCGCATCTCGATTTAAACATGGTTTATATCATCGCGGGTCGTCCTCGAACACACTGGACATATCAACGGGCAAATTTCATTGTGATAAACAGGCCCAAGTCGTTCACACTGTGCCTGCCAGCTAGAGTTTTTTTTAAATTTTCTTTTTGGCATATTACAAGTATACATACAGACATTACACAAACACATATATAGACAAACACAAGTATACATACAGACATTACACAAACACATATATAGACAAACACAAGTATACATACAGACATTACACAAACACATATAGACAAACACAAGTATACATACAGACATTACACAAACACATATAGACAAACACAAGTATACATACAGACATTACACAAACACATATAGACAAACACAAGTATACATACAGACATTACACAAACACATATAGACAAACACAAGTATACATACAGACATTACACAAACACATATAGACAAACACATACATACATGATTTACCTATACTGAATACTTAAACACAAACATACATGGCTTACAAAATAGATTCTACACAAGTTGAAGTATCGCCGGCAGTACGTGAACAATGTAGTGGCACAGCGTAAGTAGAGTGGTCGGGTCGGCAAACTTGACCAAGGGGAGACAACACCGGATATAAAAAAAAGAAAAACCATTGTTAAGCCCCTTACTCTTACACAGTACTACTAGCTCCCAGCTAGATTTTTTAAATATAATTTATGTTTACATCATGTTTTAAGTACTAACCTTTTCCGTTTTTATGACTTCGCGGAAGAAGACTTTGCTTAGCCGCGAATTTGTGTTGCTTGCGCGGCGTTAAGCCCTAAATAACTAACTCGCACTGTGACTGAGGGCCGGAGCCAGAAGCAACGGGCGACGTTAGGAGTCGGGACAATTGTCCCCCCCCCCCCCCTTCCCCACGACTCGAGTCACCCTTCCACTTCTGTCATTTCTGTAAAACGTTTAAAATCCACGCACTTCACTTCTTCATCCGTCGAGAGGTTTCAAAACAAAACAGTCGAGCCACATAATCCCACAGCGGCAGACAATCATCACTTATCTTTCCTAGGGACAGGCTTGTCTCCCCTTTCCGTGTTCTAAATCCAGCAAGCCCCTGGAATATAGAGTTCCAAGTTGACACAGGGATTACGACGCCCGCGGGCGGAGAAAAGGTGAACGCAGCCAGCTGAGATCTCCTGTAATGCCTCAAATTGATGGTAACTAAGGACCAACAGTTATCTCCATCACCGGGGATTAATCTCCCCTGTTTTGGGGTCTCCTCGCATAGAAGAAAAGAAAAGAGGAAAAGTGAAAACGGGTCTTTTCAATTTTGGAAGTGCTATTCCTGTAATATTAATTTCAAGCATTGTGCCTGCCCATTCCACTGTGTGTGTGCGCGCGCGTGTGTGTGTGTGTGCCGGTGAGAGAGAGAGAGGTGGTGATGCTGTTGATTCTCTATCTCCAACAGCACACCAGAAATGCACGAGCCTACCGTTGCCACTCACTGCAATATCTAGCTGCTCAAAGAACGAAAAGAGAGAGAGAATATTTTCGAGACTAAATCCTGAATCTCACTCGTTTCAGTTCAACAGTGCTGCCCTGAATCGTTCCCTTCTTCAAAGATTCAAAGATTTTATTCCTTTCTCCCCATTTGGGGTATGGAGGAATGTCAAGTAATGCATCATACACTGATGATTCTCATACGTACAGAATTACAAAAACACATGTAGGACGGAAGAAACTCTTCCAAGTACCAAACAAAACATCAAAGACGTTTGACTGCGTTTCCACCCTTTTTATGTTGTTTCCATAGTAATGGAAACAACATAATAGGACGGGCTAAAATTTCCACGTTCATAGGCAAGCATCTGTGGTACAAACGCACGTCACTGCCGATCTCCCGCAGAGACGATTATGCAAGTGTAACTCTGACAATGACGTAAGAAAACCTGCGTCATCGATGCTGGCATGTATGCTGTTCCGAACGCGCTTCTTCTCCTCACTGAGTGCCGTCTGTGCGGATGTGTGTGCGTGTGTGTGTGCGTGTGTGAATTGTGTCCAGGCCCGTTTCTTCGAAAATACTCAACCGAATGGCTTCAAATTTGGGGTATCCAAATTTATCAAAATGTTACATTAGACGATTCAAGCGTGTGATGATTGCTTAAGTGATTTGGGAGTTATCGCCCTTTTGAGACAAGTTGGTTGTCTTTCGTGTACAGGCGTAATATTTATTTAAATCACTCAATTTTTTTGGCAGTAGATAGCTTGAATACGGACTCTGAATTGACTCACTACTAGAAAATGGTCGCTCTTATAGTTTTCATGTAAACCGAGCCTGAGTTGACATTGCATGTGAACCCAGTTCAGATGCCTATTTCTCCGAAAATACTGAACCGATCGATTTCAAATTTGGGGTTTCTAAATGAATCAAGATTGTTGAATAGAAGGCCCGATCCAGGTACAATTGCACACATGATTTGCGAGTTATCGCCCTTTTCAGAATAAGTGGCTTTCTGGCGTTTAAAGGCGTAATATTTACCTAAACCACTCCATTTTTTTGACATAGATAGCATGAATACGGACTCTCAACTAAGTGAAGTTTGGAGGTTGTCGCTTTTATACTTTTGGCGTAAGCCGTACCTGATGAAAGTGCTGGTGAACACACTTTAGATCTCAAAATCGCTCCTACTATACATAGATAATGAGCCTGGGGTGCCATAAAAAATATACAAAAAAATTAGAAAAATTCACTGCAGCCGTTATCGTCAGTTGACTCGAAAATTTGTACTCACAGCACATTTCCTCTGCAAGCCACACGCCTCACAAACATCGAAGAAGAGACGCACGCGCACTGACGTAAAGTAAGTGCGTCATGTTTGATTGACGTGATGCTGTTTTTTCTTGGGGGTGTCTCGCCACTTTCTTTCCGAATTCCTCTGTTTGGAGACGTGGTGTTGTATTTTACTTATGCTATGTCGCCATCATCGTGCACTCGCAGAGATGATACGGGATACAACAGACTACAACTCCAATACTTTATGAACAGAATATGCGCGGAGAACAAATTCATGAAAGAAGAAGAATCCAGAACGCTGTGCAGGGGGGCTGCTTACGTCAGATCTAGAACATTCCTCAACTTACTGGAAGGCTCGAAATCTCTCCAAGGTGACGTAATCTACTGACGTTACTGCACCAGCATGTTCTGGGATGGTCTAGAAATTATTTTGCATCGAAATGCAGTATCTTTTCGCAAGAGTCTCTACAACTTGACATGTGGAAAGCGGGAATTTCAGTGGGTTTCGTTTTTGCCACTGACTCACACTCAGAAGCATAATGCAAAGATCTTGGAAACATAAAGATAGTTCACTTACCTCCCTTTGAGGGACAACGCGTAAGAGTTGTCTGCGCGCATTAGCGCGCATCCCGCAGATCTACGCAGTTGTTTGACCCAACCCTACACTAGCCGCCGTAAAACATTTTAAGAAAATAAACAAAAACGAAGATGTCAGCGACTGCCAGGTGGTCTCCCCCCATATATTTCGCATGTGTTTTAGGCCTATGGAAAACATAAGTACTCTCAAAGTTCCGGAGGACGAAAGAAAGATCTAGTTTGGCTTTCACTGCTGTACGTAGGCTACGCAGTGCATTTCGTTCGATGTGTTCAAGTAAAACTAGTACGGAACACAGAAAGATCGAATGTGCGAGAGATCCAAAGATGGACGCATCCGCTGAATACTTCCTGCTAACTCAGCATTAATCATATCTGCGACCGACGATCCAGCAGATTCTATGTTGTGATATGGTTTTACAATGGTTAGAACGAAGTTCAGCCGGATGATTTTGTTCTCTGTGTGTGTGTGTGTGTGTGTGTGTGTGTGTGTGTGTGTGTGTGTGTGTGTGTTCTGAATTTAGATGCAGGTAGACGTTAGCACAATTTAAGTCACCGTGATTTGTAAAGTTGTCAGGGAAAAAAATTACGCTGTATCTGCGTCAGCCGCGTGTGTTTACTGTTAGTTTACACTGCATGCACACGTACCACTTGAGGTCTTTTTTTTTTTTTCTTTTCTTTTTTTGGACAAGAAAGCGAAAAAAAAATGTTTGTTTTTCAACAGGAATACCAAAAGAAGTATTTCCCCGTTTATATTTGACTGTTTTTTGAACAATTCGGCGCAGAACACAATTGCATGCTTTTGTGATCGCTTTCCACTTTCCGCCATGCTGTCACTATAGGGGCCACATCCCCGTACCGGGGGCCGAATCGTTAACACTAGGCCCCCGCAACCACGGCCAAGTCGGGCTAACCGAGACCGAGCCGAGATAAGTAATAACTAAGAAGGAAAAACATTAAAATACTCGGTGACAAGGAAAGTGGACAGTTGCGAACAACTTTGAGGTCCCCGTGTTATTTCACAATGTGCACAGAAGCGAGGAATTCTGTCAAATTCACCGGCACAGTGAATTTTTAGCATGGCTCGGAGATTATTGTGCGTGGGAGTGATTTCCCTTGAAAACAAAAGCAGACGTTTTTTCCCGGGGGAATTTCGGTCACACCTGTCAACAACATCGTCTCCTCCAAAACCATGGTACGGTATTATTTTGTTATGCTAACAACATTATACAGCTTAGCGAGGCGTTTCCAAATAATTAAGTGCTCTTGAACATTATGCAGCACAAAATTAACGTCTGCTGTAAAGGACGTTAATCACCCAAACACCCACGTACTTTCTCTTTCGTGTAGTTTACAAATAAAGCTGATGAGCATTATTGAGAACGGAAAACTGATAAACGGTAAAGCATCAGAGCTGCTTCTGAAACCTGTCCTGCAAAGGTATAAGTAGAAAGAGAGAGAGAGAAATTTATTTATTTATTTTAATGGTCATAACCAACTGACACTATAGGAAAGACATTGCCGGCGCGGGAGAGATAAAACTTGATGCAGCTACAAAGAAACTGCCTCAACGTTCATCTTTTCTGTTATTAATGCCTGAAACCAAAGACAATATGTCATACCTGTAGCGTTCTCAGAGAGCGTTGTCAGCTGTTTGTAAACCACGTGAAAGATAAAGTACAGGCGTACAGCAGAGGGGTGGGTGTTCGGGTGTTTAACGTTCTTTACGGCAGACTTTAATTTCGCGCTGCATAACGTTCAAGAGCACTTGATTATTTGGAAACGCCTTAAGCTGTATAATGTGAGCATTACAAAATAATACCGTACCCTGGTTTTAGTTTCTTTGTAGCTGCATCAAGTTTTATCTCTCCGGCGTCGGTAACGTCATTCCTTTATGTCAATTGGTGCGTCTTTGCTAATTGATTCTAAACTTCAGTCATTGCTTACTACATAGCATTTTCTACCTATCACTAAATGTGCCTTCGTAGCTGCTGACAGTGACTTTCTTAATTATCGCCTGTTCACAGGATCGTTATTTTATACTCTTAAAAGAATGCAATCTTTTCATCAGCTTCGCAGCAAGCAAAGATCCTCGTATATAGGATCATTGCAGCAAGTTGGTTATGATAATATAATTGTTTTCTCTCTCTTAAGTATGTATACCTTTGCAGAACAGCTTTCGGAACCGATTTTGATGCTCTAGGCCTACCGATTATCAGTTTTCCGAGTCAAATCTCATTAGTGGCCATCAGCTTTATTTGTAAACTACACGAAAGAGAAAGTACGTGGGTGTTTGGGTGATTAACGTCCTTTACAGCAGACGTTAATTTTGTGCTGCATAATGTTCAAGAGCACTTAATTATTTGGAAACGCCTCGCTAAGCTGTATAATGTTGTTAGCATAACAAAATAATACCGTACCATGGTTTTGGAGGAGACGATGTTGTTGACAGGTGTGACCGAAATTCCCCCGGGAAAAAACGTCTGCTTTTGTTTTCAAGGGAAATCACTCCCACGCACAATAATCTCCGAGCCACGCTAAAAATTCACTGTGCCGGTGAATTTGACAGAATTCCTCGCTTCTGTGCACATTGTGAAATAACACGGGGACCTCAAAGTTGTTCGCAACTGTCCACTTTCCTTGTCACCGAGTATTTTAATGTTTTTCCTTCTTAGCTATTACTTATCTCGGCTCGGTCTCGGTTAGCCCGACTTGGCCGTGGTTGCGGGGGCCTAGTGTTAACGATTCGGCCCCCGGTACGGGGATGTAGGGGCCAGATCTAGGATGCGCGCTAATGCGGGCAGACAACTCTTCGCGTTGTCCCGCTATATGTCTCTCTTACGACACTCTCTGGAGCACAGAGTCTTTCAGTGGAAAGTACCTCTGTGCACAGTGGGGAAATGGCGCTCACTGCGCTACCGTGACGGGCCTAAATTGTCTCGGTGCTCTCAAACACAAGGTCGCGCACTATGTCATCCTTGACCAGCTTTGAACCCAGAGGGATCCTCAGTGGCGCAAGTGATTAGCAGGCTGTCTTCAGAGTGAAAGTAGGCGTGTTTCTGAATCAGAGACATACATAACCTGTCTCTGTCTGAATGGACAGATCTATTATTACATTCAGTCCTAGAGCACGGGTGTGTATGCTTTTGTAATCGTCTCTTATTCCACCACAAGGCAGGTACGTGATCGTCTGCACCGTGCAATAATACTTGCCTGTAGAGTGCAACACCCTTGCCTGTCAGAGTGCAACCCCCTTGCCGTTTACTCACATCCTGTTGGATCAGTCTACCACGTAAACAGTGCCATCAAAGCGCAACAATAATTGTCCGCTGGCAAAGATTTTGCCCAAACGAAAAGTGGTCGGATATTCAAGACTTCGTTTCAAATCGAATCATATGACACACAAGTCTCTGCTTTTCTAAAAAAAAAATTCGCCATTTTTAAAAATGGCGCTGGGTGTAAGCAGTCACATTTTCACGCCCCGCCGAAAAGGGACTGCACTCTGGAGTCTAATCTTACGAGGGCAGGAGTGACGCGTCTTTCTGATTCCAAGGTCTTTGCATAATGTGTGTGTGTGTGTGTGTGTGTGTGTGTAGGGGGAGGGGGGGTGCGTGCGTGCGCGCGCAAGCGCGCGTCTAAGGCGAGAGAGAGAGAGAGAGGGTCTCTTCTCCGATACCAGTAAGCAATCGTCTGTCAGTCAGGTCTGCGGGAAGTAACTCTGTCAAAGGGGAACGACTTTATTACAAGAATTCATTCACCCATGTAGAACCTCGCATACGCCAACAAGTTGTGACGTCAACCAGCTAGGCGAGCTCACACGACCTCATGTGTTTGGGTTTTTGCAAGTGCATAGAGGCACGATAAGGGTTTTCAGTACTTTCTTTATGTCAGCATGCTTGATGTCAGAGAGCTTGCGTTCCGGCGTGTGCGCGCGGGCTGCATACATGACACAACGACTACGACTGTGACTGCAGCAGGTCATTGAATGGAAACAACATATTGGGCTGGTGGCCATCTTGTTTCATGAAATCAGGCTATCGCTTCTTCGTCGCAGTTTACCGACAATTTTCTCCGTGAATCTCCGGGACACGGCCCCCTATTCACCGTGTTTATCTGTGCGACTTTTTCCTGAGTGCAGACACACACCGTGCCACAAAGATCCCTAACATCACACCCCGCCTTGCGCGGCGCACGTGCAGGGGCCCCGGGGCCAAAAATCAATCACGTGACCTCACGCGCCCATTGACGGCGGAGCTGCATTCTTTTCGACAACAATTCCGATCCGAACTGTTCTCCTCTGTATCGTCTGACTTCATATTTGGACAGAAAGCTGTGTCAACATATACAGGTACTTCACCCGGGGGGGGCGACTTAGGAAACTTTCAAAGTCCCTCTATCATTTACACACGCGCGCTACTTCACTAGGGTTTTTGAACGTGTTCAGAATGGGGTCATAACCTCCCGTGCACTGTAAACTAAAGCAACTTTCATAACTTGCTTTACGGCATCTCTAGTATAATGTGTGTGTGTGTGATTGATTAATGATTGATTGGTGAGTTTATTTGAGACGCCACAGGCCCATTCAAAATGCTGAGTTTACAACGAATCTTTACAATGTTAATTATAGGTACAATCCATACATATATAATTAAGGAAAAGTGGCGGCAGGTTGTACATATTCATCTCTGCTCCCAAATATTTGCTGGCGACTCGTGAGATGACAACAACTCACCCACTGTTACCGGGTGTGTGTGTGTGTGTGTGTGTGTGTGTGTGTGTGTGCTTAACATCATCTACCGTGGTTTCAGATCAGATTTATAACTGTTTGTATTGTAGGGTGTTGCTGCGGTCATCCCGTATCCTTGAAGGAGCCCCGCACGTGCAGCCCATTATGAGCGCGCGCTGTCAGTATAGAGTTATATTGTCCGCGCCACGCGCCCTCTCCGTCCCTCGTCAACTGAAAGAGTCGATAATACAGTTCAAACACGCTTCATTTTTCCGCAACCCCCCCCCCCCCATCTTTCCTCCCGCCCCCCACCCTCCTCCCCTCAACAGCATTAGCGGCTCTACCACGATAATTTCCCTCTCCTGCACCCCCCCCACCCCCCCCCCCACCCCACCCCACCCCCCTCCCCTCCCCTCCCCTCCCCCTCCCCCTCCCCCTCCCAAATCTCATTCCCCTCTTCTCCCACTTCTGTATGATTAATTTTGTCCTCGGTTGAAATTTTTCTCTGTGTTGAGTGAAGCATCTTCCTGGCAACGGCTCACAGTGCTTGTGCCGGGTACGGGTAACGGGGTAGCGGGCCGCCAAATCGGCACGGGCCGCCAAAGCGTATGAAGTGACATGGAGTGCTCGACGCTATGTTCAACATTCATTGAAAGGTTGGTTGGTTGGTTGGTTAGCTGGAGTTTATCGTCCACGCCACAACGAGGTGATTGCAGACGGCCCGCCTAGGAGGCAGACTATGGGGGATGGGGATTGCTACCCTAACTGTACAGTCCAGCTGAACACTTATTCAATCCAGTCAGACTGCCAGGTCGGCCACATTTTATGTATCCTTGACTGTAATGTCACAAACAGATACAGTTCACAGTCACTGGAAGCGGAGCTTCCGGGTGAAAAAGGCCTGCAAAAATTTTGGCCCTGTCGGGATTCGAACCCGGGACCTTTCGATCTCGAGTCCAGCGCTCAAACCGTTGAGCCACCGACTCCCCCTGCAATTCATTCAAACGGATGTGGGTGCGTTTTATAGCCTCTAATTTGGCACCGATTCCAACTGTTGATAAGGGATATTAGGGTCCGCCAAAAGGGTTGGAGGTGAAAATAACTTACTTTAAGACAAACAACTACAACAACAAAATACAGCAGCAAAGTAAATCATCCGAGTTTCCGAGGAAAAAAAAAGTACTCACAGTTGTTTGCTGTTGTTGTTGTTGTAGTCGTGTGGGTTGTTTATTTGTTTGTTTGTTTGCTTCCTTGCTTCTTTTGTTTTGTTTTGCTGTTGTGTGTTTGTTTCTTGTTTTGTTGTTTGGGTTGTTTGTTGTTGTTTGGGTTGTTTGTTGTTGTTTGGGTTGTTTGTTGTTGTTTGTTGTTGTTTGTTGTTGTTTGTTGTTGTTTGTTGTTGTTTGTTGTTGTTTGTTGTTGTTTGGGTTGTTTGTTGTTGTTTGTTGTTGTTTGTTGTTGTTGTTTGTTGGTTTATTTTTCTTGTGTTGTTTTGTGGTTTGTTGTTTGGGGGGATGGGGGTGGGGGTGTATTTTTTCTTTTTTCCTTTTGGTTGCTGGGGGAGGGGATATAATAATTTTGAAAGACAGGTTTCCAGTTTTGCAATTTCATACGCTGAGCGTAGGTCGGAGTACATGTAACTAAAATACAGTTGCCACGACGAAAGAACCCGACTGTTCCCTAAGGTACAGGCCATGAATTCACTTGCTATGTAGCCAGCAGACAAGGGAGCGAATTCGGGGCCTGTGCTGTGATGTGTGTCTCGACTTATTGCCCATGGTGAAGGGAGGGGGAGGCCACAGTCTCATGACAGAAAAGATTGTAGCGGGTGCAGGCTTACGCTGGTGGCAGACGTGGTGAAGGCTGCATATTTAGCAAGTGCATGTGGTGCACACGGGTTAACAGACAAAAGGGGGCATTTCTTCAATTGACCGGGTATTTCCTTTAATTGTTCCTATCGCTTAGGCGATCAAGTTCAAGTTGTGCCGAGTTCCCAACCTCACCCTGCTAGTCAGTCCCCCACATGATGATGCGTGCTTGTTCGCTTCTTTGATAGTGGTGTATTTGAGGAAACACAAATTACCGTTGCAAATGACGTTGTCGTTGTGGTGGTGACTGTTTTTAGCGATTTTGTCGATTGGCGTGTAGTACAGGTTTGGAAGCCGGCGGTAAGCCAACGGAAGCCGTATTTCTCTACTGTTAGAGGCCGCAAAGTCACGACTGAGAATGGGGTCTCAGTGACCAAACGGAACATCTATTCATTTAGTAAACTGTCGCCCGTAGAGCTTTGCCAGTAAGCGGCAGTGTTTTTTTTCCCCACTCAGAACTCAAGAACAAAGAGACTTTGACTTTGCTAAACTTACTGACGGATGTTCGTCTACATCATGTATGTATGTATGTATGTATGTATGTATGTATGTATGTATGTATGTATGTATGTATGTATGTATGTGGGGGTGGGTGGGTGTTTGGGGGTTTAACGTCCTTTTCCACCACATACGGGTGATATCAAAAGACGGGGCAACGATGAAAAAGCCTGCACAAATATTTGGCCCCAGCCGAGATACGAACTCACGACCCGAGCAATAGATGTCCAGCGCTATACCATTCGGCCACCCCGGCTCCCCGTAATGTATGTAATGTATGTATGTAGGTATTTGCAGGTAAATGTGTATGTATAATTATATGTGTGCGTATGTATAGTGAGCTTGTCGTACTTGATTATCTGTTCATGTACCTCCACTGTTGTTTTTTTTTTTTTTTTTTTTTGATAAATATTTTGGCTTGACTTTGTACACGTGATAGGGGTTTTCGTAAGTAAAAAAAACAAAACAAAAAAAACCCTCAGAAACTGATTTTTTATTCATTCGAAGATGCGAATGACAGCTTTTTGAACGGTTCACGAGGGTGGGTGGGTGGGTGTTTGGGAGTTTAACGTCCTTTTCCACCACATGCGGGTGATATCAAAGACGGGGTAACGATGAAAAAGCCAGCACAAATATTTGGCCCCAACCGGGATACGAACTCACGACCCGAGCATCAGAAGTCCAACGCTCTACCATTCGGCCACCCCGGCTCCCCTGAACGGTTCACGAGCATTTCCGTGACCAACAAAGAATGAAGAACATGCAATAGATTTGTTGTCTGTCCTGATTCTAGCCGAAACAGACTCAGCCCGCTCGGTGTGAGACAAGACAAAATGAAAGTTAGTGAGTTCTTCTGACTTGGCCTTTGACGGACGGAGACACTCATGTTATTTATGTCTCTGTTCCCACCAGAAGAGTGATGAACATCAAGTCAAGCAGTGAGATACATTTTATACGTGGGATAGCTGACATTAGCTCTCAAATTCCCTGCCCGCCTTCAGATTTTGATTTACACATCTTCAGTCGTCATCCGATATATCTAGAATTTTTTTTTTTTTTCGTTTAAGCCGAACATTTTTTTGCCTGTTTTAAAACAACCTCTTGTGTTTTAAAAAATATGGCAGGAAAAGAACTCTGTTAAGCCGCGAAATAGTCTTTGTTGCTTTCGCGACCTATACACCTGAATAACGAACTAACCCTGCCCGCCTCTTCGACCACACACACACACACACACACACACACACACACACGCCTCCTCCTCCTCCTCCTCTTTACCCCATACCCTGCCCCCACAATTATCTTTTTAGACTGTTTGCAAGTCCTTTCTGCTCTTTGCCGCGCCTTTGTGCCTTGCAGGTGAAAAGTCTTGTTTCCTGTTGTGGTTCTGTCCCCGGTTCTCAATTTGAGTGCTATCATGCGTGTCTCTTTGAGAAAAAGGCTCCAAACTGTCACGGCTTCCCGGCCCCAGAGTGACATTTTATTTACATTCTCTTCCCCTTTTTTAACCCCCGACCTTTGTCTCCTCCGTTCAGAAGCAGTGGGAGGTACCTGTGGTCGACAAAGCGTTCTTACGCGTGAAGCCGGAAAGATTCAGACAAAAAACAAACAAAAAAAACCCCAAAAATATAATATTAAAGATCACTCTTGCGTGAAGCAGCGTCAAACCTATCGCCATTTCTAGTGTCCAAAATTACATACTTTAAGTTTGTTAAACAAAACTTAACAATTGCTCGCGGGAAAAACAAAAATACCGGCAATGTAATTGTGCTTCCAGAATTTCACGCGTTCAGCCTCAGGGGCTAAGTTGTTTAACATCTGAATGAAACATCTCTGCAGTGAAAAACTGAGGAAGGTTAAAAAAAAAAAAAAAACGGCAAATTTCACTTGAAGCAAAATTCTTGACTTGACAAAACAAAACTGATGCAGGTTCAGAAAAAGGCAAATTTCACAAACAAACAAAAACATACGTTGGAGTTACGGCGTAGGCTGTGTGATTTTTTTCTTTACTACGATAAGCGAAGTGCTTTAACCAGTTATTCTGTATTGTATGAACTGTTGAATTCAGTCTTCACACGCGCGATCGCATGCAGACACGTGGGCGAGAGGAGGCAGACAGTAGGGGTGGTGGGCGGATTGAGAGGGCGGGGGGAGGGTAAGTGGGTGGAGGTTTCGGAGTTTAACGTCCTTTTCCACCACATACGGGCGATATCAAAGACGGGCAACAATGAAAAAGCCAGCATAAATATTTGGCCCCAGGCGGGATACCAACTCACGACCCGAGCATTGGAAGTCCAACGCTCTACCATTCGGTCACCCTGGCTCCCCGGTGTGGGGCTGGAGGGGGGGGGGGATGGGTGCTAGGTGCATAGTTAATAAGATGTCCTAGTAATAATTATCCACACGCCCAAGTGTAAACATTCTCGCAGATGCCGGTTGACCAGCGTCAGGCGGTGTCATTCCTAGCTCGCCGTTTTGTAACTTTATGGCGCCTTCGTGCTAAAATATTTTCTGAATGAAAGGATAACATCCGATTTGGCTGACGTTGTATGTGCCCTCAGTTGACTCGTGCCTTTAACGGCGAGCGTCGCGTTACCGGCATGTAGGACACGCGTGACACAGTCTCTGTCCTCGGCACGTGCCGCTCGGAACCCGTTTTGTTACATTTTTGTGACTGGTGATAAAGAAAAACCACTCTTCTGGAGAGGCAGCAGAAAAAGACTGCTAATTAAAAGCTAAATTTCCTCAGCTGGGGATACGCCCATTCCGTGTATTTATTGTTAAATACATACTGTTCAAATAAACGCCCCTGTCGTTAGCAGTAAATACTGTTTGAATATTGTTAAATGAAAACGTTGCATTTAAAAACGATATTTTTGCGCCCAGTATTTTCTTTCCTTCCTGTGTTTTTCTAATATCATGTTTTTAGCTGCACTTTTCATTGATGTTCAGTTGTGTCCCTTTTCACAGAACTCTCCGCTGTTGCCAGGCTTTCCTCCTCCCACGTGTCCCACGCTTTGGAAGGGGAGGGAGGGGGGGAGTGTTGTTTTTTATATTCATCCACTCGGCAAGTCTGTCAGCCAGTCTGTCGTCTGCGTGTCTGTTTCTCTGTCAGAACTGAAGATGATTCCCGCGCACTCAAGTCACAAGTACGTTGGATCTGGTTGGTTGATAAGTTGGTTGTCGGGTTAGTTGGGACTTTGGCGTTGTTGTATTTTTCTCCTGCTATGTCGCTCTCTCGGTACACTCGCAGAGAAGACACGGGATACAACAGACTGGAACTCCAATACTTTATTAACAGAAGATGCGCAAGAACAAACTCATGAAAGAGGACGAACCCAGAACGCTGTGCAGTGCTGCTTATATACTAACAGGTCAGATCTAGAACATTCTGTAACATACTGGCAAGTAGTCCATGGAATCTGTGAGAAAAACATACCTAACCTCACAAAAATTGGAAGAGTTTCGTTTTGTTCATAGGATGTTTCGGCAGGGTCTGTAGTGTATTGTGACATATTTTCTTTTTCTATAGTGCTGTAGAGAAAAAAGTTATGAGTGATAATATGACGTCACTAGTAACGAATGCTTTTTCTCGTCTTCATGCGTCCGTGGTGATCAATAATTCTGGCATTTTCTCGGAAACTACAGCTATTAATAGAAATAACTAACATGGCACTTGCATACAAGAGGTATTTAAATATCACTTCGAATGGCCTCCCTTAAAGGTCAAGGTCAAAGGGTCATGATAATCTTCCCGCCAATTTCTCGGTAAATACGAAAACTACGTTGCCCAAACGTGGCACATGTATTGCTGCCGTTAAGTGGAGAGAGAGAGAGAGATTGGATATATCATTTCCTTGCCAAAAAGTCTCAAGTTTTCTGATCGCCGTTACACAGGTTTAAATCTTGAACAAAAATAACAGAAATCTAACTGTATCCTGTCACATCTAGAATACTGTTGAAGGAGTGGGTGGGTGGGTGTTTGGGGTTATTCACATGTCACTAATTATGTAGTCACGTCTTTCCTCAAGATGATATTGCCTTTGTGTTTGTACAAAACTATTCCGGCCGGACTTCGTCAGTACTCGTACGTTATTCAGGCACTCTGACAACCGAGAAAAGCCGTTAAAGCAATGTGAATGACGTTAATGGCAAAAGATAACTGCATCATCCTTCATGTCTGCTTCTGCAACAGCCTGCTCGACATCAGTTGGCGGATCTTGGTAGGTTCCAGATGCCAGTTCAAGGAGTCAGGTAACTCCTCAGTGTCGAATGT
The DNA here is from genome assembly GCA_018292915.2 of Batillaria attramentaria. Lineage (NCBI taxonomy): Eukaryota > Metazoa > Mollusca > Gastropoda > Batillariidae > Batillaria > Batillaria attramentaria. Next base: position 311,014 of record JACVVK020000408.1, on the reverse strand, counting down.
TGTATCATATGGACAACAACGTTTGGGGCATATACCACCTCAAGGACGTTCTGAATCCGGTGTTCCAATACGCCCTAAAAACATCATCTCTGTATGGAAGGCCCCCAACCTCAGCACAACGGAACGCAGGTCACTTATCTCTGGTTCGATGGACACAATGAGGGATTCTTTTCACCAAAGAGGCTGGTCGAAAGTGATAATGGGCGTTAAACCATGTCGTATCGCCTCTTTTGTGATGAACGGTAAGGTGAAAAAACGCATGACATGTCACTAAGATTCATGTCGATCATGGGAAGAAACTGCACTTGAGACAGCCCTAGGTGTACGTTGGTGTGAACAGTCTGCATTATGTCAGACCATGCGGGTCGTGGCGATCGCAGTGGCCAAGCAACCTTCCACAGGACGTCTACCTCCCAGGTTGGATCCTCCACCACGAGAGTCTTCCAAGGGCTGGTACTTAAGAGACAGGATTGCAACGCAACCTGATCTGTAATAGGATATGTCGATCTTTGCTCTTGCAACAATATCGTCTTTGGGAACAGTGGTCCTTAGAATGGGTCTTATTTCCCCTGGCACCGGGGTTACCGTCGCCATCATACCCATGCAGTGGGACGTATTCTAGCCATTAAGCTTTCTGCTGTTGTGGTCCACGTTGTCTGCTACATATTGTAGGCAACTTCCTTCACCGAGCCCAGGAACATCTCTGGTCTGTGTTGCTGCAGCATAAATTATGCTTCAAACTTCAGCAGTTCCTTGTAGGAAGAACAGCACCCCATGGAATTCAATGTCGTTAACAAGAACGCTGAGGCAAAGTTGTGGTGAAGCTGAACTCCGAATCCAATCTGAAGTGGCGCAGTCAGAACTCTTGGCCTTGCAGCTTGGACGATTGCTTGTCCTATCGCGGCAATCTTGGTGTTGTCCTCTTTTTCACTGAAAATTGTCCTCATGAACACCTACAAAGACTCAGGCACAAACTTCAAGTTTGAATCCTCAGATGACATTTCTTCTTCGCTGGGGTAAAACATCTTTGAGTTTGTACTTGTTCTAGTGTCACTCTTTATGAGCGCCGCAGCTGCCTGCACGAGCCGCAGCTTTTCGGTCTCTACGTTGTCTTCCTCCGGAGTCTCAAAAAATATAATAGACCAAGCTGTGGCCTTGACAGTGACAACATTAGGTTTGCCATTAATTTCAGTGATGATGATCTTGTCTCCGAAATGGCCGAGAAGCTTTTGTTTCATGTAAGGGACTGTGTAAGCGTCGCCGCCGCAAAATTCCACCATTTTCTCAGTCAGATTGTCAACTGTCAGCTGTTTATCATCGTTTTCAGTAACCTAGTGGATGACTTTCTGGAACGCTGTAGCTGTGGCTGGGTCCAAAGGACGACCTGGACGTTGCCTTTTAACAATGGACGCTGACTGAAGCGGTCTTTCGTACTGAAATCGCAGTGGGATGTTTTCCCCATTTCGGAAGTTTATGTCACAGACTTTGTGATAAACAGCATCACCTGCATGTAAGTCTGAAATTGCGTATTTCAGCCTGCTGTTTACACTATTTGCCGACTTATCTTGTCAAAGAACGCAAGCACTTGCTATGCTGTTTTGGAAATCAATGGTGTGCACACGGTAGCTTTTGTAGCGTGCATCATCAGTATGTAAGTTTACGTTTTCCGAGCAGAATAAGCAGCATGCCAGAAAGTCAAATTGCTCTCCGTCAGAACGGAGACTGCGAACACAAGCAGTTTCACGTTTCCTCTTCAGTTCTGGCAAACGCTGGATAGCGGCAGGATTGGTGAATTTGTTACGACAAGTGGTATGAACTTTTTGCCCTTTTTCAGTGTGAATGTTCAACCCACGCCGTTCACCGGCTTTGTTCATGTCTTCAGCGCCTTTAGCCCCTAGGGGGATTGACGTTTTGGTCGTGGATGAGGGTGTTTCCACAAATTGCACAGGAGTCAATGCTAACAACTTCAGTGGATAAAGCGGTGTTAAGACAACTTTAGGCTTCCATACTTTTTTTCTTCCTGAACAACCCCTTTGGGAAACAGCAATAACCAAATATCAATCATATTTTATTTTAAGAACACAGCTGATCATTTGTAAATGACAGTGCACATAAGCTTGTCCTCTGACAAACGATTTTCATTGGTAAAGTGATTAGACTGAATGTGATGTGCTCTAAACGTGTTCTGAGCCTCTTAAGGTTTTCAAATCTAATTACACGTGGGTAGTCTTATTTTCACCAACACTGTATGAAATTAAAATATCAAAACAGAAATCCTAAGCAGCCATAAAAACTAAAACAAATGAAATCTCATGCTGTACAAATATTTCTTTTCACTAACCTCAAATCCCTTAGAAAAAGACAAAAGAAAGCGATCGTCGGTGCAGACGATACGTGATCGTAATGTGCAAATGTGTTGTCAGAGTGCTTGGCCTTGCAAGTATGACGCAACTTTTTTGTTGTTTTCGGCGCCACACAGACGAATACTCTATGGAAGCCGTGTGCAGCCAAAACTATGAAATAATATTTCTTTATTTAATTTTTGCAAAATTCTCCACAGACAGAATGTAAAAGAAAATTTACACAACATTTTTACAATTGTTTTCTACCCGATGCAATTAAAACTGAAACTCTTCCAATTTTTGTGACCTGTTTTCACAGATTCCATGGAGTAAAGTACGGAATCTTTCTGAGGTTACATAATCTGCTGACGTTACTGCACTCGCATGTTCTGGGATGGTCTAGAAATTTCCATCGAAATGCAGTGACTTTTCGCGATCTCTACAACACCTCCCTACCAAAATTGTTGTTTCACAACAAACTTCAACAACAAAGTCTGTCTCTGGGTTTTGGTGTTCTTTTGGATCGTCTGGGGTTGTCTGGACCATACTCTGGAACAGGTGGCTTGGTCCTGGGCAGTCGTGGTCTGCTCTGGTTCTGTGTCGGTGGCACGTTCTCCAGAATCTTCATCGGATGGTCGATCGGGAGCTCAGAGGCATCTGCTGAATCGCCAGGTTCGCTGTCCTCTTCAGAAGCGTAACGTGGGCGCAACTGTTCCCAGTGTCGTCTCCAAACTGGGCCACGAGGAACCACCTTGACGTTGAAGCAGCGAGTACCCGTAGACTTCTTGACCACTGCTGGTACCCATCTGGGCTGCTTGGCATGGTGAGGTCCATAGTACAGTGCATATACTGGATCTCCAGCCTTGTATTGCCTGGTCACCTTGGCGACACCTCCTGGGTCCGGAGTCACCTGAGTTTTAGATGCCTCCTTGGATTGCTTGCCCTGAGCTATGTGTGCTGGCGAGGGAAGCAAAGTGTCGATCCTTGTCCGAATCTGTCTGGACATCAAGAGTTCACTCGGAGAGAATCCGCAGGATGTCGGCATTCTCCGGTACTGCATAAGAAACTCTTGAAGTGCTCGCTTCGGGGGCAGAGAAGACTTCCTGAGAGCTTGCTTGAAAGTCTGCACCAGCCGTTCTGCAGCTCCATTGGTAGCAGGATGATAGGGCGCTCCTGTCAGGTGCGTGATCCCACGTTCCTTGCACCAGCTCTGGAACTCTTCAGAAACAAAGGTGGTTGCATTGTCGGAGACCAACGTGTGTGGGTATCCGAAGTGAGCGAAGTCTTCTTCCAGCAGGTCTAGAGTAGCTCTAGTGGACGTGGATGACGTTGGGTGGATGCATGGGTACTTTGAGTAAGCATCCGTGATCACCAGCCAGTTGGTGCCCATGAAGTTGATGGCGTGGTCCAAGTGAACTCGGCTCCATGGCTTCTCTAGTAACATCCAGGGATGAACTGGCGGTTTGGATGGCTTGTTTTGATGTTCGCCGCATGAGTCACATCGTCGACTCGTCATCTCTATTGCAGCGTCGATACCGGGCCAGTATACTGCAGTTCTTGCCAACTGCTTCATGCGTTCCATGCCGAAGTGTCCGATGTGCAGAAGATCAAGGATCTTGGGCTGCAGGCTTTGTGGAATCACAACTCTTGTACCATAGATGAGGCAACCGTGGCAGGTACTGAGAGAATCTGACAACTTCTGGAACTTTCTGACATCTTCGTTGATCTCAGCGTGCTTCAGCGGCCACCCTTCGCGCACGTAGCGCATCACTTTAGCTATCACTGGATCTTTGCCTGACTCTTGACGAAGGATGTTGGAGTCGAAGGGTTTGACTTGAAGACTGAGAACTCGGATGGCGCACACCATGTCCGTGTCTTCCCCACTCTCCTCCCTGTCAAAGTCGATGTCGTCTCCTGAAGGCAAGCGACTGAGGGCATCTGCATTGCCGTGATCTGCAGTTTTCCGGTACTCGATCGTGTAGTCGAACTGGTTTAGCCATAGGGCCCACCGAGCTAGTCTGTTAGCTGCAAGAAGTGGTGTCCCTTTCTTTGGTCCGAACAGCGCCGTCAGGGGCTTGTGATCAGTCACCAGTATGAACTGTCGTCCGTACAGATACTGGTAGAATTTCCGCAAACCATAGATGATGGCTAGGGCTTCCTTGTGGATTTGGCTGTAGTTTCTTTCTGCAGCTGTAAGAGTCTTGGACACATTGGCAATTGGGCGCTCGCTTCCATCCGGATAGCGATGAAACAGTACTGCTCCAATTCCAATGTTGGATGCGTCACAAGCCAGCCCCACAGGCTTATCTGGGTCGAAGTGTACAAGGACTTGATCAGAGGAAAGCACATTCTTCAGCTGTTCAAAAGCTGCTTGTTCCTCTTCTCCCCACTTCCAGGGATTTGCCTTCTTTGTCAGGCGGTAGAGCGGCTCTGCCATAGTAGCCAGGTTTGGGATGAATTTCCTGTAGAATTGTACTGAGCCCAGAAAAGACTTCAAGCTTGAGACATCCGTAGGTGGCGGCATCTTCAAGACTGCCTCGACTTTGGATCCTTTGGAGATTCCTTCAGCCGATAGAGTGTGTCCAAGGTATTCCACACTGGGTTGAGCAAACAGGCATTTTTCACGACGGCATCTGAGTCCTTTGTCGTTCAGACGCGTGAGTAGTCGTTCCAGGTTGCTCAGATGATCTTTGGCATCCTTCCCGCTGGTGAGTATGTCGTCTTGGAAGACGGCAACTCCAGGCAGATCACTGGTCAGATTTTCCATGATCTCCTGAAAATAACCAGGTGCTGACTTGATTCCGAAAGGTAGTCGTTGTTGCAGAAGTACCCCACGGTGAGTGCTGAGGGCTAGTCTGCGTTGACTTTCTGGTGCCAGCTTGATCTGGTTGTAGGCATCAGCGAGGTCGATCTTCGTGTAACCGAATCCTCCTCCCAGCTTTTGCATCAGTTCCTCTGGGAGAGGCATTGGGTGACGGTGATCAGCAAGTTGATCGTTGATCCCGACTGAGTAGTCACCACAGATCCGCAGTTTTGGCTTCAGGGCGCCTGCACTGTTTGTCTTACGAATTGGAACCACTGGTGTTCCATAGTCGTTGAACTGGACTGGCTTCCAGACTCCTTTGGCGATGCCTTCTTCGTAGCCTTTCGTCAGGTCATCACGAAGAGCGAACGGAACCGGCCTTGCCTTGTGAAAAACCGGCTTCGCGTCGGACTTGAACTTTACTTCCAGCTCAAAATCCTTCAGACATCCCAATTCTTCCTTGAAGAGATCTGGGAACTTGTCGCAGAGAGTGTGGCAATCCTTTTGAAGAGAAGCATAAGCTGTGCTGGAGGTCTTCGGATGCGATTCTTTTGCACCCTCGCTCTTGACTTGACTCTCTATGCTCTTCAGTCCAAGGGCATTGTCCACTGAAATTCCCAGAGCCTGGATCGCGTTTCGTCCAAGTAGGTTGAGATCAGGGATCTTGGTGACGATGTAGGGAATGGAGCTCTGTTTACCAGTCACTGGGTCCTTTGTTTGGCCCATGAAGGTGCCCAACACGGGTAGGTCGTGCTTGCTGGCAGACTCGTACCGATGTGTGACGTCATCCAGCTTCGGTTTTCCCAGTTGTTTCCAGACTGGCACAGAAACAAAATTTCCTGTGGTTGCGGTGTCCAGCTCCATCGTGAACTGTTGATCCTGGATTGTGACTGGAACGTCCAACCTAGGAGTATCTTGGGGAACTTCGCCGAGGATGGCTTTGACGAGCTCTGCTTTTGTGATACTTTTCACTGAAGATTTCGCAGAATGTCGTCCCCCTTGTTGCTGTTGATGCAGTTTTTTCCTGCAGACAGCCTCCAAATGTCCTATCTTCTGACAGAAATTGCATTTGGAGTCTTTGTAGAAGCAGTCTGTTGCTTTATGAGCCTTTCCACACCTGTAGCACTTTGCTGAATCGCTGGTCGTGGAGTTAAACTGCAGGTGGTTCTTTGGTCGACCCCCTTTGTTGTTCGCCTTGACTTTGTTGACCGGCCTGGGCTTGGAACCGTAGACAGTTTCCTTGGCCACCTTTGCCGCGTCTTCAGTCTCTATGGCGATCTTGACAGCCTTGGCAAAATCCAACTCGGTATCCTTGACCTTGAAAAGAGCCTTCAAGACAGCTTCGTTGTTGACAGAACATATGAATCTCTGCCTAAGAGCTTCATCTTGTGGATCTTGGATCGAAGGAAAGTCACAGGTAGCCGCGTCTTGACGTATACGGGCTGCCAGCTCCTGGAGTGTTTCGCCTGGCTTCCGTTCCATGTTGCTCCAGAACTTGAAACGTTCTCGCACTATGAACAGTTTTGGGTCAAATTGTTCTTTCATGAACTCGACGATTTGGTCCATCGTCAGATCGTTGATATTCATTCTTGGATTTTGTTGAGCAGCCAGATTTGCCAGTTGCTTGTAGACAGCCGGAGTCTGATTAGTGAGGAAGACTTGAGCCTTGCGGTCGTCAGGAACGGCGTTGGCTACAAGAAATGTGCAGAACCTTGACCAGTAGTCAGGCCACAGTTCTGAAGTGGAATCAAAGGCAGCGAAAGGTGGAATAGCGGCGGTCGAAACAGTAGAAGTGTGAGGACGGGTACTTGCGCTGGAATCCCCAGTCGGTGTCTGAACTTGAATCATCTTCATCGACGCACCCATCTGCTCTCTTTGGACTGCTATTTCTTCTTCATGCTGCTTTGCTTGAATTCTCATCTGTTCCTTCATCTGTTCCTTCTGCTGTTCCATTTGTTCCTTCTGCTGTTCCATTTGTTTCTTCTGCTGTTCTAATTGCTCTCTAAGCAATTTTATCAGCTCCGCTGTCTCTGCCATGGTCAGTCGTCAATTTTCGCTGCTGCAACAGTTGAAGGGGTGCAACTTCTGTAGTTGGAGTTTCTTGAGTACTGGAGAGTACTGTCCCTTCGTAGGTAGATCAATGTCGAATCCTGTCGGCGACGCCAAATATTTCTGTTGTATTTTTCTCCTGCTATGTCGCTCTCTCGGTACACTCGCAGAGAAGACACGGGATACAACAGACTGGAACTCCAATACTTTATTAACAGAAGATGCGCAAGAACAAACTCATGAAAGAGGACGAACCCAGAACGCTGTGCAGTGCTGCTTATATACTAACAGGTCAGATCTAGAACATTCTGTAACATACTGGCAAGTACGGAATCTTTCTGAGGTTACATAATCTGCTGACGTTACTGCACTCGCATGTTCTGGGATGGTCTAGAAATTTCCATCGAAATGCAGTGACTTTTCGCGATCTCTACAACAGGCGTGTATTGCATGTGATCAGACTGGTTTGGTTTGGTTTGGTTGGTTGCATGGTTGGTTGGTTGGTTGGGTTGGATCGGTGATTTGGTTCGGTGGTTTGGTTTGGGTTTTTTGTTTGATGTTGTTTTTGTTTGTTTGTTGTTGTGTGTGTTTGTTTGTTGTTTCGCGCTTGCGCGGCGTTAAGCCCTAAATAACTAACTAACTAACTTGTTGTTTCGCAGGGGGGGGGGGGGGGGGGCGTAATGTTGTTGTTTTGTTTTGGAATGTTTTGGTTTTGTTTTGGATTTTTTTTTTTGTGGTTTGTTTGTTTGTTTGTTTGTTTGTTTGTTTTGCAGTGGTTTGTTTTTGTTGTTTTGGGTTTTCTGGTTTTTGTTTGTGTTTATGTTGATGTTTGTTTGTTTGTTTGTTTGTTTGTTTGTTTGTTTGTTTGTTTGTTTTGGGGTTGTTTTGTTTTGTTGTGTTTTTTGGTGGGTTTTTTTTTTTGGGGGGGGGGGGAGGGAGGGGGAGGTGGGGAGGGGGGAGGCGTGTACTAGGGACTTAGACCGACCCGAGTACTGTCAACCCAACTCTCCGGCATGTTTCAGAAGGCGTTGTAGAGTTCATGTCGTTACAAAGCAATCAGACTGGTCGTGCGGCAAAAAGCATGTGCTTTCTCATCGTGCGCCCCTCATTAGCTTTGCCAACGATTTTCAACTGACGACTGCCGGAGCAGAAAAGAGTGCACTGTCTAAAACCCTAGCGGGGTGTGTGGGAAAAACGAAGTGGACAGAATAGGAGGGACTTGCTGTGATCACAAGCAGACGACACAAGTGCGCAATCTGCTAATTTGTTTAACTGGAGGAGGAGGCGAAACACTTTTGTCTCGATCAAAAAATCGGACGGGATGGCGCGCAAACACAATGGCCGGTCACGTGACAGTTCTTTAGCGTTTCTCGCACCGTAAAGTAGAGAGGCGAGCTGGAGGGGAGATAATCAGCGGGCTGGGGTAGCGGAACAATGCAGGAAGAGACAACTCCTTGTCGGAAGAGACTCGACAAACTAATTGTCCGGCCCACCCGAGCGACTGAGTGGTTTAAAAGAGCGTTCAATGGGCGCGCACGTGCGTTGTGCTTCTGCGCGCACCCGGGCATGCGCCGTGGTTTACTCAAACACTTCCGTGCATTCACCCGACCTCTGGCGGCGTTGGCCACGCGCATCTTTCTCATGACGTTCATTACAGGCGTTCATTCTACGGGAACCCGACCCTTGTCCGCGGCTTGAAATAAATAAATACATACATATAAATAAATAAATAAGATTTGCACAGAGCATATACAACAAGCTGGGGCGGTCGGTGGTCTAGTGGTTAAGAGACTTGTCACCAATGCGAGAGGTGGGTGGTTCGAGTCCCACTCGGGGCAAAGAATTTTTCCTTCTCGTATGTGGCACCGTTCATTCGGGCCGATCGTCGGGGGTTCTCTCCGGGTACTCCGGCTTCCTCCCCCTCTGCTTTGGAAATGTTCAGCCCACCAAATTTGAAAAATAAATGTAATTCTAAATTCCGAAATTTAAATAGCTGAGCTGACCCTTCGCACCACGTGATTGTAATACGTTTATGTCCAGTGTGTGGGAGAATGCGTGTGATTCACGTGAGCGTGCGTGTTGGGTTCAGTTCGCGGCGCTTTGAGCCGATTCGTGAAATTGGGTAAAGCGCCTATTACTTACTTACTTACTTACTTACTTAGGCCCTTGGCTCCACGTGGAGCATAGGCCATCGACAACCCTTCGCCATCGCACTCTGTTCTGGGCTAGTCTTGCCACTCCAGTCCAGTTGGTCCCCTGCTTACATAGCTCTGCCTCAGTGTCCCGCCTCCAGCTGTTGCGAGGCCGGCCTCTCTTCCTTTTCCCCTGTGGGTTCCATGTCAGGGCTTGGCGTGTGGTGCTGGAAGCTGGCTTCCTGAGGGTGTGTCCAATCCAGCCCCACTTCCTCCGCAGGATCTGCTTGGCCACTGGTTCCTGCCCCGCTCGCTCCCACAGCTCTTCATTCCGGATCTTCTCTGGCCATCGGATGTTGAAGATGCGCCTCAGACAGGTGTTGAGAAATGTCTGGATCTTCTGCTGCATCGTCTTCGTTGTCCTCCATGTTTCGCATCCGTAGAGCAGAACTGACTTCACGTTGGAGTTGAAGATGCGAAGTTTGGTTCTTATGCTGACAACTTTGGATGCCCAGACGTTCTTCAGCATGACCATTGCTGCCTTTGCCTTGCCGATTCTGGCTGTGACGTCCCTGTCCATCAACCACACTCCCCAGGTAGACAAAAGACTCCACCTCCCTGATGGGCTCTCCACCGACTGTGACTGGTGTGTTGGCAGTGGTGCCAACACACAAAGCGCCTATACAATACCCATTATTATTAACAAGCTCTAAGCGCAAAAAAATGTATACCGTTTACAAAACAAAACAAAAAACAAAAATGCAATGAACATAATATGATTATATTCAGTGAAATAAGCAAATACAACAAAGAAAGAGATTAAGAAAAGGTTTTTTTTTAAACTATTTTAAAAGACCTATTAATTACTCAGTCTGGGAGGAGGTAAGGGGGTTGAGGAGAGAACGTTTCTCTGCGTCTCTGCCGACACTTTGCTGCACGCGCTTATGGCCTGAACAGTATCCAAACACTCTTCGTAACGGCCCCATTGTTCCAAGATGCATGAGAAAATGACAAGATGTTAGGAAGAACAGCGCTCTCTTTTGGCTTCAGCGCGCGTGGCCGATCGCGATTCGTGACCGCTTTGGAGGGGAGGGGGGGGGGAGAGAGCTACCTGAACAACCCCGCTGACTTTTGAGGCACCGCTAAGCACAGGTGACCCTAATGGTGACAAAGGCTCGTGGCTCCCCTCCACCCTGCCGTGAGTACCACTCACTGAGATGGGCCGAGAGTCTTATCTGCCCCCTCCTGTTGCTCGGGTACCGTAACCCTGTACTGTACTTTTCCTGCATGTGAAGACGCCAGCCGTTTTACCTGTGATCACCTGTATGCGTCGCTTCTTTGATCTTAGCGCTACTCGTAGTAGTGTCTTGAAGAAGTCAGTGTTGTCGAAACTTAGGCAGCTGTGGTGATGGTGTGGTCATGTCTGTGCTTTGGCGGTCCGCGAAGCACAAAAGTTGTGTGTTTTCGCCTCTGGAGTCAAGACTTCAGTAACGTAACTTGCTGTTGTCACTCAGTGTCTACACTTGTCATGAGTCAAGTGTCGCTGTTCAATGAACTGTATACACCCGTTATAAGTTTTTGAAGACCCAGCCCACTTTCTTATGGATTGTCCTCTCTTTATCAATGCACGTACTCAAACAATATCAAGTCTTCCATACAACTACAACATCGACACCCTCTTGAGAGGGAATCTCTGTCTTCCTTTGAATGACAATATAAACATTTTTGAAACTGTACAGCACTTTATAGAAGTATCAGGTCGCTTTGACACCTAAATTCCGATTATCATTACCAGTCGCCGGCACGCTGCCACCGTCGCAGATCATAGTACAGTCCCACTGCATGTTTCTTTGTACTGTACTTATTAGCCATTCTCTCTATCCCCTTTCCTCCTATCACTTCTTTACAAATCTGTCTGTACTGCATCTGACGCCTCCGCCGCAAATGTTTTCTTTGTACTTATGAGCACATTTTTAACTTGTTGTGCTCGGCTTGTGGAAATTGTGGAGTGTATTTTCTACTTGTTTAAAATGAATAAAAACTGTTTAAAATGTTATAAGTTTTCTGTGGGTTTTTTCCTTTTTTATATTGTTGTTTTGGTTTGCTTTTGTTGTTGTTGTTGTTGTTTGTTGTTTATTGGGGGTTTTTTGGTAGTTTTTGTTTTGTTTTGTTTGTTTGTCTTGTTTGTTTGTTTTGTTGGTTTTTTGTTTGTTGGGTTTTTTGTGGTTTTTTTTGCTGTTGCTGTTTTGGTTTTCATTTCTTTTGTTTTACTATGATTATTTTTTCGTATGATTATTTACTATGATTATTTTTTGCGTTTTCTTTTTTGTTGGTTTGTTTGAGATTGTCGTTACTCTGTGTGTGTGTGTGTGTGTGTGTATGTGTGTGTGTGTGTGTGTGTGTGTGTGTGTGTGTGTGTGTGTGTGTGTGTTGCTTTGTTTTGCTTAGCGTTTCTGTATGTGTACGTGTGTGCATATTTATATATCCTTTTTCCACCTCACGGCGAACATTCGTCATTATCTGCCAGTATGACCGCCGTTATAGCTAAGGACGCTGTTCCTAGCCTGCTTGGCAATTTGCAGTCTGCGTATCATAGTACACGAGAGATGACAGCGTCACCATGGCTTGGTCGTGAATTAATGATCTTTTCCCAAGAATAGAGGAATACTTTATTATGTCATTCTTTCGTTATTGCGTTATTTATACGTTATACATTCATACTGTACTTCTGAATAATCAACTGGGTGAGAAAAGCACAGCGTGCAATCATTAAAAAGAAAAATAGCGGTCGGTTCAGCCCTTCCTACATCTAGCGAGCTTGTCTAACTTTGTGGTAAGGACGCTCAAAGCAGTCACTATGCTGCCGGTACGCTGTGACAGTATTCGCCGTACTACGTTGTGAATGTTCACAGGGGAGGCTATATATAGGCTTCTGGGATCTTGCCACCGCCTGAATACTTGTTTGTGCAAACTGAACAGCGAAATAAAATCATCTTTAAATCAATACATTCATCCAATTTAAAAAAAAATTAACTCCATGATTCTGAAAAAAAAATCATGATCTCATTAGCGGCAAATGTTTGAGTGAGGTATAACGACTGACCGTGTTCCATTTCTCTCCCCCTGCCTTCACCCCCCACCCCCCATCCCCCCCCCACACCCCCACACACACGTGCCCCCTCTCCCCATCCACCCATTGTGCGCAAATTTCCACGGTACACAAATCCGTGTCGCAAATCCTATTCCAGCCTGATCAACACACAAGGGCTGAAAATAACTGATCACTCACTGCTTACCGCAAGAGGCTCTGACCGCAAACAAGTCATACTGCTATTAAAAGATACCATCCACTAATTTGCCTATCTCCTATCAACAACAGACAGCAACTAGAGACAACGCTCCTGACACAAGGCTTACCATGTGAGGCGTCAGCTGGAAGCGCGAACGTGAGATAGCGCGGATGACACACGCCGCGGATTAACGATTGTAACGGCTTTACGCCGTGCCAAGGGCAGGGAGTCCAGTGGTTTTGGTCACGACAAGGGGAGAGAATCATGTCACAAGGGGAGAGAATCTTGTCACAGGGGGCGTGACAGGGGCAAGACAAACGCGGTTATCATTAGAATAACTGTCATTATAGGCGAATTAATTTGACATTAAGGTTACGGGATCACGCACAGACAGGCTGTTGTCACTGTCTACACATGCCATGAGTCAAGAGGTCGCTGTTCCATGAACTGTACACACCCGTAAAAGAGACAAGACAAGCAGGAGCGTTGAGCTTTCAATGCTCGGGTCGATGTGAGTTCGAATCCCGACTGGGCCCAAATATTTTTGGCAGCCTTTTCGGCCCCGTCTTTGCTGTCGCCCATGCATGGCGGAAAGGGACGTTAAACTCCAAAACACCGACCCACAAGACTACAACAAAACTAATTAATTTTGTGAAGGACAGTGTCTAGGGCAGTCATCTGTACAACCTCACAGTTTGGTAAAGTTGACAACATCAAGATTTGCGACAGAACCGAGACAATGAATGAAATGCGACGGTTCCACTCTACACGTAAGCCATTGGCCAGAAAGTTGCTGACTTATTAACAAAAATAAAAATGTGTATTTCAAAATTTAGTAGCTGCTGACTTTCTCTAAATTTTAAAATACACATATTTATTCTTGTTTATAGACAAGGTACAATATCTCTGTAGTATTTTTTCACGGTTGTTCAGAGTCCTTTCATTTCTCAACACCCCCCCCCCCCACACACACACACACACACACACTCCCACCCCATCCCCTCAAAAAAAAAAAAAATTCTCTTTTCATGAAAGGGTTTAATTTACCTGATTTGCAACAGCAAGTCGTTCAAAGAGTGAAACATCACGGCAACAGAAGTACGCACACAGGACTATCAGTGTCAAAATGAAACTCGTGTATGCTTCACCCCTCGTCCTTCAAAATCAGCTCTGAGAGATGGATGTACACTTTCGACCCGGTAGGCCAATACTCAGCGCGGATTAGAATAATTATTTTTCTAGCGGTCCCGCACCTCTCAGCTGACTGCCATCAACAGTGCTGAGAGGGCCGGAGAAGGACAAACAATATTGATGACTGCAGTTGTAGGCGGCTCCATGTCCACTTCACTCGCTTCAGGTGAAACTCCACAACGGCTCGCGTAGTTTCCTTTAGCACACTATTTCTGCCCATACATGCACTGGTGAGTGGGTGTTTGGGGGTTGACGTTCGTCTTTCACCCATCCGCGGGTCACAGTGATATCAAAGGCAGGGCAACGAGGGAAAGCCAGCACATTTGATATTTGACTCCCAGTCGAAACATGCACTGATACTGGATCTTCGTAGCGTAAAAATTAGTACCGAAGCTTCCCGGGCCGGCCAAAAAGTATATCTCTCTTCTTTCTGTCTGTATCGATAGTATCTTCTACCTTCTGGCAGGGTCGGAACCCTCGTAATATGTCAGTAGCCCGTGTAGCCGATTTGTGCGGGCAACGCGCATCGCTTCATAGTGAAGCTGGCTGGACACTGATCTCCTCTAAGCTCGCCAGGCAATCGGGTGGTTTGATTAGTTTAGAGTCAGTCTCTTGTCTACTCAACGACCATGGGTTCGGATCCTAGATGCGTCCGTTTAAAGACATTATTTTATTTCATTTCACCAGGACAATGAAAAGAAGACAACTTTTAATTCTTCAAACGCCAACCGCACTCTATTTCTTGTCTCGTCACTAAACAGTGGAGCCGGGGTGGTCGAATGGTAGAACGTTGGACTTCTAATGCTCGGGTCGTGAGTTCGATCCCGGCTGGGGCCAGCTATTTGTGCTGGCTTTTTCATCGTTGCCCCGTCTTTGATATCACCCTATGTGGTGGAAAAGGACGTTAAACCCCCAAACACCCACCCACCCTCGTCACCAAACACTTGGGACAAAACTCGCTTGCACTGAGAAAGTGCGCCGCCGGTGGCCGGGTGCGGTGCGTGGCGCGTGCGTTATGTGATCAAAACCTGCACCGCTAACATGGCGGCGGCACTGAACGTGCGGGACAATATTGACACAGAGCCTGCTGAAGGGTCAGTGCATATTTGGGCGGCCATTTTAGCGACGGTGTGCAAACCATGTCGGCGGACACGTGCGCGTATGTTCCAGCGCTCACCCCGGGTAACTTGTATGCACACTCGGATCTTGATTAATCAAGCAGTCATAGCACCCGGATTGTAAAGCAGCAACACCAGATGTCAGCTCTTGGAGGAGTTCCTGGCCAGAAGTGGGACACTCCTATAACGGCATCAGGCTCAGCTGAAGTTGCTTCTTCCATTGCGGAAGTAATAATAATGATAATAATAATAATAATAATGGGGGTATTTAAGGGACGCCCTCCCTCCCGCATGAGCTCATGGCGCCGGCCTTAAAATCAACACTCACTCACTCACCCATAAACAGACACAACATGCTCCCAGACATACATTTAACTACAAACACATAATGTGCAGCATCATATACGGCCTTCCCTGCACACACACACACACACACACACACACACACACGCACGCACGCACGCACACACGACAAGCTGATGATGTGGAAACAGCAATTGGTTGAGGGCTGACAGCCAGTGAAGAAGTGGGTTTTTAGATTTTGCTTGAAAGGGTGGTTTTGCGTCTGCATAAATTTTCTGACTGATGCTGGGAGCTCATTCCAACAAGTCGGACACTGGTATGAAAAACTGCTCTTGCCAAAGGTCTTTGTTCTGACATGAGGGATATGGAGAAATCTGTTGGTATCGCGTGATGTTGTTATGGTATAATTATAGTCCTTCAGTCAAAGACTGTGTGCTTGTTAACGAGCGTTGACTAGATTTCCGTGCATGTTACCAAGAACCACCAAAAAAAAAAAAAAAAAATAGAAACCACCGACAAAAAACAAAACCAAAAGCTGAATACTAACGATGAAGAATTGATTAAAAAAAATAATAAAAAAATTCAAATAGGCCGGCTGATCCAAATGCTATCTGTATATGTGTGAGATTTGTAACCCAATAAACTTGTTGAAAACAAATATTAATTCAGCCATTCGATGCGCTTTTGTCCGAAACCGTTAAACGGGTGGGCGGTGAGGGCAGTGGGCCCGCAGAGGTTTCTGTTCAAACAGACCCGTAGATCCAAGAAAAGGATGAATGGTACATGCAGCGGTGAACAGAAACTGGTGTGGTGGAGGTGGAGACGGGTTTGGGGTGGGGGTGGAAGGGGGGAGGGGAGGTGGAAGTAGAGGGTGCTGAGTTCCTGTGCGGAAACAGAGGTTATTACAAACTCGGCAATGTCGGGGTGGGGGTATGATGAACACGGGTGGATGGACTGTTATGCCTGGGCCGGGAGACATTGAGGTGAATGTTGACTCACCAAGCCGCTCTGTTGACGCTCCTCTCCTTCCTCTCTTTCTCTTCACCGAAGCCCGGCTTGAAGAGAAGCAGCAAAAGAGGGGCGCCTCTGCGATTGATTTGTCTAAATTTACTTTCCGCCATTACTGAAGAAAAGAAACCGGGTCTTGAAAGCAGGCCGCTCGAGGATCGATGACCCGTGTGTATGGAGCTGAAGCCCCCGAGGGTCGCGTCCTTTCACCTCGTCCCCCGGACCTCCCCCGCCCCAAACACTCGTTCTCTGCGACCCTGTGGCGGCGTGGACGATGTCTGCCGTCATCCAGAAAACGACCCTAAGCGCCACGAATTTCGTTGGCGCTTAGGCTCTTTTTGCGGATCACGAGAGATGTGTGTATGCGAGGCAGGGTGGGTGATGCCTCCGTTTTGGGCGGCTTGTGTCTGACCCCGGACACATCATCCGCGACAAACAGGAGACTAATCCCATCCAAGACAGTGGAGCCGCCTTTCACTGATGTTCCGCGATGCTATGGCCAGCTGTCTGGAACTGTCCGACCAGGCATCTGCTGTCGGGATCATTCTTACAGGCAAATCATCACTAATGAATATTGAGGCGTGACTGATAATAGAAGAATATGTACAATATTCCTGGCGTGCGTTTCTTTGATGCAGCTTTTGTTGTTGTTGTTGTTGTTGTTGTTGTTGTTGTTTTCTTTGCTCGTTCGATCGAATTCTTTGTCCATCTGTTGTACAGGGAATAAAATGGAATGTGCCGTCTTCAAGCGGAGAGGAAGGGTTGTTTATTACAAACTTACGGCAACTGTTAAAACTTTAAATTTGAAATTTTACACGGCACAAATTCCCGTTCAATTGTTAAGTTTGGAAGTGTCAGCACCCCTGCAGTTCTCCCTTTGCCAACGACCAATCCTTTTAACCCACCTGAATATGTGTGTGTGTTTCAGTGTGTGTGTGTTTCAGTGTGTGTGTGTGTGTGTGTGTGTGTGTGTGTGTGTGTGTGTGTGAGAGAGAGAGAGAGAGAGACAGAGAGAGAGAGAGAGAGACTGAGACTACGTCAAGATATCGTATTTACCGCCATCAAGCTACTCATAATCAGAACACGTGTTTTCCCTCACAATATCTGAATCAGCCCATGTTTGCGCTAACCGGTTCTGAAATGCGTGATTCTTGTCCTGTTTTCGCAGTAAAATAAAAACAACCTTTGGAGTGGCCAGATTCCAATCAAACTTGAGTCCACACTGTTCAAAGCTAGTCCAGCTCTTGAAGCGGTGAACGAATTACAACCACTTAGTCTCTTGAATGCAGCCTGCAATGGGACCGTGACCCGCAGACCCCGATGGCTGTGTGGATGTGTTCAGTGCGTGGGGCGCCCTCAAGGCACTGTTGTCTCCGGTTACAAAACTTTTTTTTCTGGAACAGCGTCATCCGAGATAATGCATTATTCAAAATCACGTGTTTTCTTTCGATCATCTAGGATATAATGGCGTTCATTTGAGCACAGACTGACACGATACGATTTCATATATCATAGTGCTGTTTATTCCGATTCCCAGACTGTAATAATTTCTGCCCCAAAACTTTTTGTCTTGTCATATCCTGGACACTAGACATTACACCTTGTGTATTATTATTATTATTATTGCTTGAAAGTGCGCTGGTAACACTCCCAGAATTTTTAGGACGAGGGGGAGGGGGGCAGGGGAGGGGTTGGAGGGGGAAGGAGGGGGGGGTCAGACAAGAACTGAGTGCACAGCATACTAAAAAAAAAAAAATAGCCATATCTCATCTTTGATGAAAAAAAAAAATCAAGAAAAAGCTCAGATTTAACTGCTGACAAATTTGTCCATCCACTTTTTGCGTCCCTCTCTGGCAGAGCTTGGGGTGAGACGGAGGGAGGGGGAAGGGGGAGGAGGGTGCTGGCTTACCGTCACTCGACGATTATCATTTAGCTAATTTGTGGCCCGGGTCGATCATCTCACTGTGTACTGACACGGCACGTGCAAAATGACCACCTCTACTCAGCTGCACGTGCTCTCTGTTTACTGCCAACTCCCCCAACTTCACGACTACTTGAACTGAACATGTAGGGCAGCTCTGGTCTGTCTTCAGCCATAAAACACAACGATCTACCCACCCATGACTGAGTTCGCGGCTAGGGCGTCCGCGAGTCGCTCAGCTGTTTCACATCATGTCCAATCAAAGACTAGAGAAATGGAGAAAACAACAAAGAAACAACAAAACAGGCGGGTGGGGGAGGGGGGTCTAACAAATTTTAATTTGACCAGAACAGAACAAAACAGCCGAACAGTACCAAACAAAACGGCACCGCGGCTACAACAGTGCCCCTTGGACGTCACGGCGATCAGACAAGCCTACTGTTGTGGAAAAAGGGCGTAAGCGCTTCTCGAATCCATGGAAGCCTTTTCTTCCCGATAACGGCACAGAAGTCACTCGCCGGGGAGAGACAAGACCACCTGGAGATATGGGCGTGGCCTACGGAGGACGCGACGCTCTGATTGGTCGGTGGGCGGGGCTAAGCCACGTGTCGCCGCGCGCCCGTCGCGTGCTTGACAATAGTAGGCGCGTGGCCAGCGCTGTGTCCACACTGACGCGTGCAAGGCTGGTTGCTGCTCGGAGAGTCTTGGGTCTCTACCATAACAGGATAAGTGCAGCCTGTAATAATTTACGGCAGTCAGTAGCTGTATGGGAAACAAAGCATCTGTGGACATCGTCCGATGTGAATTCCGATACGACCACAGTCTGCTGCTCGAGCTCGGAATCTCCAAGACTGACCTGATTTCACTGACTGACTCAAGGAAACGGACCGGCACTGTGACTGACAGCTGTTGCAGTTCCATGAACTTTTGTGACTGAAATTGACTTGACATTTGTCATAATACCGTATAATCTGTGGGGTTTTTTTTTTTCATAGTAGTTGAAGGAGAAATGTGCTGTTGCTAAAATCGATTCAGTTTGACCGGCCACACTATTTTCGACATACGAAACACTGCAACTGGAAAAAAAAAAAAAAACCTCGACTGTTTTTGACCGAGTTAACCGAGGTAAGGTAACAGCAAGTGTTTCGAATACTCGTCTGCTTAGTTTAGATTGTCACGAAGTACTTAAAGTCTGACCGGGTGAAGACCGTGACGGAACTCGCATGAAAATGTAAGACGCAGTAAACACGGAATACATGTACCGAGATTGTGAAGATTTGTCTTGCGAAGTGTGACCAATACACAAACGACACGCGTATCAGATCTGACGTGGGAGACTTCTGAAGAAGAGAATGTGATTTTACGCCGTAAGGAAAACTAACCTGAAAAGGACTGAGAAAATCTGTCAAGCTGGAGTTTCTGCAGAGGTTCTAGCGAGAGTCTCCGCTTTCTACTGCGTCATCGCTAGCATTCAGAAGTGTAATACGAACTTGAAGTTCAGTGCAGTGTGTTCAAGTCCTGTAGCCATGGATACTAGCTATCTTTACGGGTTGGACGACGAGCTGTTCGACTTCGGAGAACCTGGTGATTACGTCGGTGAACCTGGTGACTATGTCGGGGAGCCTGGTGATTATGTGGGGGAGTCGTGTGAGTACATGGGGGAGTCTGGCGACTACACCGACTCCCTGGACTCCCCGTGTTCCAACGGGTCCGACATCGAGAACCAGATCGTGTACGACCCCCACCCCAACACCATCGGCGCCCGCGACTACAACAGCAACGACCACATCCCCAACCACAACATCCACCACCACCCGCACCACGGCAAGCCGCCGGTAAAGAAGGTGATGCAGAGGAAAGCGGCCAACATGCGCGAGCGGCGACGGATGAAGTCCATCAACGACGCTTTCGAGACCCTGCGCACATGCATTCCGGCCAACGTGCAGGCAGAGCGGCGATTGTCCAAGGTGGACACGCTACGTTTAGCTATAAGGTACGCTACATCATCACCGTCATCTAGTTCGTCTTCATCTTCATTTTCATCCTCATTGTTTTCTTCCTTTTCTTCTTCTTTTCCGTTTCCCGGCTGGGACCAATATTTGTGCTGAGCTTTTTCTCGTTGTGCCGTCTTTGATAGCATCCATATGTGGTGGAAAAGGACGTTAAACCCTCAAACACCCACCCCACTCTCTTTTTCTTTTTCTTCTTCTTCTTCTTCTTCTTCTCTCTCTCTCTCTCTCTCTCTCTCTCTCTCTCTCTCTCTCTCTCTGTGAGTTCTGAGTTCTCTTTTCCGCCGAAGTGAGGATGTCTTTGACACCGCACCATACATATCGAGTGGGCGTCTTTTGGTGTCTTTTGTTGTCAAGCCAGACGTTTTTGGTGTTTTGTTTGTTGTTTTTTTTTTTCCCCAGTATCAGAACTAACCAGGTTTGGCTAAAACACCTCCGTCTGGCGAGTTTGGCACTACTGACGTAAACTTTACTCCTACAACAGGTGTACACTTCACACATCATCAGTATCATTATTACACCTCTTTTAAACACAGGTACATCAGTTACTTGTCCGACTTGGTCCAGTCATGTAGCGACTACTCAAGAGATCACGGCTCACAACGCGGACATCGGGTACAGGAGAAAGTCATAGTCAGGAGTCATCTAACAGGTAAGGCTTCTGAGTGTTACTGTGTGTTTCATTGCTGTACAAAGTGTGTACGGTGTGAAAGTATGGCCCTCTCAGTGATTCTCCGTAATCAGTGTCTGTAGGACTTTTTTTTTTTTTTTTTTTTTGCTGCCACAATTCTTTGCCGGCTCCAGTGGTATTCCTCCCTGGGAATGGGTGGAATCCACAGAGGGTTCGGAAGCTGGGGCAATGATGATGGAGATGAGGATGATGGTAAGATGATGCTATGGAGGTCCGTGTGGTTTGGGACTGCGGGACAGGACCGCATTCCACGCTTCCTGTCATAAATATCCCGGCATTAACCAGGCCCGGGAACTACGGTACCTGCGGTGCGGTAATCATCCACATCATACCAAGGGAAGCACCCCCAAAGTCGCACCCGTGAAGTGGGTGAATCTCGGCTGTGTGGCAAAAAAACCTCCCCATTGGGCCCATAGCACACCCGCTCTGGCTAGGAGCCGACCTACGTAGGAAAAATCCCGCTTGCCTCGGCTTGGACTCGAACCCGGGTCTCCCGGTCCATGGTTCGAAGTGCTAACCACTACACTACGGGGGCCGGTTCTATAGGACATTTCGTACCTCGCACGGGTATCTCACGTTTTGGACTCTTTGTCGGTTCTGGTCCTGTGTGCGAAAATCAAGCAGGATTCACGGTTCCTTGTCGGCTCTTATTGGTTTAAACATTTTTATTCATTGAAGCCGGATCACCGTCAAGAGTGGGTGGGTGGGTGTTTGGGAGTTTAACGTCCTTTTCTACCACGTAAGGGTGATATCAAAGACGGGGCAACGATGAAAAAGCCAGCACAAATATTTGGCCCCAGCCGGGATTCGAACTCACGACCCGAGCATTGGAAGTCCATCACTCTACCATTCGGCCACACCGGCTCCCCCGGATCACCGTCAAGCAGTCAGTAAACAGTATTACGTTGAAAGAGAGCACAACAAGTAAAAACTTATATACGTGCTCATCTGAACCAGTTTACAAAAAATATGGCGGAGAAACTGGCGTGGAAAAACTGGACTGAAATGTAAAGGCGGCTGTTACTGCGGCAAACACGAGTATAATCAAAGTGCAACACTCCCACTTAGCCAAAATTAAATCCATTTTAATTAATTGCGATTTGTTTGTGAGGTCACTGGTGCATAACCCTAAACTTACTCGGTAGGAATTGAGTTAATAAATTATCGCCTGTATAATAGGATGTACCACCATGTACTGTCTGACGTCATACCCCACGCCCCCCAATCCCAAAGCCCTGTCTGCACTGGGCGTCTGAATGGCATTGCATCAGAAGGCCAAGTTCAGTAAAACGAAGCACTATTATGAAACAACTGTCTTGTCGTCGCGAAGAAAGTCGACACCCCGTACGTGTAATACTTAGTCAAAGCTAGGCCAAACCTACAATGGGCACTGTTCTTCATATTTCTTATCAGTAGCAGGTTTGTGCCCTAAACTTATACACTCGTGCGGAAACCGTATACTCTCTGTCTTCATGTTTTAGAAAGAAAATCGAACTTTTGAACTCTTTCAGAAGTGTGCTTTATCTTGGGGAAGATTTGGTGTGTTTCTTTTGTTGCGTGCTTTCTTGGTGCACGTTGGCCCGGGTTTTGTTTTGCGGTGTAGGGGAGGGAAGGGGGGGGGGGGTAGGTGGGAGGAGGTATGGTGGGTGGGCTTATGGCGTTTCATAAACCCATTTGAATACACGCTTTACTGATGTTGTATTTAGTGAACGTGTTGTCATACTACTCGAACGCATAGTCGTCGCGTATCGTTTCATTGGTTGCCTGAAGTATCGGGACCACCGAAACCCTTCTCGCGCGCCTTAAATAGTGCAGCTGAAAACCCCAATTATTGACCAAGCAAGGTTAGTACCCAGTGTGTGTCAACAGGGAAGTTAATAATCCACATGGTGACACTTGAAAATTACTCTCTCACCCTCCTCCCTTCACAGACCTTCTTTGAAGCAAGTACAGGTACTAGTACAGAAGCGTTGAGAAGGACTGTTACTGAAAGGTGAGAGGGTGGGGATAGGGGCATGGAGATAGGGGGCGTGGAGATAGGGGCGCGGGGGCCCGATATTTTGAGGTTGCTGAGGGTTGAACTCTCAATAGAAAGGGTTCAGAGTTCGAATGCAGACAGAGCCAAAATATGATTGTACACAACTTTTGTCCAAGTGCTCCGGTCTTTAGAATCACCAAATTGTTGACAGAAAAAAAAAAAAGGCCCGCCCACCCATTCAAGGTCGTTTTGTTTTGTTTATGCGTGTACATTCTGACTGATGATGCGTTTCAATACTAAGACATCCTATGTTTTAGTTTATTTGAAAACGTGGTATTGGTCAGCAGCAGTGCAACACTCCTGAAACGTTTATCGATGAGGTGTTTGCGTGCGTGCGCGTGCGCGTGCGCGCGCGCGCGCGTGTGTGTGTGTGTGTGTGTGTGTGTGAGAGAGAGAGAGAGAGTGTGTGTGTGTGTGTGTGTGTGTGTGTGTGTGTGTGTGTGTGTGTGTGTGTGTGTGTGTGTGTGTGTGTGTGTGTGTGTGTGTGTGTGTGTTCGGTGCTGTAAAGGGAGAGAGACGGGGAGGGGGGGGGGGTGGTAGCGGTCATATGGTTCTACTGTTTACTCAGCATGGTAGCGGTGCCCGCCTGTGTCCACCATAACCAGAATCCACGGAGCAAGCGATGGCCGGTGTATTTGTACAGGGGCGGTCTCTTTGACGCCTTCGGTTTGCTCAGCCGTCCAATTATGAATGTAAAATGTCTTTTAATATTCATAGACCCCGCACAGTGGTTGTATTTCGGAGGGGGAAAAACGAACACAGGCCTTCTTTTATTTCACTTTGTCGACGGGATGGAGCAGGGTGGCCACAAACACGAACACTGCACGAGCTGTACCGGCCCGGGTGTAGAAGAAAATCGATATTGTGACCGGACATTCTCCGTAGACTTTTATTAGAAGCTCGCCATGTTTTCTGTTTTGTTTTGTTCAGTACTGCTGGTGATAGTAATATTAGTAGGAGCAGCGGCGGCACCAGCAGCAGTAGTAGTAGTAGGAGGAGTAGTGGTAGATGGTAATGTTGGTGCATGTTTCAGTTTGTTGTTGTTTTCTGAATTATTTTTTTTGTTATTGTTGTTGTTGTTTCCTGGTTCTTTTTTCTTTTATTTTCTAGACCATTTTGCTTTTAATTTTAATTTCAACCTTCCATAGGCGAAGTGCAGTTACGTGTACATGTGCCGGGAAACCAGTAGAGTCTGTTCAAGTGATAAAAAAACACAACAAAAAGGAAATGCCACTTTCGAATCTCTAACTCTCTATGCGAATGACCTGACGCTCCATGTGGACACTGCGACCGTTTTCCTGTAACCGTACAAGAGGCATTGTTATTTTAAGGGTTCACTTGAGGTGCCTCCTGCTTGACCATGTAAGGTTTCCAAACATGTTCAACTACAACCTTGCACGTTTTCTGTTTTGGACAGAGCTGGACCGTGACATCGGTGACGGACAGACGCTGCTGGGACACTCCCTGTCCTGGGATGACCCCAAGGGACGGCGCCCCGCCCCGGACTCCAAGCTTGTGGCCAAGGTGTGGGTTCCTGAGAATCCAACTGAGTCAGATCTCATCAACCTTGCTACCTACTCCAGTGACTACTGAGTCTTCAGTCCTGACCGTTCATGTGTTCTAGACAGTTCTGTGTGAGGACAGTGACGGTGCGTTCCAGGCGTGAAACCAGAGTCCTGGTCCTGTGTTCTGGAAACTTCTGGAACCGAATTCTGGTGCTATTTTGTGGAAACTTCTTAAACCGGAATTCTTGCCCGTGTGTTCTAGATTCTATTAAATAAGCGTGTTTGTGGAGCGGCATAACTGACTGAGACTGTGAGTAGACTTGAAGTCAGAATCTTGGTCATGTGTTCTAGAAACGTCTAAACTACATCCTGACGACGACGTCAAGTTCTAAAAACTTACACAACCACACTGATGTTCTCTCCATGCACATACTTCAGTCTGGAACTAGTAGTGAACCTGAACTCCGGACAGCTGTTGCTCCAAGAATTAAACCGCTCCACTGACTGAGTCAGCTAATCTCGCCACTTCTGCGGACTGAATTCGACATTTCGCAACCTTGACTTCTGTATCAGAAAGTTTAGTCGTCAGCTGTCTATAATAGCCGGACACACCAGTTTGTGACACAGAAACGTTGCCAGATGCTACAGACTTCTGAATTAGCATGTGGCTATCTGATTTAGTGACCGTAACATGTACACGGTTTTGGTGAACGGATATCAGGACGCTCTGTTACACATCATTGTAGCCCAGTATACAATCCTACAGGCTCCGTGTTACAAGGAGAAGGGATATGCAAGCGGAAGATGGTACTAATGAATGGACGCTGATATTCTTCGTATAGTGCTATCCAAGATCTGTGTGTTGTGGGTTTTTTAGGGAGGGTGGGGGGGATGTTTGTTTGTTTGTTTGTTCAAGGACATGGATACGGTTTTTATCGATGTACTTTATCGATTTACCGTGTGACTATCTCAATTTTTATAAGGTGCTCCGTGTCACAAAAGCATGCAAGAAAACGAGTGAAGGCTTGGAATTAAGACATATAATACATACATACCCCGCTTCGGACAGTTGTTCGGCGGTTGGTGTGTTTGTGAATGCTGACACGGACTGATCTCAAGAATTGTGACCTCTCAATATGGGTCGGAGTTTTAAAAAAATCCGTTAGTTATTTTACTGCAGTGAGCTCGATTGCCACTGTGCGTTTCTCACTTTGAGAGATATGGCTGTAGAGCAGCCCGCAGAAGCGTTCAAATGGACTAGGATTTTTTGGTTTGCTTTTGCATACTTTGGACTTGACTATATGGTGCACACTACACGCACGCCTAAACTAAGGACATCTGCGATGTACAGTTAAAACCATACGTGTTGCATTGACAGCTGGAGTGAATGGTTCATGCTACAAGTATTTCCGCTATACATCTACGGACAACCGCGATGACAAGGTCTTGCTGGCCGAGACCCGCCCACTGAATACAGCAGCTTCTACACATGCCCTTTTGGGTTCATTGGAATATATGTATATGCAAACAAACAAAAAACAAAAAAAACACTGCCAGAACCGTCGAATACAATCATATCAAGAGTTCTATGGTTTAAATATGCAATAACTGACCTACTGCCAATAGTGCCCATATGATAACCGTAACGTTCCTGGGAAAATTCATATCCCGAAAATATGCAATAGTGTTCATAATTATTAATAATAATAATGAATATTGTATAAACACTAACAATTTTTCATTCATGTATAAATATAGTGTATATATATTCACGATGTGCCTATTCTGCCCGCAGAATGAATTTGCTGGCATGTAAACATTCCATATTCCTTATCAGCACTGACACCTTTCCATTGTGTATTATGTGACTTTATGTGATTGATATATATAATTTTTATATCTATTTCAATATCTAATACCCCCTCCCCCCCCCCAAAAAAAAAAAAACCCTAAGGGCAAGCTTTATGTGACAGTGTTGCAGATTATAGAAAGTATCTCCTTTCTCTTCCAATCATCTCTCTCTCTCTCTCTCTTACACACACAGACACACACACAGACACACACACAGACACACACACACACACACACACACACACACACACACAGAGCGTCTTATAATAATTTGTTTTCTGTTATCTGTTCGATCTGGACTTTCTGTACGGAACTCATAATCATTCCATTCCATTCTTTTCTTTCTTGATGTTATCAGACACTTTTTTGTTCTGGCACGTGTCTTTTCTCTTATCAGTTTTCATCCATTTTGTTTTCTGTGTGTGTGTGTGTGTGTGTGTGTGTGTGTGTGTGTGTGTGTGTGTGTGTGTGTGTGTGACTTGCAATTGCGAGGGCGTTTCTGTTGTTAAATACCTTGATTACCCATCCGGACGCTACAATTTCTCGCACATTTGTATTGAATTTATCCAAAATTAATTGAAGTGATTCATGAGTTTACAAGAAACTTTGTTCGTTTTAAACTATTGTAAAGAAATAAATGTCTTGAACGTTGTGCTTTGGTGATATAGTTTGGTATAGTGGCCTCGTGAAAGAAGAGAGAGAGAGACAGAGACAGACAGACAGACAGACAGGCAGGCAGACAGACAGACAGACAGACAGACAATTACATGTACACAGATCGTTTTCAAACAGAGAGAGAGGGGGGGGGGGGGGGGGCGAGGGGTAGCTTCTCACACACGCGCCCGCACGCACACACACACACACACACACACACACACACACACACACACACACACACACACACACACACACACAGACGAATTACAAAATATCCTCTCAACTGGCTACTCCACTCGCTCGGGTGAACAGGGTACTTTTTTACTTGCGGGTGTGCGATTACGATTTGCTCCTAAATTCCCTCCGTGCTTTATGGCGGCGGGGCGCACCACATCTCTGTGCCAGGCCTTCGTTGACAAAAGAGAGACCCCCCCAACACACCCCCTCCCAAGATACGCCACAGCTTCACGGTTTGACTTTGAACAACCCGTCGAAAGACATTCGAGCGTGGAATCGTCAATATGGTACCGCCCAGTGACGTGTGTAATTTATGGATGGCGTGGGTTTTGCAGTTGGCGCGGACTGTATTATGTGGGCCAGTAAACCGGACGGATCACGGTGCTACATTGTGTTTGTCTCGTAAGCCCGACGCGCGGTTTCTTTTCCCGCTTCACGTCTGCCAAAGGCTTAAACGGCCTAATGCCATCTTTGCGAAACCAACTTACGTTTTGGAACAGTTTCGCTCGTGAGTCCGCCTGTACGCTCGAAATACTCTATCTTGAGGATTAGTACAGCTCTTAATGCGATACAATGCTGTTTACACTTTGCGCGAGTCTACGATTGTTGTTGCCCGGGGAGCCGGGGTGGCCGAATGGTAGAGCGTTGGACTCTCAATGTTCGGGTCTAAAGCTCGAATACCGGCTGAGGCCAAATATTTGTGCTGTCCTTTTTTCTCGTTGCCCCGTCTTTGATATCACCCTTATGCGGCGGAAAAGGACGTTAAACTCCCACACACCCACACACCCTACGACTGTTGTTACCCGAATGGAACGCTCTGTCATCGAGTACGCTTCTGTATGTCTTCACACAAGTAAAATGGAGAGAAAAGTGTGTGTATAATATATAGAAAATTCAAGCAAAGCAAATCACTGTAAGCGCCTGTGAGTTACGTTATATTGTCTCTGTCGCTAAACACGCGTTAACACAAAGCGCGCTTTTCTGCCCGTTTCGAACAATAGGCTAGGAAAATTGCTGAACAAGGTAAAACAAATTTGATCCTAACTTTTTATTACAGATTTCAGTAGAACACAGGCCCCTAATGCTGTGGTGGTCTCCGTGAATTTTTTTCTCCGTCCGCGTCACCGTTAAAAACGACCGTTTATCTTGCCATTTTCACTATATGAGCCCTATAAATGGGCTTTTGAGGGTGTGCACAAAGTATGCGTGTTTGCGGGTACAGAAATGCGCAGAACTCCACTCTAAATACGGTTACTGTTAGACAAGACATGCATTGTTGACATACTGAAATTTTACCCCAATCAGAATGATGCTTCCTGGAAAATTGCGGCCATCAGTTTGGCCGTTGATCCAAAGGACCCTGTAAAACGGCAGTATTTGATGCTTGTGCACTTATCAGGTCACTGCAGGTGACATGTATCGCGGAAAACATTTACGAACATTGAACAATTTAGTCAGGAAACGCCTCTTTGGTGTTGTGAAGTTCCCTTGTCACCGCATGTGCAGGTACGTATGAAATATGATATCCAAGTGAGCACTTTTTTCGGTAGCGATATTTTGGGGGTGTACTTACTAAAGTAGTGGCTGCGTTGTGAGTAGTGAACGGTTTTTCTCAAAGAGCAGTGCACACTCAAGAAAGTATCCCAGTTGTGTCATATCAAAAGTTCATTGAAATCGCTTTTGTACTTTTGTCACAAACAGCCAACGAAAGTGCAACCTGTTTAATAATGGCTGCTAGTTCGGTACTAGCAGGGTGCAATGGAAATTATGTAGAGCACAACCTCATGTCTATAGTAGTATGTGGCTGAATTCATTTCAAGTCTTATGAGGTATGTAAATCACACGGCAAACATGTTTTCAAGGTCAAGGTCATTGGTTTGACTGTTTACTCCAAAACATTTTACTTCATCGCTCAGAATAAGCATTTTGTCCCCGTGGTTTGGTGAGTTCACAACATCCTCAGAATAAAAATATGACTGCAAAAACTTCATAACTCAAGCGTGACCTTGACCTTTACTAGAGGTCACCAGAAAGGCATTCTTATCAATGCATATTAGGCAAATGTTATGCCAAAAGTTGTATTTACAAAATTTTCACCCAGTCTCTATGACCTTTACTCCCAAGGTCAAGGTCACAAAGTTGTCCACAAGAAATCTTCTCATACAAACATCGTTTGTGCTAATTTTGTTTTGCCTGGTGCTTGTGACTGCTTGTTCTTTTGCTTATTCTAACACAGCGATGAAACAAAATGTTTGGGAGTAAACAGACGAACCGATGACCTTGACCTTGTAAACATGTTTGCCGTGTGATTAACATACCTCATAACACTTGAAATGAATTCAGCCACTTACTACTGTAGACTTGATGTTGTGTTCTACATACTCTCCATCACATTTTGCCAGTAATGTATGCCAGTAATTTTCATTTGTAAATTTGTGAATGTCCAAAAAAAGGGCAAAATAACGGCGTTTGTTCACGGAGAACCAGATTGATCACATCTGCATCAGCCGGAAGTTCAGGAGATCGTGGCGGGATGTGCGCGTGATGAGGGGTGCCGATGTATCATCAGACCACCACCTTCTTGCAACAGCATTAAGACTTCGGCTTAAGAGGCACACCAACGCCAACAGCACACGGACCAGGTACAACGTTGGACTTCTCAGGAACACAGACACACAAGCAGCATTCCGGATCAGCCTTTCCAACAGGTTCCAGCCACTGCAAGACCTGATAGAAGACAGTGAAATGGACATCGAGACACAGTGGGAACACAGCAAGAAACTCTGGCACGACACATGCGAAGAGGTCCTTGGCAAGAGAAAGACCCAACATAAGGAATGGATCTCTGCTGATACCATCCAGAAACTGGAAGTTAGGAAAGAGAAGAAAACTGCACTGAACACGAGCCGAACAAGAAGAGCTAAGGCAAAGGCACAAGAGGAATACACAGCAGCTGACAGAGAAGTGAAGAGGAGCACCAGGAAGGACAAGAGGGACTACATCGACAACCTGGCCAGCCAAGCAGAGGAAGCAGCCCGACAAGGGAATCTAAAAGACCTGTACCAGGTGACCAAGAAGCTCGCGGGCAAATTTCAGCAGACAGACAAACCAGTGAAGGACAAGAACGGGCACCCACTGACAACAACTGAGGAACAGCTGAAGCGATGGGCAGAACACTTCAGGGAGCTGTTAAATCGCCCCATCCCTGAAACACCACCAGACATCCCACCAGCTGAGACAGAACTACCCATCAACTGCGACAAGCCCTCTAAGGCGGAGATCAGGAAAGCCATCATGACACTGAGAAATGGGAAAGCTGCAGGGCCGGACGAGATACCAGCAGAAGCCATTAAAGCAGACACAGAGACAGCCGTCAACATGCTGCACAGCCTGTTCAGCAAGATCTGGGAGAAGGAAGAGGTGCCAGCCCAGTGGAAAGAAGGGATCGTCATCAAGCTGCCAAAGAAAGGGGACCTCAGGGACTGCAGCAACTACCGAGGGATCATGCTCCTGTCAGTGCCAGGCAAGGTTCTCAACAGAATTCTACTGGAGAGGATGAGAGAGGCAGTCGACCCCATGCTCCGAGACCAGCAGGCGGGCTTTCGCAGGAACAGGTCCTGCGCTGACCAGATTGCCAGCCTACGCATCATTGTGGAGCAGTCACTGGAGTGGAACTCCCCCCTCTACATCAACTTCATAGACTATGAGAAGGCCTTCGACAGTGTAGACAGAGAGGCGCTGTGGAAGCTGCTAAGGCACTATGGAGTTCCCGGGAAGATCATCTCCCTGATCCAGTGCACCTACCAAGACATGAGCTGCAGGATTGCCCATGCCGGCCAGTTGTCAGAAAGCTTCGAGGTGAAGACCGGAGTCCGCCAGGGATGCCTGTTGTCCCCGTTTCTCTTCCTCCTGGTCATCGACTGGATCATGAAGACCACTACAGCAGGCAGGAAAAACGGGATACAGTGGACACTCTGGACGCAGCTGGATGACCTCGACTTCGCGGACGACCTGGCGCTCCTGTCTCACAGCCACAGCCAGATGCAGGACAAGACTACGTGCCTGGAAGCCACATCAGCCGGAACAGGGCTCAAGATCAACAGGAAGAAAACCGAGCTGATGAAGATCAACACCACTGCCAACACACCAGTCACAGTCGGTGGAGAGCCCATCAGGGAGGTGGAGTCTTTTGCCTACCTGGGGAGTGTGGTTGATGGACAGGGAGGCACAGACCGAGACGTCACAGCCAGAATCGGCAAGGCAAGGGCAGCAATGGTCATGCTGAAGAACGTCTGGGCATCCAAAGTTGTCAGCATAAGAACCAAACTTCGCATCTTCAACTCCAACGTGAAGTCAGTTCTGCTCTACGGATGCGAAACATGGAGGACAACGAAGACGATGCAGCAGAAGATCCAGACATTTCTCAACACCTGTCTGAGGCGCATCTTCAACATCCGATGGCCAGAGAAGATCCGGAATGAAGAGCTGTGGGAGCGAGCGGGGCAGGAACCAGTGGCCAAGCAGATCCTGCGGAGGAAGTGGGGCTGGATTGGACACACCCTCAGGAAGCCAGCATCCAGCACCACACGCCAAGCCCTGACATGGAACCCGCAGGGGAAAAGGAAGAGAGGCCGGCCTCGCAACAGCTGGAGGCGGGACACTGAGGCAGAGCTATGTAAGCAGGGGACCAACTGGACTGGAGTGGCAAGACTAGCCCAGAACAGAGTGCGATGGCGAAGGGTTGTCGATGGCCTATGCTCCACGTGGAGCCAAGGGCCTAAGTAAGTAAGTAACGGCGTTTGTTCCCAAGGAAAAACACGTTGAAAATAAAAGAGATTTCACAGATTTGCTTTTGTGTCTATTGTTTTTTATTTGCATTTGTGTAATATTATTTTTCTGGACGTTTCATATTAAGTTTGTCTAATTTCTGTACCTGTACCTCAAAACAGGAATTAATGAAAATATCCGACATTTTCTGAGTGCGTTAGAATTTGAGGCAAAAAGGTATACTTGTAATAGTATTTTAGGGATGCTGGACCATTTCTCTAAAGCATGATGTGCGTCTGCAAATGATCTGTCAAGCGTAGCAGCTGCAGCAGCGTAATATGTCAGCCCGGTCCCCATCAGTAAGAGAATTGGCGTCTATATGGAAAAAGGAAGATTTGATAACTGAGAGCTGCTACAGGCAAATCTGTTGTCATTTCGTTGGACCACCGCAGGGTGTCTGGCCTAACATATCCAGTAGTCAAACTTGAAGTGTGTGCACAATACCTGCTGCAGCGGCGTCATTTGTAATCTTTGCTGTGTATAGTCAAATTTTGAACCCAACCACAATATGGATTCCCGTCAGTACCCCTCACAGCCAAAGGGACATAGTGGATGGGCTAGTAACACGTAAGTGCCAAGCCTCTCCTCTAAAAGTTGGTCAATAACAAAATACGCTGTGTACACTGTGGCCGTCATATCTGGCTACTTGGTAACCTACCCCCTGCAGCAGTTAATGCTCTGTTTAATTAGAAAAAGGTAATTTAAGTCACCTATTTCAAGCAGTGAAGAGTTCATGAAATTTGATGTCGGATGCACGTTTTCCTTCTCCTGGAATCACTTTACTTTTTCCAATATGTAAAACAATGGCAATTTAAAACTGGTGGCTGCTAGCAGCAAAATATAAACCTACCCCCCACGCAGCATGTAATGAAGGAAATGGAAAAATTGGGTAAAAATAATGACTGCTGTAAAGAAGACGTGCTTGTTTAGATTCACGGATCTTTCTTCATACGACTAGTCATTGTCTTTTCCTCCAAGACAAATGTATAAAAGGAAATTGCATCAAGTGTAGCAATTATGGCAGGCTCTTTGGTAAGCACCGCTTTCAGCCCATATAGGGAACTGATAGCTTCAATTAACGGCCATCTATAAGCAATAATCTCTCATACAAGTTCTGGAAGATAATTCTGAAACACCGAGCATGTGCCCGAATATTTGCATCATATTATACTTGTTTTCGCGGATACACCTTATCACAGCAACCAATCAAGTGTCCCTACTCCCATCATTACGCATATTCAGCCATTATTAAACAGGTTGCACTTTCGTTGGCTGTTTGTGACAAAAGTACAAAAGCGATTTCAATGAACTTTTGATATGACACAACTGGGATACTTTCTTGAGTGTGCACTGCTCTTTGAGAAAAACCGTTCACTACTCACAACGCAGCCACTACTTTAGTAAGTACACCCCCAAAATATCGCTACCGAAAAAAGTGCTCACTTGGATATCATATTTCATACGTACCTGCACATGCGGTGACAAGGGAACTTCACAACACCAAAGAGGCGTTTCCTGACTAAATTGTTCAATGTTCGTAAATGTTTTCCGCGATACATGTCACCTGCAGTGACCTGATAAGTGCACAAGCATCAAATACTGCCGTTTTACAGGGTCCTTTGGATCAACGGCCAAACTGATGGCCGCAATTTTCCAGGAAGCATCATTCTGATTGGGGTAAAATTTCAGTATGTCAACAATGCATGTCTTGTCTAACAGTAACCGTATTTAGAGTGGAGTTCTGCGCATTTCTGTACCCGCAAACACGCATACTTTGTGCACACCCTCAAAAGCCCATTTATAGGGCTCATATAGTGAAAATGGCAAGATAAACGGTCGTTTTTAACGGTGACGCGGACGGAGAAAAAATTCACGGAGACCACCACAGCATTAGGGGCCTGTGTTCTACTGAAATCTGTAATAAAAAGTTAGGATCAAATTTGTTCTACCTTCCGCTATATAAAAAGCCTAATTAGACTAGCCTACAATACTGTCCGCTGTAAGAGCAATGGGCCCTGGCCAGAAACCAAGCGGGAAAAGAAATCACGAAGGCCGGCCAAAACCCGGGCCGGAAAATAACACGATGACAAGGTTAGAGGGTACAAGAGAAAAATCATCGCTGATTCCTTGTGTGTATGGTCAGCTGCACGTAGGTTTGATGTTCGCCAGTTGATGGCCTGCTTCCTGGCAACACCACGCCATCATAAACGTAAAATAAAGCTTGCGCCAGACATAAGAAAGAAAGAACTTCAGGGGAATTATTCCCCGTTTCTTGTATTCTTTAAATCAATTTACTGCTTGGCTGACGCGAATCTGTGACTATAAAACTAGAAAGAAAGATTGGCCGTAGTACCCCCCCCCTTCCCCCTTTTCTCCACCACCCCCTTTCCCTTGCCATTACCACCATCTAACATCACGCCCGCGAAGGAAAAGTAAAATATCTTTAAAATGAAAAGATAGCGAGAGACCTAATTCTCCTGTTGAGACCTTATGTCGGGTGCAAATGTACTGGAGCTTATAAAAAAAAAACCCACCAAAAAAAAACAACAAAACAAGAAAAAAAAACAAAAAAAACGGATATCACATTGAACACGTAGAGTGTCTGTTTTTTTGTTTTTTTGTTTTTTGGGTTTTTTTTTTCGTTTTCTTTTGTTTTATTCTCTTTTCTTTTCTTTCTTTTATTTTGCTTTAGAACCTCCTATGGAAACAACAATAACCCTTTTTAAAATTATGCACAGTTATTTTTATATTCTCACAAACTTAGCAAACCCTTGCTTCCCAAGCTGCATGCGAACATGATATTTAAATATTATCCAAATGAGAGATTCCATTGTAGAGTCGCTTTTACCCTAAGTCGTCGTTTTGGCTCACCTCTCAAAGTAGCACGTGCCCCAATCTGTTGATGAACAATAAAGCGCGCTTGGAGTGAAATGAAGTTAATACGCTTAAAGTCCCCTCTACCTGTGATCTGAAACCTTTCACGCCGGGCGGAGGCGAAAATTGCCCAGCGGGACACCTCGGTAGTTGACAGCGCGCGGGGGTCAAACATTAAAAGAGATCCGTGAAAAGGTTCATTGACTCAAAACGCGCGCGCACACTCCAGGAGTAAAATTGCTGTCATGAACTCAGCTGCGGAAGAATATGTCAGATTAGGGGGGTTTAGAGGAAATTGTATACACTGTTCTTCCGCAGTAGTACAGATGTACCGTCGTCTGGGTAAAGGACATAAGCGCTACGGATTTTGATAGGCGTTTAGGCCTTTTGTCCAGATGCCGGTAGAGATCTGGAAAACAGCTGGGTTGACCATAGCTAGCGCCGGTGTGTCTAGAGCAGTTTTAATGTCCAACACCCACTACGGATTATGTGGACACTTAGGGTCACTCAGTCACATACATCAGTACATGTATATTCTCTGTAACAACGACTTGAAAAGCGCCGGACTTACAGTGCTCAGGTCGTGAGTTCGAATCCCGGCGGGCTTTAAAAAAATGTGCTGGCATATTTTCGCCGCCCTGTCAGTCTTTGATGTGCAAGCTTGACTTTTTGTGGACTTCAAATGAAGTTCTTACACACACACACACACACACACACACACACACACACACACACACACACACAGACTTAAAAAAATAAATACACCTGTGAATAACGAACTGTTCAGACGCAGCAATAAAAAAATAATTTGAAAAAAACACCCAAAGTGAACTCGCCTGTAACAGTTGTCAAAGTCTGCTGGACCGTGAGAAAGTGGACCACGCCCACACAATTGTAAACCTGCAAAACTCTGCCCTAGCTGGACCTAACAGTCGATACAAATTACAAACTATCGCAAAACTCATCAATGGGAGGTTGTCCTCGTGAGCAGTGAAGTATGTCGCCGTTTCTGTAATACGAGGTTAATTTGGCTGCCGATTCTGCCTTTACCTTATGCCCCTTAAATGTCGTGCGTTGTTTGTGATTGCGCATGCGTAAAGAGTATTGTAAGGAAATGACGCAAATTCGTGACAAAAACTAACAACTCGTGTTTGCCCATGCGTAAAACACATTGGAAAAAAAACAAAAAAAAAACGACGTAATTTCGTGTCGTGGCAGCGCATGCGTAAAGCGCATTGTAAGGAAGCGGTGTAAATTCAGTCGTGGCATGAACTGACACCTGTGAGTGCACGTAGAATTATTTTAAACGCGCTAATTTGAATGCGCCTGTGGCCTACAAAATAAACTTTAAAAAAGCAATGGATGGAGAGACATACACAGAGAGAGAGGGAGAGGGGGGGCAGGGGGCGGGAGGGGGGTGTATTCTGCGACAAACGACAGAAGAAAAATGTTCTCCCAAGGTGTTCCTATTCAACCACGGAGAAATCAGTGGTCACTCGTCAAAGACGCTCTTGTCGCCCATTCTATTTTCCCCAACCCCACGGCTACCAGAAAAGACGACATAAACAGCCATGAAAGTACAATACCTTTCCGGTCTTACTGGACAGCACCAAGGTCTCGCCTGCCCTTTCCTAGCCACAACAAACTCTTTCTGCTAGCCCACGTGCGTCCAATGAAAACACGGCGTATGAAAAATTTCATTTAGTAGGCGCATTGTTCGCTGTCTGAAAGCTGGTGATAAGTGGGCATATATCGATTATCTAGCCATAAAGTACGATCACTCTGTCGGCACAAGCCATCAAGGACGGTAACAATGAGGGTGGTTTTTCTAAAGGGGCACCCTGCCTGCAAGATATGATGGAGCTGAGAGAACACTAGGGGCCCGGGGAGGAAGGGGATGGAGGTGGAGACCAAAAGCGAAAGCTTTGTGACTCCAGCCAAAAATGGCGATGTGGACATGGAAACTAATGGACAGGCCGTTGTTGTCGCTCAGCTTCTGATTTCTTTTATTTCCTGATGGAGTAGTCTACTGATATCTGGCAAAAAGGACCTAAGCTATTGTCAGATCCGGGGCGCTTAGGCACTTTTACCAAATGACGCTAGTAATGTATTTTGTGGCCTCATGAGGTCATCTGGCAGTCAGCTCCAAGTGACCGGATATAAAGAAAAGGAAAGTAAAGGAAAGAGTGAGTGAGTTAGTTAGTTAGTTAGTTAGTTAGTTAGGGCTTAACGCCGCGCAAGCAACAAAGACGACTTCGCGTGTAGTAAAGGA
Source organism: Batillaria attramentaria (assembly GCA_018292915.2). Taxonomy (NCBI): domain Eukaryota; kingdom Metazoa; phylum Mollusca; class Gastropoda; family Batillariidae; genus Batillaria; species Batillaria attramentaria. The sequence goes on along the minus strand of JACVVK020000408.1, from coordinate 273,896 downwards.
AAGAAAAATAACCATTGTCATTTTAAATTGAAATTCACCGAGGTAAGCACTTTTGTCTCTGTGGTGGCGATGATACATGTTTTTCATGCACGCTCGTGTTATCAGTTCAGAAAAATTCGAAACACCTAATACAAACCTGAAGTAGTCTGCCTGTTGGGCTCCAGAGAGCAGGTAATTTTTCGCCGGGCTGAGACCTGAACTGATTCAGGTTCTTTTCGCTTTCTCCGTCTCAGTTTGTGTGTGTTCTTTTCTGTCAGCTGATCTTGAATTAGTTTATTGTTGTTGTTGTTTGCTAAGTTTGTTTTAGTATGTTTCCTTATCATTGCTCGAAGATACACATTACTTTTGCAGAAATGATACATGGATACGGTTGCATAATTATACATCAAGGTAGAGTTGTTAGATCCTGGCCTTTTGTGTGTGTAACTATCACCCATAACGAGTCCCTGTTCACAAGTGCAGGTATCCACATCCAAATTCTACTACTACCATTACTACTACTACTACTACTACTACTACTACTACTACTACTACTACTACTGCTGCTGCTGCTGCTGCTGCTACTACTGCTACTACTACTGCTGCCACTTCGTCTTCTTCTTCTTCTCTCTGTATACTTGCGTGACAGTCATTTTTTTAACCTCAGCCCACTGCTGAAAGCAGCACGTCTCTCTTCCTGTGACAAGGCTCCACAAGCACCCTTCCCAACCTGCTTCGCGACTGGCAAGCACCATCGCCCAGCCAATGGACTGTGATTTAGGTGAAACTGAAGATCACATCATTCACCTCCACACTCGTCAATCACAGCGTGGAGTTGATTTCACGCGTGAAAGTCAATAAAACTAGGCACGCGCTTTCGTGTGCGTGTTCTCTACAATTTTGACTTATGTCTTTATGGGTTTTCTGGTGTGCGGCGCACTTCCTGTGCAAATAATCCTGTAGCTAATGGGTTTAGTGTTGGCTGAAAGTGCTGTTGCAGCGAGCGTAGGGAAGAGATCCAACCGCTGTACACTTCTAAGCGTCAGTGTCTGAGTTGGAGAATCTGAGACGTCATCCACTTATTATAGGTTATTTCAAGCTGATTTCAAATCTCGGTCAAAAGTAGCATGTCAAATGGCAGAAAAAGATGTCATGCTATTCCTACAGGGTTCTTTCTTGTTGACTAGAAATCGGGACTGTAAAACCATTTAGCAATTTTCACGGCCGGGTCTGTTAACCGAGCGGCATCTGGCAGAATGAGCAACCACACTGTGTCAAAAGCGTGTTTTGCACGGATGCTGCTGCCACTATTGAGTCAGTGGTCCTCGTAAAGTGTAGTTTAGAGCTTTGCAATCTTGTAACCAGGTGCGAGTTGAACTGAGAGGACCAGTTGCACGTAGTTGTGGTCTGTTTCATACAAATGCGTCATTTCACTTGCAAGTGAAGTGGGCTACAGGCGCATGTTTTGCCCACGTTTTGGTTCACATCTTGGCAATTACAGCCCCCAAATAGTTCGTATTTTGCACACATCCAAATGGTATCATGTTCTTGTCACAATCGTAAGCCTATGTAAGCCTTAAAAGCCCTACAGGGTGCTTCTTTAATTTTTTCGGAATGGCAGTTCTACACTGCCAGATCTGAAAGAGAGATCATTTCTGACAAACACAGTAGTTATTCACCAAGAACGATTTTTTTTTTATAGAATTTTGTTATAATCTGCTCGTCGAGTATTTCAGAATGTGTTGTTGTTGTTGTTGTTGTTGTTGTTGTTGTTGTTGTTGTTTTGTTTTGTTTTTGTTTAAAAAAATTCTAACATTCTTCTTTCTCACATTAGTTAAAGGACATTTTAATTGCATTGATGATTCCTTCACACACTGTTTTTACCGGAAGGTCTCTATTTGGTCAAATAACTGTTTTTGAAAGTGTCTACCGAGTGACTGTCATTTTGAAACCGGACAGCGCAGGCCTGGATGACAGACCAGAGTGACACATTCATGTTCCACCACTCTTGTGGATTGTCACTTTTATCGGTAATTTACGGCCCTTGGCTACAGGGTAGAGTCAGTATACGAGCGTCTTTATACCCCAATCTCACAAAAAGGCCATCAAATATCACTCCCAAACTAATAAACGTTTCCGTGTACTGCCGGTGAGCCATGTAAAACCAATGACACGCATCTCTAGCGAACATAAAACCCGGGATATCAAGTGTAGACGCCATGATGAACAAGGTAAAGGTCGCTGGTTACTTGCCTCCTCGTGACCATACTTTCGAGGACAGAAGGGATGTTATCACTGTAGTGCCAGATGATGTGGCATTCACAAATGTCAGCCCATTGTAGTTCTTACATGCTTTATTTTATTTATTTATTTATTTGTGGGGTTTTTTTTTTTTGTTTTTTGGTTTTTTTTTTGTTTTTTTTTTTTTTTGGGGGGGGGGGATGGGTAGGTGGCGGGGGTTAGAGAACATTTTGATTTTTTTGCGGGGGAGGGGGGGGGGTTAAAATTTGTGGTTTTTATTCCTGTTTTTTAAATTGTCTTTTCTTTTGTTTATTTTTTTCTTTAGGTCTTGTGGTTATCGCTGCCTACCTTACTCCCACTCCTGTACATTGTATCTGGTGTATTTATGTATACCCATGTAGTGTCTCTATGTATGTAACATACGTACAATTCAGAAAAAACAAGAATTTGTTCACACACACACACACACACACACACACACACACACACACACACACACACACACACACACACACACACACACACACACACACACACACACACCTTCCCCCCCCCTTCCCTTCCGTTCCCCCCTCTTCTCCCCCCCCCCCCCCCAAAGAAAAAAAATCCGGGACATCAAGTGTAGACGCCATGATGAACAATGTCAAGGTCGTTTTTTACTTGCATCTTCGTGACCATACTTGCATCTTCGTGACCATACTTGCCGCCATTTTATACGTTTGGGGGGCAAAAACAAAATCGGACAACCCTTTTTGACTTTTCAGTGAAGGATGGTAACTTGACAATGTTTTTGCGTTGTTGTTTTCTTCATTCAAGGGATGTAATTAGTACATGTATGACCAGACCCATGGCTTTGCCGGAGATCCTTTTACCACTGACATGGCGGGAGACATTGTGCCGTGTTTTACATTTTCTTCATGTTTTAAATTCTATATGTTAATGGCGAGTACTCGATGTTCATTTTCCTGAAGGTATTGTGTGCGTGCGTGCGTGCGTGCGTGCGTGCGTGCGTGCGTGCATGCGTGCGTGTGTTGTGTGCGTGCGTGCGTGCGTACCTGCGTGTGTTGTGTGTTTGTGCGTGCGTGCGTGCGTGCGTGCGTGCGTGTGTTGTGTGCGTGCGTGCGTGCGTACGTGCGTGTGTTGTGCGTGCGTGCATGTGGGGGGTGTCTGTGTGTGTGTGTGTGTGTGTGTGTGTGTGTGTGTGTGTGTGTGTGTGTGTGTGTGTGTGTGTGTGTGTAACACTAATCGAGTTCTGCATGTGTACGGGTCAGCTGTGTATCACGATTATAGCTAGCTTATCGTGATGCGACAATCTGCTGATTCCCAGCAGGGTTGACTAGAAAAACAGTGTAGGTCAGGCCAGAATGGAACCATTTGCTATGCACACTGTATTTCAATTCGTCAGCTTCTAGAGCAGTGTCCTTACGACGCAGCTGCAGTCTTTCTGATCATGACACGTGTAATATGCCGAGTAGCACCTTGAATCTCTTTTTTTTTTTTGCTGTTGATGAAGAGCGGCATGAACCCACTCCCCCTACAGCCCTCCGCCCCCCCCCCTCCATCCACCCCCCCCCCCCCCACCCGCTTTGATCCGCTCTGAACGGCATGAAGTCATTGTAGCAGGGTGGATGGGTGTTTTGGGGTTTAACGTCCTTTTCCACCACATAGGGTGATATCAAACACGGGGCAACGACGAAAAAGCCAGCACAAATATTTGGCCCCAGCCGGGATCAAACTCACGACCCGAGCATTAGAAGTCCAACGTTCTACCATTCGACCACCCCGGCTCCCCCATTGTAGCAGGGATTAAAAGCAGACCCGAAGGACTACTGTCTCAGCTGATGCATACCATCACAGTTGTCATCTTGTCATTCCCAGCACACACTACTGGTTGGCTGGTTGGTAATAGTTGGCGTCCCCTCCACAACAGTGACTGGAGACGACCTTATTTAGTAGGTTATGTAGGGTAGGGACAGCGACTCTAACTGAACAGTCCGGCTAAAAATTATTCAGTCCAACTGATGAGTCTTCCAGCTCGGCCACACTTGCTGTAGCCTTGAAGGTGATGGACACTGATCCAGTTCACACAGCCACTGAGAGGAAACGGACAACGTTTTGAAGTAAGCACACTGTTTCACTCCCGGCGGTAGCGGTCGAACTCAGATCGACTAGCTGCACGAAATGTAAAAGGAGTGGACCATCCCATTAGACCACCGGCCGCCGAGCGCAAGCACGATAATGCAAATTTATACATCCTGAGACAGTCAGTCTTGGTGCAGACGTTTCCCATAATCAAAGTAGAGCCATATCTCGTGTTTCACTGGTCACACTCCTGTCATTTTTGGGGTTTGTTTTTTTTTCTTTTTTGCTGCCCCAACTCTTTTTGCCAGCACCAGTGGTGTTCCTCTCAGGTCACGGGTGGAATCCACGGAGGGCTCGAAAGCTGGGGCAATTTTTATTATGCATGAGGATGGAGATGAGGATGATGGTAAGATGCTGCCATGGAGGTCCGTGTGGTTTGGGACTGCGGGACAGGGCCGCATTCCACGCTTCCTGTCATAAATATCCCGGCGTTCACCGGGCCCAGGAACCACGGCACCTGCGGTGCCGGCCGTGTAATCATCCACATCATAAGACGTGTCATACCAAGGGAAGCACCCCCAAAGTCGCACCCGTGAAGTGGGCGAATCTCGGCTGTGTGGCAACAGCCTCCCCTTTGGGCCCATAGCACACCCGCTCTGGGTAGGAGCCGACCTACGTAGAAAAAAATCCCCCTTGTCTCGGCTGGGATTCGAACCCGGGTCTCCCGGTCCATGGTCCGAAGTGCTAACCACTACACTACGGGGGCCAGTACACTCCTGTAAATTTCACTCAGAAAAGCCGAGATGGTCACAGTCGTACCGTTTTGGCGACAAGCAAAGTAATGGAACGCCGCATACATATCTTGTGCGACACTATACACAGATTTCAAAATTTCATGTAAGCCCAGACTACTGGTCATGGTTCGTCTAACCAGCCAAACAAAGAAACCTACAAACAAACATACAACAACAAGAAAATAGTGAAAGTTGCAAAAGTACCCCCTACTGTGCAACTCGCGAATCTCCGTCATCTTTAACATCCAAAGTATCGATTGTTTTTTTCTGGAAGACGGTCAAGTTGTTTTTGTCTCACAAGTTAAGTCCACGAACACAATGATTGTAGTCATGTGACTCCGTTTCAAATTGTTAAACGTACATGTACACGGGATAACGTATAATTGGTCATATAGGTAGACAGACATGTACACGGGATAACGTATAATTGGTCATATAGGTAGACAGACATGTATACAAACATAATTATAAATACATATATACATGCTTGCTTACCTACATGTAAGTGACACATTCATGAGACTAAAACGCACGTGACTTCTTAGCCGAAAGTTCAAAACGATACCACATCGCCAAAACTGTTGCTCGGGTCGTGAGTTCGAATCCCGGCTGGCGCCAAATATTTCTGCTGGCCTTTTTCTCGTTGCCCCGTCTTTGATATCACCCATGCGTGGTGGAAAAGGACTTACACTGCTAAAGACCCACCCACCTTCGCCAAAACTGTATAGTTACGACAGTGACCATTTCGGCCTCCGTTACCTGTGAAAGCACGCGACTCAAGCTACGCTACTTCTATCGAAGCCACGCGACTTGACGTCATCACCCAGAGTACACGGCTGTAGGTCACGTCCAGATGGACAACACAAGGTGACGATTCCCATGCCTCTTTAGTCTGGTCTACGCCGTGACTCTCGTGGGCAACTTTCACACTAAAATAGAACCTCGCTTGCTCCTTTCTGGTTGGAACAAAGATCGACTGTCTAGTGTCTTGTCTTTCTTTTAAACTTATTTAGGTAACTGATATCTAAATTCATTTTAAAAAGCACTATAGTGGGACAAGCAACAAGACACATAATTAAGTATAATTATGTATTGTTAAACGGGTTCTATTTGTGTCACTCTGTGCGTGCGTGCGTGCGTGCGTGCGTGCGTGCGTGTGTGTGTGTGTGTGTGTGTGTGTGTGTGTGTGTGTGTGTGTGTGTGTGTGTGTGTGTGTGTGTGTGTGTGTGTTTCATAGGTATTTTAGACCATGAAACTGCCTACATCGTTTTCAAGCAGTGAGTTTCGAAAGCAGTCCATATTATCACACAGCACACTTGAAATCGTGAGCGTTTGCACTTGAAAGGTAGAGCCCCACTTCTACACGGCGTCTCAATCTGATAGCACGAAGTGTTGTCGATGATACACACGTCGTGGGCGACAGAATCTGATCACAAGGCGTCTCGCGGTCAGCATGTGACGGAAAACATTATCTTTCTGTCTCGACTAATGTGTGTGGCTGAATGGGTTTTTCGAATTTGAATCACGCTTATGAGATTTCACAAACTGGAGTCACAGTCACATGACTTTTGTGATTCAAAATGGCGTGGGTGGGCTTTGAGTAGATTTCGAAGAAGCGGAGGACGTTTCACAGATAGTGACTGTCCTCTTGACGATAAGAGTTTGTAATTCGCCTTGATGCTGCGGGCAGCGCGTACACTGAACGCGATAAACTCAGGGCTTTAATCGCCTTCTTCACTGAAGATGCTCTCAGCACACGCGTCTCCTGACAATAGGCAGACGTCTTCATTTTCGCTGCCCATTGGCGGAGAATCGTCAGTTGAGGATTTGTATCGCAGTTGTTTGCCACTTGTGCTTTCTAGGGTCGCTTGTTTTTGTATCTTGTGGGCGAGACTCTTCACCGTATCACTCGCTCTAGGTGGTGATGTGATTAGTCTCTTGAAGTGTGAGGATCGGCGCACTTTTATGTCTCGTCTCAGTGCTGGCCTCGATGACTTTCGAAACTCACACTTCAGTGGTAGCCTGTAAGTTTAGGCTCATTCTGAACTCCCCTTTCCCACGGTCCCTCTTCAGCTTCCTCGATCTCCCCATCGTATCTCCCATTTTATTCTTTATATTAAGGATACTTTTTCACTTATGCTTGTCCCAAATGCAGTAGAGAGGACGTTAAGCGCTTAAATTAAGTCGAGGGTCATTCTGATAGCATGAATGGGATAGGGATGAGTCTGTATGTACGTGAGTTAGAGCCGGTGTTGTTAAGGGGTTTAACATCCATGTCCACCATATACACGTATAGGTGATACCGAAGACGAGGCGCAGCAAGAAAAAAAAACCGCATATATTTGGCTCCCAGCCGGGATTCGACCTTACCACTGACCCGAACATTGAAGTTGTGATCTTTTGCTAATACGCTGGCAGTTCTTGTTTTGTTTTGTTACGTCTTCCAGATAATTTTAATAATTCATTTGATAATTTTTACCTTGTCCTCCCGGACCAACCCATTATGCGGATCACACGTCTCTGAATCGACACGAAAATCGTGTGCCTCATACACTTGAGACTGGAGTTATCAGGTGCGCGTCCATTCGAAGCAGATACTTCCCACGTGACAACCAAGGGCCTCCTGGCTCCGTGACTGATATGCTTCATTGTACAATAGCCGAGAAGTGGCGCTGTTCACCTAGCTGGCCCCAAAACGGCAAAGCTGGAGCCGAGTGTGTCGTGCGGTGTGGACACTCATTGTAATCTCATTAGCCGTGCTATCTTGTCCTGACCAGCGCGAAGCCGTTGAGAGCACTTGACACGGGGCATCGTGACATTCGCTGGTGCCCCCACAAGGCACACCCACCTACATCTGGTGGTCAAACAGGGCCGTAGTACCCGGGTCTGGCGAGTGCCGGACCAATAATTCCGTAAAAGAGAGAGAGAGAGAGAGAGAGAGAGGGGTGGGAGGGTGGAGCGAAGAACATATTTCGAATATACGGCCTTTTGAGACGACCTCATATATTTTTTTATTAACATGTGGAACTGAAAGCACACACAAAACAAATTATTAACAGTATTCTTGTTCTCAGGTTTTTGTCTACCTTCTGCACACGCGTATTCCATTTCATATGCATGCCGCAAGTTCGCGCAGTTTGCTTGCAGGGAGAAGATGGGAAATCTCAGTGCAGTAATTTGTATCATCTTTGATTTAAAATCTCACTCCAAAAGTAACTTGACGTGTCTGACAATTGATAGAGACACGCTTTGTGTTACATGTATGCTGAGCACATTGTGTTGGCTGCTGAAACTTGTAAAAACTAAATTTTTGTTCGTGAGTTGCAGCGTTTGTTTAGCCTTCTTGTTTCCTTCTGTCGTTTTTGGTGGCCTGTTCGTTGTACAGTTCAGCTGAGCTCAGTGAGCGCTTCCCGGCGTCGCTATTTCATTCCGCCCGTATGCCATGAGACTGTTCAACGATTAACTCGCGTGCGCGCGCGCGCGCGCGCGTGTGTGTGTGTGTGTGTGTGTGTGTGTGTGTGTGTGTGTGTGTGTGTGTGTGTGTGTGTGTGTGTGTGTGTGTGTGTGTGTGTGTGTGTGCATTCATTCTGATGCTGTTGTTGTTTGTTGTTGTTGTTGTTTGTCACATTGATATGTCCGAGAGCAGCCGTCGAAACTTTTGAATGAGTCTGTCATTATTTCTGACACTATGTCGCATTGCTGGGGGGATCATTCATGTGGTGAAATGAATTCCCTTTGGGATTAATTAATGCACGGCATATTTGATCTTGAATCTTGAAAAGTTACCCGGCGGTAGAAAAACAAACATAAAGGACGTGACTTACGTCTCGTTCTTTAACAATTTTAGTTCTCGATTCTTCCATAAATCTTGATATTGTGGGCTTTCTTTACAATAACTGATACTTATAATTACAGTCCTCGCCTGCGTTTCGCTTAAAGAGGAGCAACTGTTTTCAGTCAATGTTCAAAGTGTGTGCACAGTTACGTCCCATCCTTCAGTCGACCCTCACGAAAAACTAACCCGGCCAGTGTCATTCGTCCTCACCAACTAAGAACCCCGGCAGAGCCGAAAGTTCCTTTGGGAAGGTGGGTAATATTCGGCGGTTTGGGGACCTGTCTAAACTGACGACTGAAGCACAGGGGTTACTGAATGCAAACTATTTGAATCCGCAGTGCCAGCCGCAGCGCCACGCCCGAACATCATTGCTCGACTGAACAGCCGGAAAGACTGATTGCAATTTTTCATTCCTCGGGTGGTTTTACGGAGTGCAGTTTCACATTATACATGAGTGAGGACTGACGAAAATGGAAGTTTAAAAAAAATTAAAATGAATACATGTAATATGAAGCAAAACCATCCCACTGTTTTGTTAGTGTGTGTGCCACGGTGTGTGTGTGTGTGTGTGTGTGTGTGTGTGTGTGTGTGTGAGTTGTTTTGGGTCGTTCTTCCTGGTGTTTGTTTGCCAGTGGGGGAGGGGGGGGGGTGGCTGATATTTGAATGTCACAGTGTCCGACATTTTGTCCCATTGCCGTTGACTGGGCTCGATTTAGGTCGGTTCAGTCCCGACCTCAGATGCCCTCAAAGGGGTATCGTATGAAGTCGGCCCCGAGTGAAAGATTCAAGATTCAAAGATTGCCAGAACGACTTTATTGTGTCCATCAGAACAAATTTGTTCACGTAACACGTAAGAGTTGTTTCATTTAAAGGCACTGACCGATTTCGTGAAAACAAAAGTGGAAAAACTTCAGTTTGGCCATGGTACAAGAGTGAGTTGGTATGGACCCGGACCGAGTGCTGGGCTGACCTGACTATACCCCTGTGCCATTTGGGATACAAGGGGTAGACTACTCTAATGCCAAAAGCCGTCAAAGCAGACGCGAAAAAAGTTGGTGTTGTGCGCATTTGCTGAAAAGATGGACAAATTCATTTCTGACGAAGTTTGCAAAGATGTCATCGACAACCCCCCGCCTAAAGTGCTTTCGGTAACACTTATACCTCTGTAAAAGATATAACAGCTGATGTCATGTCTCTGTTTGTGGTGTTTACTGCTGCTGTCTGCAGCATCAGTGCCGGCACAAGACCGAGGGGGAAAAAAAAACATTGCAAAAACTAGCTTTGGACTCGAATATTTTTTAACTTTCAGCATTTCCTTTTGCTTGCAGATTCACTATACAGGGCCCAACATTCATATTACACCTGGCATGGTAGTCACACCGACTCAAGTCAAGGACAAACCACACGTGAGCTTTGAGGCAGACCCAAACGCATTCTATACGCTTATTATGCATGGTATGTGTAGAAATTGAGTACAGTGCACTGTCTGTCTCATGTCTAAACTGTGTTTTGAATGTCGAGTTGAAGTTCAGGGTGTGTACAATTGACACCTGTTCACGTAACACGTAAATTTATTTTCTAAATAGTATGTATAAACAATAATGCCAATCCCTCTCTGGTGCACTGGATGATGATACACCAGTGTGTAAGATATGAGAGAAATATGACAGATCCACATCGTTATCAAAATAGAATTGAAAGTCATCTGATGCACTTGAGTTGGGAAGTTTTGTTAGACTTACTTACTTACTTAGACCCATGGCTGCCTGTGGAGCTAGGCCATCGACGACCCTTTGCCATCGCACTCGGTTCTGGGCTGTTCTTGCCACTCCAACCAGTTGGTCCCCTGCTTGTTTAACTCTGCCTCAGTGTCCCGCCTCCAGCTGTTGTGAGGCCGGCCTCTCTTCCTCTTTCGCTGCGGGTTCCATGTCAGGGCTTGGCATGTGGTGCTAGATGCTGGCTTCCTGAGGGTGTGTCCAATCCAGCCCCACTTCCGCCATAGGATCTGTTTGGCCACTGGTTCCTGCCCCGCTCGCTCCCACAGCTTTTCGTTCCGTATCTTCTCTGGCCATCAGATGTTGAAGATGCGCCTCAGACAGGTGTTGAAATATTTTTGTTAGACTGCGGCCTGTTAATTGTCTATTGTAGGGGATTGTACGTTCTCTGTTTTCCAGACCCAGATGCACCAAGTCGCAAGAACCCGAAGTTTGGCGAATACCACCATTGGATGGTTGTAAACATACCTGGGGGAGATGTCTCAAAAGGAGAGGAGGTAACTGGCTACATGGGGTCAGGAGCACCCAAAGATACAGGTATCCATCACTCACCATTGATACCCAGCAAAATGTTTTGTGACCGCAAGAGAGAAGAGAAGAAAATCAACCCTACATTCTTTTAAGTGTCAGGGGTGGGGGCACTTCCTGCAACACTTCTACCATGTGATGCCACTTCTGGAAGGCTTTAATTGCCGCTACCTACTACCGGGAGGGAATCGGGTTGAGGCTTTTTTGATGGAGATGCTACTTCTGGAGGGCTTTAATTGCCACCACCTATTTCTGGGAGGGAATCGGGTCGAGGTTTTTTTCACGTATTAACTAATTAAGATGGAAGAGATCTACATGTATATTCTTTGGCTATGTATTACAAAACTGTGTGCATTGCAATGTGCCATCCCATGCAGTGTTTGATACCTTGGCTGACTGGATTTTTCCCAGTTTTGTGTAGCAACATTTATTGGTTGCAGAGTATGAGTGCAGAGACCTATAGTATAAGGAGATCTACGGATGGGCATCTATGATGGACGGCATGGTTTTCTAGCTATGAGTCACAGACATGTACGGCAAACCTTACAACTTTCATATTCATTCAAAAGCTTGAGTGTTTGTTTTTGATATTCAGTGTATTATCGTACTTGCCAGCATACTTCTTGCAGCTGTGCTTTTCACCACTCTGTTCTGTCCCCAGGTCTTCACCGTTATGTGTTTTTGGTGTACAAACAACCAGAAAAGAAAGACTTTAAACTCCCGAAGATCCCAGCAAACCACAGCAAGGGTCGCCCCAAACAGAAGGTGCGTGACTACGTGTCCAAAATGGGTCTGGAGGAGCTGGTAGCTGGAAATTTCTTCCTGGCTGAATATGACGACTACGTGCCTCAGCTGTACAAGTCTTTGGTTGATTAAATTGAAGGGCAACACATTAGCATGTTCAAGAAGTTAACATCGGACAGTCACTACTTGCATAGTGTTTACAGGTTTACTGCATTTCAGTTGTGTAAGCCAGTTCTTTGCATACAGCTTGCATATATATGTGTGCCATAATAATGGTTGGGGTGGGTTTGCTGTTGTTTTTGTTGTTATTCGATTTTGTTTTGAGTTGGGTTTTTGTTTGTTTGTTGTTTGTTTTGTTGTTGTTGATTACATAAATGGGGGGGGGGGGGGGGGGGGGGGGGTGGATGTGCAGAATTTTTCTTGGTCTTGTTTTGTTGTATGGAGACAGCATCATAGGACAGGCTAAATTTTCCGTCAACAGCAAGCTTTTCGTTGTACAGTCATACACCACTGTCATCATGGTGTGTGGGTGGGTGAGTATGAACCTCTATCTCCAAAAGTTCTCAGTCAACTGGCTTGAAACTTGTCATACATGACCAAAGATTTTAGGAGACTGCCTCCAAGCTGTTATGGCCCTTCGAGAAAAGAAAAGTCGGTTGTCACACGTTTAAAAATTAGCTTAAGTTACTCCACATTCAGGCTGTTGATAGCATGAATATGGACTCTGAATGGAGTGAATTTTGGGACTCCTAGCTCCCGAACTTCAGGCATAAACTGCACCTCATTTCCTGCAAGTTTGAATTGATATGACCATGAGTGTCCAGAAATGAATTTTAATTGCAGTTCTCAGTTGTCCATCACTGAACAGATAACATTATGCTTGAGAAAGTCATTAATTTTGCCTGTCAGATCTACTGGTGTGAGATTCCAGTTTGCTTGCTTTTTGTTGTTGTTGGTTGGTTTTGTTTTTGAAATTATTTTCTCATTCCTAGCGTACTTACATATTGGATGCCTTTCCGTAATCTTAACCATATTAACTAATTAATTGTTTTGAATCCACTTGGGCTGTACATCATCATTTCACAAAGTACCAGCTTTGCACACCATTCATTTTCTTGTTTATCAAAGCAAAGAAGCATGTGTAACACATGACTGACAGTCATCATTTTCTACAGAATACATCGGTGCATTTGCACCTATTGCATAATTATTGTTAATGTTGTCACTTCAAGTGTTTTCAGGACATGTCACCTGACATTCCTTTGATTTTGCCTGCCAAAAGGTTTTGAATGCAGCTGCCCAAGTTAGGTGCTTATTTCTGTGCCATATGTTTGCTCGTTTCTTCTTTGTTTTTGTTTTTTTTGTTGCTTGTAGGCTGTATCTCTTCTATGTCTCTGCTTGTAGCTAAACTTGCCAGCCAGTTAACTGGTGCTCCATGTTTAGTGTAGGAGTTACAGCCATTGACCACATCCTAAGTATGTTCAATAAATGGCAAATTTGAAATGTTCCTTTGCATTATGTGTGCCCCCCCCCCCCCCCAACACACACACACACACACACACACACACACGCTCCCTGTCACTCTCACACAATACACACAATGTGTGTGTGTGTGTGTGTCTCTCTCTCTCACACACACACACACACACACACACACACACACACACACACACACACACACACACACTCGTTTGTTTTGAATGTTGAAGATGGTGGTACAAGTGATATTAGAGCCTCAACAGATGCACACACCCAAAAATAATATGATTTTTAAAAATCAGTTTTCAGCTTGCAGTCACCCAGCGTCTCTCACAGGAAACCAAACATCCTGAACACTTGGGTTGTGTTTACCAAAACCGCATCACATACACGTGTCCCCCCCCGCATGCAGCCTTTACACACAGGCGTTGAACTACGCGATGGTTTGATCAGCCGAGATGGGCTAGCGACGGACAAAAACGTCAATAGTAATAACGAGGTGCAACAGCTGTTTCACCGCAAAGGATTCAATAGCCCACGTGCGAATCGAATTGAATTGCGTTGTGGTTGACTTGAATGCGTGCGTTTGGCCCAGAAGTGTGAAAATATCTTCATTTATATGCAGTACATCCCAGATGTCTTCTGTTAATGTCCTCGTCAGCAGTATCTCCATCCTTTGCTTCTGAACGGATTACATACTGGAAAAGCAGTGGTGCAGTAATATTATATTGCAAGATAGCTGTGTCTGTAAGGATGAGTAGAAACTGCCTTTCTGCTATTCAGAGCTCCAGCTTCATGTGTTGCGAGGACTGACTAAGGCTGGGGTGCTGTTTGAGTTCCAAAGCAAACTTCTGCAGGCGGAGCAAACTCGGTATGAACGAGGTGCAGACGTTTAATGATATCCCCCAGCGAGTCACTGGGGTGGTGGCCAAGTATTAAATGTAGCTTTCGTGCTCACAGCTGTCTCATTTGTTCCACTGACGATCCTATGTCAGTGTGTGCTAGGTATCATTTCGTCAAAGTGTGACCCGCAAAGACTTTTTCCGTTTACAGTCCGCTAATGACAAAGTTAATGTTAAAATTGTGTCTATGCGATTTTTACTTTCCTCGCAATCTAACGGCGGTGGATGTGTAATATTTCACGCTTGTTAGTCACAGCTTCAAGGCGGGAAAGACGTCTTAGAGATGTCTTTTACTCACAGCCACAGTTTGTTGAGTCTCTTCAGTTTTTTGACACAGCTATAGGCACACATAAGCTATTATATGGTGTCCGGGTGTTTGGAAAAGTCAACGTGGCGTAACCGCCAGCAGATGTAGATCCTCGTGGACCTTTTGACTGGTGTTCCCGGGAAGTCGGTTTCACTCATTTCACCCTCGGCTGGTCTCACTCCATGACGCAGAAATCAAAGACACGTGGGATGACGGGCCGCGACTACCAAGGGCAGTGACCCGAACATGAGGCATCAAGGTCAGTATAATTTTTATTTGTCCCGTTTTGAAACCACCAGGTGAGAAGATCCACAATACCACTGAGGTGTGACGCGCTAATTGTCGAGGGACAGTGGTAGTAGTGTGGGAACTGGTATGGTATTGGTACGCGTTCATAAGTTTTTCCCACACGAAAGAGTGAACGCACCATCCAGGCAGAACTGAACAAACTGCTTTAGCAAAGTACGGCCTATAACAGAAAGATCTTTACTGTGATGCCTTGACTCGGATTACACTTGACGATATCTTACATTTTACCCACCTAACTGTACCGCTGAATACACGGTGCTTCCTCAGCGGATTGCTGGTAGAACATTGGATTTCCAATGCTCGGGTCGGGAGTTCGAATCCCGGCTGGGCCAAATATTGGTACTGGCTTTTCATTGTTGCCCCGTCTTTGATATCACCTGTATGCGGTGAAAAAAGAATTCCCAAACACCCACCCCCACCCTCATCGGCGGATTGCACAGTGCTTTGCAGACATCTACCGTTACTATAATCTAGGCTAAAACATGGTCAAATTCGCTAGCATTCTAATGGCCAACTGGTTCCCAAGTTGAATTTGTAAATGACGAAAAATGGGGGGGGGGGGGGGGGCACATGGAATAGCTTAAAACTGTGGTTCCGGACAATAGACCGCGAGACCCGGGTTCGAGTCCCAGCCGAGGCAAGCGGGATTTTTTCTACCTAGGTCGGCTCCTACTCAGAGCGGGTGTGCTATGGCCCCAGTAGCGAGGCTGTTGCCACACAGACGAGATTCACCCACTTCACGGGTGCGACTTTCGGGGTGCTTCCCTTCCCTTGGTATGACACGTCTTATGATGTGTATGATTACACGGCCGGCACCACAGGTGCCGTAGTTCCCAGGCCTGGTTAATGCCGGGATATTTATGACAAGAAGCGTGGAATGCGGCCCTGTACCGCAGTCCCAAATCACACGGACCTCCATAGCATCATCTTACCATCATCCTCATCTCCGTCATCATGAATGATAAAAATTGCCCCAGCTCGCGAGCCCTCCGTAGATTCCACCCATGACCTGGGACGAACACCCACCCTGGAGCTGGCAAAGAGTTGAGGCAGCAAAAAAAAAAAAAAAAAAAAAACCTGGGGTTCCCATATATGCTCGTAATTTCAATGCTTTGTATGAGCTGCCTTGTATCAAGTTGAACCAGTTTGCATTTTAAACAAAAAATGTCAGCGGGGACACTTGAATATGGAAATAAACATATAATTAAACTGGCCAAAACGGCAAAAGACGGCCCAGGGTTCATCGACCTGTACCTTTGTGAAATATATATATATATTCTGAATCCAACCATTTTCATGTCGCTTTGCCTCAAGCAGAAACCTAGGCCCACATAACATTGTGTAAATCTCTGTTACAAGGCAAGCACACTTTGTCAGCACCTGTGGACGTGAGCATCGTTGTGGTGCAGTGGGAGGGTCACGACTGAAGCTGACATCTTTTGCAAGTGTTTGCACACGATGTCTACACCTTCCACCCACGATAATAAAGTATCTTTAAACGATACACTTTCCTTGTCAGACGCGTAGGCGGGTTAGACCACATTTCAAACAGGGATGGGACAAAGCTGTCCTCCAAGGTAAATTTACAGTACGGACCTGCGTTTTATAGCTTTGTTTAAAGGATTTATGGCACGTGTTTCATTCTTCCCTCTCTGGCCCTCTTCTCTTTTTCCTTTCTGGATTTTGACTCTCAGCATCGCTGAAGGTGTGTACAGGCAAACCACGTTCCCTTGCTGTATGTGCTCACTTTATAACTTTTGACACGACCTTCTTCTTTTTTTCTTTTTTTTAACTCACGTGTAGGTCGTGTAGTCATGCAAACTTCAAATTTTCATTAATCTCATGTACTTACTATCAATTTTGCTATTAAAAGATCGTATTTTAGTCTCGTCGTCACGCAAAACTTCAACTGAATTCCCAGGGTTTGTTCAGTCCAGTACTCTATACGACTTACGTATGCGGTACGTTCGAATCCGGCGTTCACCATTCAGCGTTGCCCAGGAGTGTAACCACTAGCAACAACCGGAACTAACTGGAACAACCAAAAACATGGCGTCAATATCCACATCCCGTTCTCCGAAGCAAGACTTTTTCACCACGTTCCACCAGCTGAGCAGCAAAGTTCTTTCACCCACGGAGCGGAGCGACCTCCACAAGCACCTGCAGGAGTACCAGCACACCCGGGACGTGGTGGCTTTCGTCAGAGACACCAGTTTCGTCTGGTCATCGCCCATCAAGCTTCAGCTCCTGCCCTTTGTGAGAAAGCTGATAGCAGAACGAGACCGTTCCCGCTTTGACGCCCTGCTAGGCGTTCACGAGGGTCTGGTGGTGGGCGGGGCGAGGTCTCCGGCGTTGGACAAGTCGTCGTCGTTGTCATCGTCAATGTCTGGTAAGTGTTATATTTGTTTTTCTGGCCTTGTTGTTGTTGTTGCTGTTGCTGTTGTCATCAACATTCAAGAAAGTAAGAAAACTAATTTCCCCTGATAAAACCTCAGTGGACTGGTGCGTGTGTGTGTGTGTGTGTGTGTGTGTGTGTGTGTGTGTGTGTGTGTGTGTGTGTGTTGAAGACGTTCAAATCGTTTTGTCATGTGTCTGTTTGTTTGTATGTTTTAACCAATAATCAGACACGCATGCTTTTATTTATCGTTGAATTTAATTATCTCATGTTAAACCGTTTCTTACTACTCATACACACCACCACCATCTCCCGTGGCTCCCTCTATCCCTCTAGGTATTACAAACTATCGATTGTTGGCCGTATGTAGGTGGCCTCTGTCATGAGTCAATCTAACCTCACCTCACCTAACTCCAACTGTTACTCGGGCAGGATACGCTGGGTATTTGTGTAAAGGATATCAATAACATTATGCTTGGCTGAGTCAAGGTGTTCGTGTGTCCATGGGGTGTGAACAGATGTTGGCACTGCAGCCCGACAGTAATTGCTTTTTGTCTTACGGTGTTGATTTATGATCAGTCAGACTCCTAACGCCTTAATAATAGTATACGCAGTCTTATTATATACGTACGGTCGAATGATATGTTCACCGTCCACCGTCCACCGTCTCCTTATACGAGGGAGCTGGGCAGATGTCCTCTTGGTCAATAAAGCTAAAAGATTCGAGAGGTACAGGTTACACTAGAGTCATACACTCACTAAGATGAATTTGTACAGTTGGGGGCAGTCGGTGGTCTAGTGGTTAAGAGACTTGTCACCAATGCGAGAGGTGAGGGGTTCGAGTCCCACTGGGGGCGAAGAATTTTTCCTTCTCGTATGTGGCACCGTTCATTCGGGCCGACCGTCGGGGGTTCTCTCCGGGTACTCCGGCTTCCTCCCCCTCTGCTTTGGAAATGTTCAGCCCACCAAATTGGAAAAAAATAAATGCAATTCTTAATTCCGAAATTCAAATAGCTGAGCTGGCCCTTCGCACCACGTGATTGTAATGTGTTTATGTCCAGTGTGTGAGAGAATGCGTGTGATTCACGTGAGCGTGCGTGTTGGGTTCAGTTCGCGGCGCTTTGAGCCGATTCATGAAATTGGGAAAAGCGCCTATACAATGCTCATTATTATTATTATTATTTATTATCGATGAATGGCGTGTGCTTTAGTATGGCCATGCCCAGATGACAAGTTCTTGTAAAGCCGGTGTAGAACCACACGAATTTTAGGTTATTAGGCACGTTTAGTAGTACTTCGTAAGGAGGACTTCGCTGAGCAGCGTAACCCATTTACATGTAAATTAGGCACGTTAGAGGTACCATTAGCTAATCGCAGCGCGTTAGCCGCTAGCGGTCTGTGCCGTGTGAGCCTCATTTTCGTGTAAATGAGTTACGCCTCCTTACGAACTCCTACTATATATTGGTTGACAGACTGCGCGTAGCCCGCACCTCCCCCCCCCCCCCCCCCCTCACACACACACCTCCCTTTCCCCCATCCTGTCCCCTTCCCGCACCCTCCCGCCTCTTTCTTCACACAAAACAAAACAAAACAGCCTGTATAACAGTTTTTGAAAGAAATTAACGTAAAGTATTCACCAATGTGTTCCTCTCAGAGCAGTCCAGTTTAATTTGTATCAGACCATCCATGTCAGAGCGGCGCAATCGATCAAGCATATAATTATATGACAGACAAAATGCGAATCAGCAGACTGTCAAAACTCGCCCATCTGTGACCGTGTATAGATTTTGTGCGGCCAAATCATTTGCAGTGATCGTTACCGAACGCACAGCGATGGACACCCGCCTCATTAGGTCGCTTCGGCTGACCTGAAATGACAGATACTGTTGAGGTAAAGCCAGGTACTCGCGCAAGCAAAGACGGAAACTGGACCATGCATTCTGTTACTACGTCACGGGTCCTGATAGACCTGAGTGGTGGTGGTACTAGACCGATACATGTGGCGCACAGTGAGAACAGAGAAGACAGAAATATGATGCACCGTGAGAAACGTGCAGACAGACATAGAAATATAGTGCACAGAGAGAACATTGGAAACAGAAGTGTGGATGTTCGTAAAAACAGAAGCGCGGATTCGAGTCCTTCCCGTGGATACATCGTTACGGAGGATGGTACAAAGAATTTTGTTGTTTACTACAGGGATGGCGTTTTGTGTCGTGGGCGGTTGATTGGTCGTTGTGCAAATAGTTTGATTCTTTACTGACGTGACATTTTGTCATCTCACAGAGAGAGAGAGAGAGAACCTTTATTTTACAACGGTAGAAGGTACAGGCATATTCAAACCAATTTTAAAACTTGCCGTTGCTAATGGACTAATGGACTAATACTACTGTCAAAAAGGAGAGAGAGAGAGAGAGAGAGAGAGAGAGATGATGTTCCTGTGAACTGGTACACAGGACTAAAGATGACACCAGCTTATTCTGTGTTTCAAACGACTGCCTCCAGACTTTCTTGAAACTACACGGATCTGATTTGATAGGATTCGATGCGTCTACAGCACGCAGCAATGTCGAGTTTGCTTCTCAGGAAGAAGTTAATACGAAGTATAATAATAACATGGGTATTTAAGGGCCGCCCTCCCTCCTGCAGGAGCTCAGGGCGCCTTACAAGCAACTTGGCACACATTCACTCACCTAGGGCCCGAATGTAAAACTCGAGGTTAATTTAACCCACGGCTACGGGGCTAAAATCCCTTACCTCGACTTCTACATGCGGAGCCAGAAACACACACGACAACAACGTGCCCCGGCACATACATTTAAGATACAATCACTTTATCGGTTTCTTTCGCCATGAATGACGAAGGCAAGGCTCGGCAAAACTCAACAGAACCATCCTATTCCCTTCAAATTCATGACTCATGAAAGCCGACAAATTACGACCCTAAGCATCAAGTGTGCTTGATGTTGCAGTAACTATACAGTCCAGCGTCCTGTTCTACTATGTTCTTTGTTTCATCTGTAACGCTGTGTTTGCAGGCAGCCACCCCACGGGCCGTAGGGGCGGGATCCACGTGATCAAGATCCACAGTGGAGGCGGCGCCAGTCCCCGCATGGGTTTCAGCATCAGGGGCGGAAGTGAGTACGGCCTGGGCATCTACGTCAGCCAGGTGGACCCAGGCTCACCTGCAGGTTAGTTCAGCAGTGGAAGATTTAAGCACACACCTCTCCCTCAATGGCTGGTTTCTTTGGTTAGTTACTAGTTAGTTGGTCTACTGGTTGGTTGGGGTTGAATTCACGTAAGAATTATTTAGAACTGATGTTGTCAACTGACTGCAGACGTGGCATGGAACTCGGTGTGTGTGTGTGTGTGTGTGTGTGTGTGTGTGTGTGTGTGTGTGTGTGTGTGTGTGTGTGTGTGTGTGTGTGTGTGTGTGTGTGTGTGATCGTTGCCGTCGTCAGAACCATCCTAGAAATTCACAAGCTTCTACGCCCATGAGACAGTTGTGACAGTGTGACCGCTGGTGGCCGCTACGGTAGCCAGACTGGTCTAGCTATGATACCCAAAACTACATTATATAGCCTAGTTACTTCCGCCTCTTCCTCCTCCTCCTCGGGGAGCCGGGGTGGCCGAATGGTAGAGCTTTGGACTTGCAATGCTCGGGTCGTGAGTTCGTATCCCGGCTGGGGCCAAATATTTGTGCTGGCTTTTTTCATCGTTGCCCCGTCTTTGATATCACCCGTATGTGGTGGAAAAGGACGTTAACCCCACCCCACCCCCCACCCATCCTCATCCTCCTCCTTCGGCCTCGCCACTATCTCTTCTCATGCCTATGTAAATACATACTGTAGTTTCTTTCTACTCCTTTAACTCTTTAACTGCATATCTATATCTCATGGTCGAAGTGTGCGCGTGGTTTTGCATCATATGTAAACGTGATACAGTGTAGCACAATGCAATTTGACTCTATAAAGTCATTTATGACACATGAAGTCTGCCAGTTTAACGTATGCACACGTTATACGATTACACGCTCCGGGGCTATGATGGCGCATGTCAGAATCAATACCGGTCTGCGCACTTACCTTCTGGTGCATATACATGAAACCTACATCTTGTGCACTGAGTCATTCAGTCAAGTCGCACGTGCACTTCACGCGGTGACACAACCGCCTTGACTCTGAGACAGACGCCGGGCTGTCGCCTCCACTGAGAACAGTGCAAAACCCCTCCCTCTCCACTCCTTTCCAGTCTGCTTCCCACGCAGCCCCCCCCCTCCCCCCACACCCCCATACGTGAGGAGGCATATGACTGCACGCTTCGCTGCGTGCGGATTTTAACGACTGTATTGTGCACATTACATATACCAGCGTGCATGCTTCGTCTGCAGTATTATTACGTTCAGGGGTTTTCTGTCGGCCATCATAAGCAATAATACAGTGAAACCTGTGTAAGACAAGACAGTCCATGTCCGGGAAGGCTATTTTTTCTTCCCGACTATTCTTCAACTATCCCGTCTAATTCTGTTTGCTAATCATTTAACGTGTTACTTACGACCACTTCTCCAAGAGGGCCGCTTTTCGCTGTTTGCTTAGGTTGGTTGGTTGGTTAGCTGGGGTTTATCGTCCACGCCACAACGAGGTGATTGCAGACGGCCCTAGTGGGCAGGTTATGGGGGATGGGGATACCTACCCTAACTGTACACTCCAGCCAATCCAGTCAGACTGCCAGGTATCCTTGACTGTAATGGACAAGTTAAACAAACAGATCCAGTTGGCCCGGCAGCCGTAGGCAGGTTGTCAAATTATATCAGTTGTCAAATTAAATCCAGTTGTTTAATTAATTGTCAGCTGTTCTAACAGACAGTCGGAGATCTGTGTGTCATCCAGCTCTATGTCGATACTAGTTGCTGGAAGCGCTGAAGCCTGTAGTTATCAGTCGACTATATTTGCCTCATTACGAAACGAAAATCCAAAAGTCATATACTAACTTTGGCGTGCGTGACCTACTTGAGGTCGTACTAAAAACCCTCGTAGCGCGAAAACGTAACCTCTCTAATATGTGACTGTGAAAGCTTCTAACCCCCCGAAAAGGCTTTCTTCCCTTGCAGAAATGGCACACAAAGTGACACAAAAAGGGGTCGCGTCGTTCCTCCCGATCTCCATACATTAGTGCCTGTTGTATGAGCAAGAAATCAATGCTACCGCTCGATCACTTTCACTGCAGGGCCAAAAAAAAAAACTACCTGTACCCGTGGCCGGTGGAAGTAGGCCAGATCCAGTAAGCGGTACTGTAGGTGGCAGGCGTTAGCATGTAAGGTTTAATCTGTTAATGTGTACAGACAGGTATCTTGTTCCAGTTACGGTTAGGGTCTTTTTCATCTTATCTTAAAACGCATCTTAGCTGGTCAGCACCAATTACTGATCGCTGCTTTGGCGAAGTGGCTACGATTTCAACACTTTGGCGTGAGATTTGTGCCACATGAGCTGTGATGTTTACCCATTAACACATCAAAATTAATGTGATCTTTGCACCTTCTGCGTGGTCGGTGAAACACTCAGCATCTTCAGCACGAGTTTCTGGTCTCATTTCCTTACCTTTCATTTCAACAAACGTGTTATGAAAAAGGCAGCAACGCCTGCCGACTCACTAAATGTACGATTATAACTGATTGACCGGCACTTTGTAGCTCAGGTTTATGTCATGTTTCCTGTACATGTAGTTCATACTTTACAACTTGTCTGCTTCTTCAGTTCTAAAATGAGCTTGATTTCCTCGTGTGGACTTGGCCATCTCGTTTTCATAGGAGAAGCTGTCTCACCCGAATGACCCCAAGTCACCCGTAAAACTGCCCCATTCAACTGCAGCATGGCGCTTTGCCAGAATTCACACATTAGTGAGTTTTGTCAGCACAAAATTATTGAAAACGCACACGAGACTCTGTACATGCTTGACTCCAGTTTTCCACGGCATTGTGCATTTATTAAACATGTGTTAGGTGTATTGTAATTTATGTGCATGGGACCGTTAAGGGCGGGAGTGTACGCAACGTTATAAATTCAGCTTGGAAAGGAAGCTTTCACGTTTACGGTGAAGAGACTTTGAATTAAGGTCGTGCGTGTCACTGGAGCTCGTGGGGTTAAGTTCGTCAGCGTCGTGCAGTTTTATCATCCACAGTGAAGTCATCCATAAAAACACCCAGACGACACACGTGTGTAAAGCTATGGCCCTCTGTGGAATTTGTGTCATAAAGCCAATCGATTTTAAGGGTGGGTGGATGAGTTTAACACTCTTTTCCACCACTTGGCTGATACCAAATATCGATTTTAAAGGTAAATACGGTAACAGCTTATTGTATGACAAAAGTCACGAGTGCGGACGATCAGAAAGTGAAGCTGACTTGGTTTCTTTGGTTTTGTGGTAGTGCTAATGTTGTTTATTTGTTTTGTAATCTTGGTTTTTCTCTGCTTACTTTTGAGGGGGGAAGTGTGAGTTCGACAGGGAGAGGGGGTGGTAGGAGGGAACTTTTGAGGTTCATTGTTGTTGTTTTGGGACGTTGTTGTTGTTGTTGTTGTTCTCAGTCATGTTGTGTCTCACAGATTTCACTGTAACTACAAGTTTCACCGTAAGCCATTTGTCATCGTAAGTTTTGGTCAGTTTTGTGCTGAATCATCTACAGTTACCATCAGCTTTGCGAATCAGTAAACTGCAAAACACAAAATGAATTTCACCGGCAAGCTTTGCTTTCATGTAAAGTTTAGGTTCCTGCCGAAATGTAGTTAGTTGTTTGGTTTTTCTGTTAAAACAATGTAATGCTGGTACACTGAGGGATAGCCCAAGCACGCGACGATAAGCGCGTACGCGTTTGTCCCGCATCCAAAACGGTGAGACGTAAACAGCCCGCTTCACAAATAACCCCCTAGCGAAATGCACCCGAGGAGTTTCAAAAGGCTCCACGCACCACTGCAAGGTTGACTACCCACAAGAAGAGTATTGAGCGACCCCAGCACAGCACACCCAACGTTCACCCAACAGGGATTCGTCTCAAAGCAATAGTGCTAAGTCTGTTAAGGAAATACTGTACCACTTCCTGTTGAGATGTGTCGAACCTTTCACACTCTCACCGAAGCACAACGCTGTGTTAAGATTATTATGGTGGATGGAGATAATAGACACTTTCACGGCGGGTGCTTTTTACCGTGGCTGTCTTAATGCTGACACTGGCCGCCTATCTGTGGTTTAATTCATTTGTGCGGTCGGTGTGGAAATGAGACTGTTACAAAGAACCTTTGTGGCGTCCCTGGAGGCTTATCGTGATTGCCATTCAAAGTGGTGAAGATCTTGCTGAAATTCAAACACTACCAGATAAATCAACGAGCGCCTTATGACACGTACACCTGTGTTAGTGGGTCCGTTTCGTAATCTGCAAGGAGACAGTGATGGTTGTATTGGTGCGCGAATGCCCGTTTCACCATAATACACAGACACAAAACTGTTCAGTTTGAAAGGATTTGGATGTACCTTATGACACCACGGTGACAGGTCAGGAGAAAGAGAGGGTGAAAGACAGAGTGCCCCTTAACTGGATGTAAGTATTGATTTGATTTCACTGTGATTTGTTGACTGAACGCAGCTCGATTCACACACACTGGCCACTCAGTCAGAAGTACATGAAACATGCATCGCCACGCTTTCGCTTTCTTGCGGCCTTTCATGTGTTAGAGTACTGTGAATATACAGCAGTAGCGGTACGGCTGAACTTTCCTCTTAGATAAACATAAGACACACATGTATATGTAAACAAAACCCCCCATTATTATGAAAGCAAAGAGACCTGATGTAGTGCATGTTTTCATTTTGACACTTCGTATACATAGCCTAATTGTTTTTCGGTACTCGCGTGAAAAAAAAAGTGTGTATTCAGACGTCTATCAATGGCCACGAATTTCAGTTAAATGGGCATAGCATTCCGTTTCAGTGCGATAAATAAACCATAATATTACGATATATCAGAAACTCTAATTGATACAATTTGGGGTCCTTCATGTCAACCCTGAAACCATATATAAATGGATTCCATCACCATGTATATATAAGGGTGGGTAGGTGGGTGGGTGTTTGGGAGTTTAACGTCCTTTTCCATCACGTATGGATGATACTAAAGACGGGGCAACGAGAAAGAGGCTCGTGACGGACCCGAACATTGAAAGTCCGAGGCTCTACCATTCAGCTATCCCCGCTCCCCGTGCATATATAAGGAAAGTTGCTTTGTCATGTAATGTCATGCCTGAATCTGACATGAAGCTTACACCATATACATCACTTTAAAGACATTAAAAGGTCCCGCAGTACGCGTCTTTTCCTGACAGGTATTACAAAAAAACCTGCGGACTAATCTTATCCACGAAAGAGCGAAGGTGTGTTGGAGATGACCCCTTATGTTTGAAAGAGCACGTTACGCGAGAGGCACGCACACGAATACCACATTGTGGTCACACAAAGCCCTCCAAAATGTAAACATGCGTTTTGTGTGGACGTGTAGTAAACTGAAGGTGTGTTCGAGGCAGGAGTGTTCCGGGTAAAATAGTGTTTTTTAGGGTTGTGTCTGCTGCATAGTGAGTTTGCTATAAAACGGCACGCGGCTTTGTCACTCTGTCAGGCGGAGGGTTCGTTTTGTGTATAATATGATTAATGATGCGTTACGCATATACATATTTACGTGCTGAAGTGAGCCGTAAAATACAAGTATCCTGGTGTCTCCTTTATCGTGGCCGCTCGACTTCTTTCAGGTTTGTTTGAAAGTCAGAAGAAGAAGAAGGACAACAATAAAAACAACATCCCCCCCCCCCCCTCGCCGGCTCCTCAAAAACCGCGATATACATCTGTTCGTTCTTTCGAACAGCAATCAATTAATTAGCCACTCCGATTCGCCAAACAACCAGTCAACAAACCAACCAACGAGCCAGTCCATCCGTCCATCTCTTTCTCCAGTCAGCCACACTGGTTGATTGGTTAAATAGTTGGTGTGTCTTATAGTGCCATACCGGAGTAAGGGAAATTCTCCCCCCCCCCCCCCTTCCTAATATTTGTGCTGGCTTTTTCATCGTTGCCCCGTCTTTGATATCACCCTATGTGGTGGAAAAGGACGTTAAACCCCCAAACACCCACCCACCCCCACCCCCATCCTGTTGTGTACTTGTGGTTTTTTGTTTTGTTTTGTTTTTTTCCGCGGCCCCTCCCATCAGTGGTTGATGGTGAAATTAGCGAGTGTTCGGTACAAAGTGCACTTACATTTTGTATTTGGTGCTTTCGGAATCTCTGTAAGGTACCAACATGATACTTGGTGCTTGGTGGTGGTTTTGTAATTATTCCTCTTCGATTTAAAGCCAGAGCTCTAGGATGTAATGTGGAGGCTGGACGAGTACTTAATTAAATTGAATGTGTGTCACACACGCCAAACACCGGGCCCTGGAAAGGTGGAGGCAAAAGTACCGGAGCCACCACACCAACAGAAACAGCAAACAGAAAGCACTTGACATATCTTTTTTTATTTGGCGCTTACAGATTTTCTGAAGAGTGTAAAAATGATACTTGGTGGTTTTTTTGTAATTATTTCTTTTCAGTTAAAAACAACGGATCGAGGGTGTAAAGTATTGGCTTGACGAGAACTTCAAGTGAACGTGCTTGCCACTCGCCAAACACTAGGCACTGGAAAAAAAAGTGGAAGCAACAGTTCCGGAACCAAACTAAACGAACCGAAACAGCAAACAGAACACAAAGGATCAAGAGACCATGAAGACTGTTACAACAGAGGGATGTCGAGGACTGTAACTGACACAATACCAACCACTAAAAACCACACACAGAGAAAGACCAACCAAAAAAAATCGATGTAACAAAGAGAACCACGACAGAACCGACACAAAGCAATCGTCTGACTAGAATGACACCCTTCGATTCTGCTGACAGCCTCTGTTTGCTCGCTTCTGAACAGTGACAGACAGGACAGTGACAGGGTTCTTCTCCACACTCACAATGGAAACCCTTCAGTGACCGTACTCATTTAGACCTGAGCCTTACAACAGCTGAGCCATACATGTTTAAATTATAGGCAGCATTCATCCAGTATCCAGTATCTCATAAGCCCTTCAGGCATACCAGACTTGAGACTGAAGGTACAATGTAGCGTCCTACGGAGAGAGCGGGCGGGTTTTGAAGTCATCTGAGGTCAGAGACGGTTTCTATGTCTCTTCTGATGGTCTGGGTGGAATAAGCAGATTTTTGGGCCTGCAGGATATATCACGGCCAAGGTTATTCACGTGCAGCAGTTGACTGTGTATCGAGGTGTTTGAGTTCTGTGAGATTTTGTCTTACATGGATGTACAGTCCTGAAATTAGCACCTTCACATACTAACATCGTCAGTAGGAGACAGGTGAGCTGTTGCGTTTAAATATCATAATTATGTACACAGGAGTCATGTTTTTTTGCTTCTTTTTTTTTTTTTTTTTTTTTTTCGTTCTGTGTTTTGTTTTTAGTTGTCGTCGTTGTTATGTGAGGGGTGGGGGGGGGGAGGAGCGGGGAGAGGTGGGGTCGGGAGCTAGTGAATCAAGCCAGTGATGTATCTTTAGAGGTGACAGTGGCGGGGCGTCAACAGGGGCGTCATTCCGGAGTAAAAAGGGGGAGGGGGGGGGGAGAGAAAGTGTTAAAAAATCAAATATCTTTAAAAGTGACCGACGGCTTTCGATCAAAACCGAATTCTTGACCGTCTGCTGAAACTGTCCGCACAAACCGTACATTAACCAGTACATAAGCTCCCACCTGCGGCTGTGCGATTGTGAATCAAGGTTAGTGTCCTGTGAATAGCGTCCATCCCTTTGTGAGGAGTCCCACGCGCCATGCCAAATTATATGGATGGAAGAAACTCACCACAAAAGCAGGAATAATCACTAAGCAATGCTAAAAACGTCCGTTCTTTACGCTCTGTGAGCATGCGTCCGTATGTTTATTTTCCGATTGACCTTTCGTATTCCGTTCACCTTAGAAGACGAGGATGGTACTTCACGCGGATTGAAGAGGTTCATTCAACGTCGGTGTAACGCGCATGGCTGGTGTCTGTGTTAGTGCATACAAGCTTTTCAAATTCTTGAATTCACTGCAGCACACATCCTTTTAGTGTCGCTGTGTACAGTTCAGAAAGGAATAACAGGCATGTATACACTTTATCGACAGTGGAATAATTTTGAAGATTCGCTGATGTTCAGTGAAAGATGTCGGTCATTGGCTGCACACAAACGAGTGACTTGGTCTTCTCTCTGGTTGCAAATCGCGACCAAACTATGACAGTTGTTAAACTCCTCGCATTTTATTTCTTTTCTTTTTTTTTTCAAAATTGTTGTAGCCGATACTGGGTACTGAAAGTTGTGCAGTTGTGGCACGACAGAAATTATCAATTAACTTAACGCGGCGGTATTATATTTTCAGCTAAATTGACCGAAGAATCTTTTCTGCTAAATCAAAGTTTAAAAATACTTGCAGTTGTTTTTCTTTCTCTGTGACTAGAAAAGCTTCAAAGTGTCGCAGAAATTCACAAAGACAGGGAACGCTGTATATGTGTTTTCTGCAAACGACCCCTGAACAACCCCTAATTAATTTTTTTCAGTGCAAGCTGTCTCGTTCAGCTGCATTCCTGTGTAGGGTAGTGTGCATAGAAGAAATACACGATTTGACAAGAAGATGTGGAGTGATGAAGTTTCTAGATAAGATACCGCCATTGAGACTATCCCTTGTTTGCCTCTCGTTTCCTCGTATCCTTTTTTCCCCTCCTTTTTCCTCTTCTTCTTTTTTCTTTTCTTTTCTTTTAAACATGTATCACTTCGTGCAAATGACAGAGACGTATAGGGAATCGGGTTACTCAGCAATTTGGGGCAACTCCCTTTCCTTGCGAAAGTTCAACGTATAGTCATAACCAGTCACATGTTTTCCTACGCTATAAGGAGGGGGTTTTTCCCCTATCTTTTTGACGCTGTTTGGTTGGGTTAGCGTCGATTTTCCTTTTGTGCAGGTGTGATTTGTTTTGCTCAGTGTTCAACTAACTGATGCTCATAAACCTGCAAACCACATTCCCTCTTATTCAAGAATTTTCACACGCGTGAGTTTACATGCAACACATCGTGCGTCTCAAACCTTGTACCGCTACTATCACCGTGTCACAACACATGCTTCTGCTTCGTCAAAAGTGACCGAGGATGTGGGTTGTGTAGCCAGTGTATAAGCATTACAATTATTGTTTGCTCTTTGAACATTTTTTTGTAATGGGTCACCTGTCATCTGGTTCCAGAGAAGAGCGGACTCCGCTGCGGTGATCAGCTCCTGGAAGCCAATGGCGTGGACCTGGAGAACGCCACTGGCCCGCGGGCAGCCGAGTTGTTAGGGGCAACCCTCACCCCGACTCTCATCGTCCGCCGAACGCGCAAAGTGCCTGAGTGGAAGGTCACCAAGGAGAGAATTCTCTGGTGGGTTGACCTTGACCTCAACTGTAATCACTGTCTGTAACAAAATGCTGTGGGGTACGCTAATAATTATAAGCTTATTGTATTATACAAAACCTTGGTGTTGCACATGTTTGTTCCTGGCCTGGAAATAAACCCCCAAACACCCACCCACCCTCCTGACCTGGAAAGCAGTTTATCCGAAAACATCCCGCAGCAGACCAATATTTTTCATCCATTCCCTCGTAAGATTCCACCTCCTCGCCTCCTCTCCCTTCCTCGACTTCAGCCCCACCTCATCATTTGCTCGAAAGTCCTTTTCTGTGTCAGTGCATCCTTGAGCATACAACAGCAAAACCAGACCGTCCCACCAACTCGTCCTACGGATTTGCCCTCCTCGTGTTTTGTTTGTATTTGTACATCTTTTTGTCGTCTTACCGTAGTAAGGGAAATTCGGGGGAGGGAGGATGTCGCTGTTTATACAACCCCACTTCTTTTTCTTTTTTCTTTTATTTCGCTTTCGTATTTTTGCAAATATTCGGCTCAAAGCACCGCGAACTGAACGCAACACGCACGCTCACGTGAATCACACGTATTCTCTCACACATCAACACCTTACGATCACTTGGTGCGAAGGGACAGCTCAGGTATTTAAGTTCAGGAATGTAGAATTGCATTTCTTTTGATTTTTGTGGGCTAAAAATATCCAAAGCAGAGGGGGAGGAAGCCGGAGTACCCGGAGAGAACCCCCAACGATCGGCCCGAATGAACGGCGCCACATACCAGAGAGAAAAATTCTTTCCCCCAGGTCTGACTCGAACCTAACTTCATTTACTCGTCAACAGGTATGACGTGGCCTCAAAGAAGCTAGTGGCACTTCCTTCTGGCGAAGTCACGAGCGTGAAGCAGCCTGGAGCCCAGCCGAAGGAGGTGGTGGAACGCAGGGTGACGCTCAAACTCACCAAGAAGACAGACTTTGTCGGGCTGAACGTCAGAGGAGGCAAGGAGTACGGCTTAGGGATATACGTCTCAAGGTGAGCTCTCTCTCTCTCTCTCTCAAACAGTACCTGATGGATCGCACGTAACGTACGTTACGCGGCAACCTGTTATTTTGATTTTCTATTTTACATCATTTCAGTATTATATAATTTCTGTTTACAAAGGTCGCACGTGTGTGTGAATGCGTTTGGACCTGATGGATGAATTTCTCTATGGTTTTGTTTCTTGTAGTTTAGTGCATAATTTTCTGTGTTGAATTTTTTTTTTTTTTTATATTTTGCTCCATTTTTTCCCTTAGTAGATAGTCTCTGTCTGTAGTATTCGCAACGGCAAGTTTGCAAACTGGGGAATTTCTGTCAAAACTTTTACCATTGATAATTTCATCATCATCATCATCATATACCGTTGATAATTTCATCATCATCATCATCATCATCATCATCATCTCTCTCTCTCTCTCTCTCTCTCTCTCTCTCTCTCTCTCTCTCTCTCTCAACGCCTTTTCGTGAACAGTGTGATATGTGAAGTTTATAGAGTGGAACTGTCGTTCATGATAGGGTGCGCACACGTCGAAAGGTTACCTGTGTATGGAAAAAGGGCTTAAGCGCCATGAATTTGAAAAGCGCTTGGGTCTTTTTTCCAGATAGCCGTTCTTATTATGCCAGATCTTTTGCGAAGCCTACTCGCGTTGTTCGTGTTATTGTTGTTGATGGTGTTCTTGGGGTGAAAACTTCCAGGGTAACCTGCCTTTGGTGAGAGGGGTGCGCGTGTGCCCGTTTTCAAGTACCCAGCCACGTGGGCAGACACGCTGTGTCTTCTGAGGATTTTTATCACTGTTGCCGGAGAGTGACAGTTGTGCTGCTAAGAGCTTTCTGTGGCTGAAGATAATCTCCACATAACAATAGTAGCAATAACAACATTTTGCTCAGTGTAACAATGACAACAGCCTTTGCGGGAGGCAGTGAAGCATTATAAGATTTGGTATGATAGAACGAAAAAGCCAAACGAATAAAATTTCCCTTATAAATCTGTCAGAGTCGACAGAGGTGGGTTGGCCCAGAAGGCGGGTATCTGTGTTGGAGACCAGCTGGTGCAGGTGAACGAGCATCATCTGGACAACGTCACCCACCCCCAGGCTGTGGAACTACTCCGCTCCAACAAGCAGCTCATCATCACCGCTTGGGTAAACACTGATAACGTACACGAACTACGGTAAAGGCAAATTCCGCTTGGCTGAAGGAAATCTCTCATCCGTCCCGATGAGTGTTATTTGTTTAACTCCTAACTGTCCACAGCCCTGCCACCCCCCCCCCCCCCACACACACACACACACTATAATAATGACAAGACTTACCGAAACTCACGGGCCAGCACTAGACAGCACTATTACTCAGGGAGGCCCGCCAGTGGGAAGTGCTTGGGGTAAGTTGTAAGGGGACCCGACTGAGTATGCCGTTAGCTATTACGTGGCCAATACCCCTACTAGGAGTGACCACGGTATTCACAAGAGGGTGCGGAATCGCTGAGCTGTCTGGCTAGCGTTGACCGCTCTCCGGAGTGTGATGCAACATGACGGCACGTTATGCTGTCTCTCGGGCGGACTGCTGGCCTCGAGGTTGCATTATAGTGCTGTCTAGTGCTGTCTTGTGTTGTGACGATTTTGATTCAGGATGTGATTCGTGTGTGGACAGTTAAGGCCGTTCTTAACCGGGCGAACCACCAGTCTGGCGAACTTGTTCGGCGAACTGTGTATTGTATACGAACAGGGCAAGCGCACGCACGTACATAGTTCCAGAGGTTCGGCCGGACTAGTTCTCTTTCTTAACCGACCGTTAATGATATGCATACGTCATCGCCCGAACAAGGCGGACTCGGAAGTTGAGACAATCGTAAACAACCAAAATGGGCGCCTTCGTAGATCGAGACGACCAGGCATTTGCGGTAGTTATCGTTTTGAGTGAACTCTTGGAAGCCGAGGAAGAGGAGATAAGAGGAAAAGAGCGCAAGAGAGGGAAATGTGAAGTGAGTCGATAGCCGCGATGCCGTCCGCCATTTTCTTCAAGTTTGTACATGCGCACAACAGCTCTCCCCGATCAACCAATCAGAGCGCAGGATCGGCAAAAGGATCGCGAGGGTTCCCACGACACGCTATGCAGTCCTCGAACCTAGTTCGCCGAACCTTTCGAACCAGGGTTTCCGCACAAGTATTTGGTCGGTTAAGAAACAACGTGCGCGAACCTAGTTCGCCGTACTCTCCGAACCTAGTTCGCGAACCAAAAGTCTGCCCGGTTAAGAACGGCCTTTAGGAGTTAAGGGGTTTAACGTTCTTTTTCGCCATGTATTAACTAAGTTGGCTTAGCAAAGATGGAATTAGCCCGCTGAACATTCGCTATACTGTGAAATACAACTGAGCAAGCCTTAGCATGCGGAGGTACAAGTTTCATTTATGCACACCAGGAGATCAAAGTCAGTTTCGAAATTATCCAGCCAGACACATTGTTGTCTTGAGAAAAGGCCTTTGCACTGAAATGGTACTGTTTATAAATGAATGTGTCAAGTTATACTCCACTCACAGAAAACCTCCTGAGCCGATACCGACACTAAATTAAATGTGAAACTAACCATAAAGACGTAATAATGAATCGGCGGTATGTCCCACACTTTCGGTCACACGTACAGAGAGGGAACAAAGAGGGGAAAAAAGGTATTCTCTATGAGTACAATTCGAATACGTGCCACCATTCCCCACCTCCCCACCATTCAAGATATGAATAAGGATTGAGAACAGCCTCTGTTCGATGATAATGGTATTGTAGTATCTTTGTGTTGTGTGTTGTACAGGCAATTGGAAGGTTCCCGGCGTACAAGGAGCTGTTTTCAGAGTACGTGTGGAGTGATAGTGGGGACAGGAAAGAAAATCATCGCATACATGTTGCAGGTAGTGTATTTTCGGACTCTACAAGGTCGTTGGTATATAGGGCTGACATGTAAGTTGAAAAGAAAACGAGTTGTGGTATAAATGTTGAACTTTAACTTAAGTAAGTATAAATGGAAAAAAAAACAAACGATGGTGAAAGATGTCAGTTGGAAACTCTGTGTGTGTGTGTGTGTGTGTGTGTGTGTGTGTCTCTCTCTCTCTCTCTCACACACACACACACACACACACACACACACACACACACACACACACACACACACACACACACACGCTACTACTACTACCACTACTGCTGCTGCTGTTACTGCTACTACTACAACTACTACTGTCAAACAACAAAGTCTTTCTCGTTGTAATGGATTGCTGTCAATGAACTAGAGGCCTTTCTTTTTTTTCTTCTTTTTTTTCTCATGACATCAAAATCACTCCTACTGTTCACACGACAAAACTTTCTCAGTGACACGTTACAGCATATGATGCACACGTTTTTCAAATACCTAAGATCACATACATGGAAGTATTCACAGAATAAAAAATGTCTGCAGACTTACATAGGTTCACCGCCTTCCGCTACTAGCAAGTTCTAAAGGTTTTCATGTTCGCGCTTGTGTTCCAGAACTTCACCCAGAACCTGTTCCACCACCCAGACGAAAGAATGCGGCCAAGCTAACCCAGCGAACTCGCACCAAGGAAACGCGCGTGGACCGCGCTTCCCGCTCGCCTCGCTACGACAGCGGCATCGCCCTCAACGGCGTCGACAGCCTCCACATCGGCGCCGATCCCGACATCGACTACGACGACGACGACGACGAGGACAACTACGACCACCTCGAGCTGCGGCCTGAGTTGTTTTGCCCGAGAGATCAAGACATTATTTTCCGGGGGAACTACAGCGAAAACTGGCGCAACCTTGACCAGGCGTACGGCAGGGAACAGTCGGATTCTGCCGCTTTGGGAAGCAGCGAACAGAGAGAGAAGATCTCGCACAACTACCGCCCCAAGTCGGTCAGCGGCACCGTCAACTCGGACTCCGATTCTAGTGACCTTGACATGGATTACACGACCTTCCTGGAGAGGAAGATGAGGAGAGACGAAGGTAATGCTTTGAAAATGTTCAACCCACAAAAATCGAAAATAAATGCAATTCTAAAGTCCGAAACTTAAGTAGCTGAGCTGACCCTTCGCACCACGTGATTATAATGTGTTCATGTCCAGTGTGTGAGAGAAGGCGTGTGATTCACGTGAGCGTACGTGTTGGGTTCAGCTCGCGGCGCTTTGATCCAATTCAAGACGTTGGGTAAAAGCGCCCACACAAT
Organism: Batillaria attramentaria; assembly: GCA_018292915.2. NCBI lineage: Eukaryota > Metazoa > Mollusca > Gastropoda > Batillariidae > Batillaria > Batillaria attramentaria. The sequence continues at coordinate 238,784 of JACVVK020000408.1, read as the reverse complement.
ATACGGTAGTTTGGCTCATCATAAAGCATACGCACATAAGTATGCGTTATGATTGTTCCTAAAAATATCACCTAAGGAAATACCATGCGATATTTTTTTTTAACTACATGTACTTTATTGTCCCTTTCGTAAATTCGGGCTGCTTCCCTCGTGGGAAGCGCGTCGCCGCGATACAGCGCCACCCAATACCTATATCCTTCCTCTTTTTTTTTTAATTAAATAAAAGAACATTAACTGAACAGTTATAAATTACCAGTTTATTAATAATGAATAAGATAATATTTACAAAGCCTGGACATATCTCACTCTTACATTCACATGGAACGAAAGGTTACAACAACTACGATCAAGACCCATAAACCACACTCGTAACTTCTGAAAGCCCAAATTACGCTCCCTATTTCTATGGGCAAATAAAATAAAATAAAATAAAATAATATAAAATAGCAACTGCTACATCTCATTCCGAACGACCATTGTAACTACAGAGTACTAATCGTGTCACAGGTAAACACGTCACGACCTCATCCGTCGTCAGCAGCGAGAGGAATCTGGACGTGACGGGCGGTAGTAACGTCACCACAGTCGTCAGGCAGATCGCGGTGGACAATGACGTCGGTCATGAGCCTGACGTTTATCGGTCTGACGTCTACGGAGTGGTTCGCAGCCCGCCCACACCGGAAGGGGGACAAGATTATCAGAGACAAGATTATCAAAGGCAAGACTATAAGAGACACGACCCCCACACTGTGGGCCAACAACAGAGACTCGGAACGCGCACGGCCAGTCAGGACGGTGTTTACGCCGGGGAACCAGAGAGAAAGGACTATCAGAGACAAGACTACAAGACACACGACCACAAGAGACACGACCTCCAAAGTGTGGACCAGCGTCAGAGACACGACTACAAAGCTGTGGACCAGCAACAGAGACACGACTACAAAGCTGTGGACCAGCGTCAGAGACACGACTACAACGCAGTGGACCAGCAACAGAGACACGGCTACAACGCTGTGGACCAGCGTCAGAGACACGACTACAACGCAGTGGACCAGCAACAGAGACACGGCTACAACGCTGTGGACCAGCGTCAGAGACACGACTACAACGCTGTGGACCAGCAACAGAGACACGGCTACAACGCTGTGGACCAGCGTCAGAGACACGACTACAACGCTGTGGACCAGCAACAGAGACACAGAACCGGCACTGCCGACGACAACGATATATACGCCGTGGTTCACAAACCACCAAAGTCACAACAGACGCAGCACTCGTCCAGCAGTGTGGTGGTTAACAAGGCAGGGGTGGGTGTGGGGCCGGGTGGAAGCTCCACCAGTGGTTACTACTCCCCTTCCTCCCCCAACGGCAACAGCACGAGCAGCAGCAGAAGCAGCAGCGAGCAGACGATGACGGAGAACAGCCACGCCGGAAAGCCCCACCATCGTCACCGCACGCACGTGTACCACATCAACGGCAGCCCATCAGCATTGCATTCGGGCGATCACCCTCAAAACGGTAACTCCTCCACCTCTGTGGCGGTGGTTCGGGCGCGTGCCAGTGACAATCACGCCACCAGTGACTATCGCAGCGGCGGGGGCGACAACAACCACGACGACGACGACTACACGGTGGTGACGGAAGTTCTGGAGGAGATGACCACGAGTTTCAGTGCTTCTCTCCCCGACACCCTCGGATCCTCTACCGTGCCCCAGTACCCACCTCCCCCCGAGCTTGCCCGTCTCCCTAGTGATGAGGAGAGCAGCGGCAGTTCCCAGTCAGAGTCTGTTGCCACCACCCCCACCCTCACCTCCTCCAAAGGCTTGGCGCCAGCGGAGCCGACAACCCTTGACCTCCTGAGTGCCGAGATCAAACGTCTGGAGGAACGGCAGTCAAGTCTGGGCACGAGGGAGTTGTACCGTCTGGGAGGTCCTTCTGACTCTACTGCTAAAGGTAAAGCATGGTGGTGGTGGGGTTTTTTCTCTCTCTATTTTTACACTGTATTTATCACATTTTGCAATGATCTGTGATTTGGCATATGTATTTGGTATATGAAATTTTGATTCGTGATCAGAACAATACAACAATGCAATAGTCTTTTAGAATGCTGTAAAGCAAGAAAACCAGTATGACCTTTATGTTGTAAAACTTGGTGGTGGTTCCATTGTGCAAAATTACAAAATTTGGATTTCGTCGTGGTATTGGGACACTTGTTTTACCTTGGGAAATTTAACTGACAAGATTTGCTTCCATAAGTGTGTTTCTTTTTTATGTGTTTTATAGTCTTTCACAAGGGTTTGTGTTTCGCTAAGAAAGCCCTCAATGTCAAGTTGCTCACTCGGAGTACAGGTAGCAAGATAAACATATTTAATGATTCAGTTGTACTATATAAAATCAGTATTTTAAGAATGAAGTTTAAAACCCCCTACTTCTTGTTTTCTTGTTTTACAGCATCTGATCGTAATGATGCATTGGACAAGATATTAGCAGACGATATGCATGAAACTAAAGTTTGAAAAACAGTCGAAATACATGTACAACATAAACAAATGAGGGAGAGAGTAGATTAGAAAAATCCTTAGTGTTTTTTAGATACATATAGCAGGTCTGACTTTTCCGTAGTGTAAGCAACTACAGTTGTACTCTGAGATTATATTTTACACTCATTAAAAACGCTTTGGGACTGTTGCTACGACTTTTTACCAAATTTCAAATTGAGATTGTCGTGTCAGCGAAAACGGTGGTGAAATCCACAACGCTAATAACACCTTCATGATTAGATTTGCACTGTACACCCCTTCCCCTTCAGTACGACATTTTTTTTTTTCATATGTTTTGTATTTACTCACTTTCCCGTAAAAAAATCCTGTGGACTCCACATCCCTTCCCATGTACCTTTTTACTTAGTTACTGAGAGGGTCTTTTTGTGGCTTGTATGCTTGTTTAGTACGCTTTCTGTCCATCCCTTTTTCACCCACGTATCTTTCACTGCAGATAACAGAAAGTGTAAGCACTTCGATCACGCTTTTGGACTATGCAAGAAAACAATACCCAAAAAACACCATTATGCTATTTTAGAACACACAACAGAAGAAAACAAAGGATAAACCACTCCGGTCAGAATACTGTACAAAAATGCCCAAGAAAAAAAAAAGTATCTTGCTAAGCTGCTGTATGTTGTCCAATGTAAAACAAACGAGAAGATCACAAAGAGGTGTTTGTGAGCGAACTTGTAAGTATCGTCTGCCTGACACTGGGTCTGCATGTGGCCTTTCAAATTTTGTTTCAGCCTACTTTCCTCGTACATTGTGTATCCCCTTTTGTTTCATACAGATGCTTTGTGCTTTTTATTCTGGCCTTTTCAGTGGGAAATACTCATGGAAATCTTAGTTTACTCATCTCCAAATGTAAGGAAAGAAATGTGCATGCTTGTTATTAAAAAAAACTCTGGGCAGTTTTGTTTTCATAATGCATGCAACGGTTACAACCACCTCATCCTGGTACTTTGTAGAAGTGCATGTAAAAACATAAACATCAATATGGATCATAATTGGAAACTATTAAAAAAGGGAGGGAAAAAAAGAAGAAAATAGTGATGATGTTCTTGTCTTAGTCTTGTCTTTTCACTGAGTTTTACAAGAAAATCAAGATACACGTACCCATTTCACACTAATGGCGAAAATGATTCAGTACCCTGTTTTTGCCTACTGAGCTTGAAAGCTATTTCATTTCTTTTTCTTTTCTTTCTTTTTTTCAGAGAAGAAACCGGAGTCAGAGGAAAAGAAACTGGGAGCCTGGTCCAACATCAAGAAGAAACTGACAGGCAGTTTCAGAGTCAAAAAAGGCAGTCAGTGTCCGAGTCTTTCTTGATGTTCTTACCGTCAGGGTTACATTTTACATATGTATATATATGTATACTTACATCTCCATCCAGTCATTTTCTAAGAATTCTTTAATTCTTGTACTTACTGAACATTTTCACTCAGTGTGTAAGAACCTAGCCTTAAGTTATTACCTTTGTAGCATTGTGAATGGGTAAGCCGGTAAGTCATCAGCGCTTGATGTCTTGAGTGTGCAAACTTCTGAGTCTGTCTGATGGGAACGTGTAAGAATGAGGTGTTCCCCTTACAGGTTCACATCAGACAGACTGGGTGTGAATATCAGTGAGATAATCATGTTCCTCAAGTCGAGGTATTGATCATGTCAATTCGTGTGTGTTGCAGAAAAAAGAGAGCCAGTGCCGTCACAAGAAGGTAACTTATCCAATCTTTTGATCCTGTTCACATAAATCTGACCATGACAGTTCCATCATAGTTCTTTAGAGTGTTTCACAGTTTTTCATGATCACACACACTGACACACAAATAAATCTCGTCAGTATCGGCCCAGGACAAATGACTACGCTGAACCACTTGTGAGAAAGACCAGATCTGACCCCGCGTCTGAGAGCATGTATACTTCGCCAACGTTCCCTGATGTCTGGGTCAAATCTGCGTCCGCCCTAAGTCAGTACTGCATTCTCGCGTACATGTAAAACGCCCCGTTGTCGTTCATGTCGTTCTCGTTGTCGAAGTGTGTGCATCAGGGGAAACAACTTTGGTAAGTTCAACTCACACTGCACTATTTCAGCATCGATGCCCATGAAACTCCACAAAAATAAGCAACCCAGCATTCTGACGAAAAGGAGAGATGATTTTAACGTGAAACAGTGTGATTCTAGGTAGCATGTTTGGAAGTGAACGCCGGATGTGCCGTTGAAAGCAACAAGTTGCGCATCAAGGGAAACAACTCGTACTAGCCACGGCGGGTGTGCAGTCTTCTGTGTGTGTACATTGCGCTCGCGCGCGCGTACGTATATATGTGTGCGCTCGCGCGCGCGTGCGTATATGTATGCGCGCCCGTTTTGTTGTTGTTGTTGTTGTTTTGCCACAAATATGCCCATAGTGCACTTGTACAGGAAAAGTTATTTATGCATGACAGGATAGATGGCATAAGGTGAGCATGATGTACACTAATTAGTAACAACATGAATTACACATCGTAAACTGCCTGTACGTCTACTTTATTTGTGATTGCTGTCAATGTTGTGTGGCAGCATTTTCCATGGGTTCCCTCCGCAAAAAGAAGGGTGTGTTTGAACGCACCTTTGGCTCTCAGATGATGAACCAGCACACAGTGGATAAGTACAACATGATGATGGTGGAGGAGAGGGCACGCCAGCTTCTGAACAAAGATGAGAGTGGAGCTGTTCTCAAACACATCAAAGCTGTATGTTTTATATTTTAATATACTCATGACTGTGATCAGTGTGTATAATGTGGGCATAACTCAATAATTTTGAGGATAGCTCAGGGGAAGCTTAGAAAGTGTGTTATCCTGAGCTATTCTCCAAATTGAGTTTATCCAAGATTCCATGGTGACATCAATAAGCAATGCATCATACTTGTCTATCTTTATTACAGTAGTAAATGTTTTCCTTTTGTATTCAAAAACAAGTTGTCTTTTCCCACTTTTATAAAGTTTAAGCTCTTATGCTTCTTACATAGTTTGTTCTGATTGAGTGGTATAACCTACCTTCCCTTTGTAAATATCACTGGATATGCTAAAATTCTGACTCGGTAAAAAAAAAAAAGAGCAATAAATGTATTGATAAAGGGAGTTCTGTGGTTTGTATTTTCAGTACCATGAAAACAAACAGTTGGAGCGGCTGGTAGAACTTCTGCTGACAATTCTTGATCGCCCAGAGAAACTGCAGTTGTTGAAAGACATCAGGTCAGTACTGTTTTGATGGAGCATCATTTGAGCATGACTGTAACTGCCTAAGGCTAGTTCACCTGGTCAGTTAAATAGGGACTTTCATTTTAAGTGGTGTCTGTGTGTCTATGTGATTGTTGACACTTCACGGTTGGTGAATTTCCATTATTTGGCAATTGTTTCTCGTCATTTAAAACTTCCTAAAGTGAAAAAATAAAATAAAGTGATGGACTGTACTCATACTGCCCAGACAGTGAAGAAGAAACTCAGGATTGAAGGTTGTACGTGTGGTTTCAGCCCGACAGCTTACACTTTAGTTATTAAAGTAGTTTTTTTAAATATTTTTTGAATGGTTTCAAGGTCAGTTCCTACCTTTTTTTTCACATTCATGACATGGTTTTCATAAAGCTAGAAATCCATCTATTCAGTAACAGCAACTCACAGTTCCTGAACTAAATTTTTTGTTTTTGTTTTTGTTCACATGGCAGGGGTGTCATCTACCCGTATGATGTTGGGCGCTTTGACAGTATGGTCGCCAGTCATGAGGTCACAGCATTTGAGAAACTGTCCACAAAACTTCACCTGCCACTCAGCCCTGTACATCGACAGGACTCGGCTTCCAAACCTCGCCCGAAACTCATGACAACAGTTCTTGGTAAGTATGTTCTAGTATCCTCGCTGAACACATCTCTGGCCATTGAAAAGCCAATGGGACAGAGGTTCTGAACATTGCCTTTGAGGTGACAGGTCATTTCAATGTTTCTCAGCTACACCACTGAAAGAAAACTACATCACCCACACCCTTCCAGTCCCCCCCCCCCCTCCCCATTCCCTCATCGTACCCCTAGATTCCTCCAGCTTCTTCCCCCCCGCCCCCCCTCCCCATTCCCTCATCGTACCCCTAGATTCCTCCAGCTTCTTCCCCCCCGCCCCCCCCCCTCCCCATTCCCTCATCGTACCCCTAGATTCCTCCAGCTTCTTCCCCCCCGCCCTCCCCATTCCCTCATCGTACCCCTAGATTCCTCCAGCTTCTTCCCCCCCGCCCCCCCCCTCCCCATTCCCTCATCGTACCCCTAGATTCCTCCAGCTTCTTCCCCCCCGCCCCCACCCCCCCTCCCCATTCCCTCATCGTACCCCTAGATTCCTCCAGCTTCTTCCCCCCCGCCCCCCCCCCCCCCTCCCCATTCCCTCATCGTACCCCTAGATTCCTCCAGCTTCTTCCCCCCCCCCCTCCCCATTCCCTCATCGTACCCCTAGATTCCTCCAGCTTCTTTCCCCCTGCCCCCCCCCTCCCCATTCCCTCATCGTACCCCTAGATTCCTCCAGCTTCTTCCCCCCCGCCCCCCCCTCCCCATTCCCTCATCGTACCCCTAGATTCCTCCAGCTTCTTCCCCCCCCCCCCTCCCCATTCCCTCATCGTACCCCTAGATTCCTCCAGCTTCTTCCCCCCCCCCGCCCCCCCCCCTCCCCATTCCTTCATCGTACCCCTAGATTCCTCCAGCTTCTTCCCCCCCGCCCCCCCCCCTCCCCATTCCCTCATCGTACCCCTAGATTCCTCCAGCTTCTTCCCCCCCCCCTCCCCATTCCCTCATCGTACCCCTAGATTCCTCCAGCTTCTTCCCCCCCCCCCCCTCCCCATTCCCTCATCGTACCCCTAGATTCCTCCAGCTTCTTCCCCCCCGCCCCCCCCCCCCCTCCCCATTCCCTCATCGTACCCCTAGATTCCTCCAGCTTCTTCCCCCCCGCCCCCCCCCCCCCCCTCCCCTCATCGTACCCCTAGATTCCTCCAGCTTCTTCCCCCCCGCCCCCCCCCCTCCCCATTCCCTCATCGTACCCCTAGATTCCTCCAGCTTCTTCCCCCCCCCCTCCCCATTCCCTCATCGTACCCCTAGATTCCTCCAGCTTCTTCCCCCCCCCCCCGCCCCCCCCCTCCCCTCATCGTACCCCTAGATTCCTCCAGCTTCTTCCCCCCCCCCCCCCCCATTCCCTCATCGTACCCCTAGATTCCTCCAGCTTCTTCCCCCCCGCCCCATTCCCTCATCGTACCCCTAGATTCCTCCAGCTTCTTCCCCACAATTTTTTTTTTTTAATCACAGATTTCCGGGTCTTGCACAGAGTTTTATTCAAGTTGTACAAATTCCATCTTGCATTTTGTCTTCCAGTCTAAAATCTTGCCAGCTTGTTTTTTTTTTTTTAACTTGAAAATCCAAAAAATGTCTTGATATATTCAGCACATTACATCAGTTTTGAGACAATGATTCTGCAGTGGGCAATTAAAACTTGATGTGTTGCATTTCTTGTAAAACTGTTTTGAAGACATCATTCTTTGTGGCCATTAATACATGATTACTATTACACATATTTTCTCCCCATCAGATGCAGACGGCCATTTTCACATAAAATCTGTTGAGCAACATGACCACGAGACACAGATGCAGTCGGATGTAGTCACAGTATTGCAGCAAAGCAAGTCCAAGTCTTTTGACACTACCCCAGTCACTGCCTCTAACAGTAGCAACAACAACAGCTACCCCCACTTCAGCAGCAGCGACCACAACCACTACAACAGCAGACAAAAAGTCAACCCCTCCCCAGTGCATGTGGTACCTCCTCCTATTGAGTGGCGGGATGATATTGAAGTGTAAGTAAAGCAGAGACTGGTGTTAGTGGTAAATACAGAAACAAATTGACATACCGCTTCTACTCTTCAAAAATCACACAAGACTTACAATATTTGCAGGCTCCAAGTTCAATTACCACTACACCACTTTTCCAATGCTAAATTTCTTGACAGCCAAGGTCAAACTGAAGTAATCTTCCACGTATTGGTTCTAACCCAAAACTGAATCTGAATCTAATTTTGTAACGGCTGTAATAACGGTAACATTTCACCCCTGCCACTCCGTGACCTGATAAGATCTACAGCAAATGTATCACATGGGCACTAAAATCTAAAACTCAATCGTTTTTGAGACCACTGTTCCTTCATGCCATTCATATATGTAGAAAAGATTCAGAAGTTCTTGTGTACCCTTTCAGTATCATTGTGGAAAAGGATCCGGTCCCCCCTCCTCCACAGCCACCTCCACCCCAGCCCGCAGAGGAAGGCATTACTGTGTATGTGTCCAAGCAGAAGAAAAACTTGGGTAAGTTTGAACATCGTCTTCCATCTTCACCAAGTTATCTCCAACCTACATGGCCTGCCTACCTGTCCTCATTACTAACTGTCTATCAACCATCCAGGTCTCTTCGCTCTAGCTCCGAACGCCTTCTTTTCGTACCTAAGACCTACACTAAGTCCTTTGGACAATGATCATTTCAGTATCAAGCCCCTGTAATTTGGAATTCTCTTCCCCAGTGCATTCAAAATGCTTCTGACTTACTTGATTTCAAAGCCAATCTCAAAACCTTCTTGTTCAGACTGTCCTACGACTAGTTTCACAACAGATCCTGAGCCCTGTTGCTGGTGGAATGGCAGGGCGTGTGTGTGTGTGTGTGTGTGTGTGTGTGTGTGTGTGTGTGTGTGTGTTATGACAGTATGAGTTGTAGATTCTTATTAGTTTAGAAATTGTGCAGCGCATTGAGCTCACCTTGTGGGGATACCGCGCTATATAAGAAGGTTATATTATAATATTATTATTACTTACGTTTTGACAGGGCTTCATGTCACTATAACAGGACAAATGTCCTAGCTGACCGTAAAGAGAATAGGACATTTGTCCTGAATATTTTCCACTGTGGCACAGAAATGACAGGGCACATGTTCGCCTTTGTAAGAAAATAAACTGACATTTTGTGATGCGGCCTTTGTCTGACACATAGACAAAGCCCTGTTTGTGGATGAAATGCTAATACATGTACTTGTTTCAACTCTTGTGTGTTTTTTGGTTGAGACCACATGTATGAATTTAATAAATTTATGCATGCGTGCGTGTGTGTGTGTGTGTGTGTGTGTGTGTGTGTGTGAGCAGGTTTGATAGTGTGCGGCGGTGCTGGTGATCACATGGACCCAAGTGTCCGGATTGATCTTGTCATGCCTTGGGGAGCTGCTGCAGATGATGATCGAATTCAGGTGACCAGTGCTTTTATTGTGTATGTGTGTGCCTGTTCGTGTGTGCAAGCTTGTTTGAGTTTTATTGGGAAACATCACACCTAACCGATGATCAAATACAGGTAACCATTACTTTCAGTGCGTGCATGCGTGTGCGCGTGTGTGTGTGTTACTGGCAACGACACACCTCACCAGTACATACTGGCAGTGAATCTGATCTTTAGCTTCAAAACAGTGTAAAAAATGAATCCGACGCAGCATTGCCACCCACCTTCATTGTCTTCAGGTTTCTTTGCCAGCTTAGCATTTCTGCTGCTTGCCACACTGCTATATGATCATCTACTTTTGCTGGCATTAAATCAGACAGTAATCATATTTGTCGACAAACACCAGGAAGATAACTTTACATGCATGCACACAATAATACAGATAATGTGTATCTTGTATCAACATTTCTGTTGACAGGCTGGAATGCATATCCTGTCCGTTGATGACCAGTCACTGCGAGGTATGACGCAGTCAGAAGCCATAGCAGTCCTCAAGAGATGCTTCCATGACACACGCAGCGTAAACATGAAACTTGTCCTGAAAAATCCATAGATGTCACAGTGATGATGATGATGATGATGATTGGCCATTTGTATAGCGCTACGAAAAAAACTTCCATGCAGTAAGCATGCTCACGGCGCTTTTGGGGTCGGGGGGGGGATTGTTCATGCACAGTTAACCTCAAATCTGCCCAACCAGCAGTTACAGTCCTTCCACTTTTTACAACTTGCACGCTTGAAAATGTAAATAAATTTCATTGTCTCAGACTGTGTTATAGAACATTCATTTCTAGTGGTATATTTAATACCAGTACTTTTGTATTTTAATAAATCTTCAGCTTGATTTTCTGTTCTACAACATCGTTCATCCTTGGCTGTTGGTGTACACTCATTTTGTACTTTTTTTTGTAATAAATGAATAAATAGATAATTAAATGAAAATAAAGTGTGGTCATCAGTAGTTTGTGAACCAGCACACAAATATTCGTAAATGTGTCTCAAGTTTATTCTACCTTAGGGAGAAAAAAAACAACAACCCACATATTCCCTAAAGAACTTGATTCTTGGGTAAGCCTGCTTCTTAGAAGGCAGGTACATGTATTCTGTTTATGTGCAGTTTTCTTTATTCATTATGGTTATATTCAGGCTTTGCAATTGTATATGCTTACAGCTCTACTTGTACAGTAGTGTGTTTGTGCCAGTAATGTCCATCAGGCAGTAATTTTACCATATTTATGGCTCGTGTATTGTGATATTAACTTGTACTGCAGTACTATGTTATCCATACTGTGTACTTACGTAACTGAAACGATCTCTAGTTGATTTTGTTATGTTTGGTGTACTGCCATGTTGTCAGTACAGGTGGATCACATGCATTTTATGTAAAATGGGAATTAATTAAAGAATTCAAGAATGTTGTTCTGACTGACCTGTCTTGCACTTGGGAAAATTAATGTAGTGCTGTAATGATGAGAAAGTGTGTGTGTGTGTGTGTGTGTGTGTGTGTGCATGCGTGTGTGTTCGAGACACAGGCCGTCATTGGGAGCTGTTATATATGGCCAGAGCATGAATGGTTTAAAATTCATGTTAAAAAAAAAAAAATTCAACAACACGCAAGCATGTATGACGTGAAACTGGTGCACCAGGCCGTACAGCGTGATATTCTGGTCAGACTAATGTCTCAGTCTCTGAGTTATGAAGGTCCTGCAAGGTAGGCAACCAGTATGGGACAAGCTTGATAACCCATATATGCCCAGCCACTCGAGGCCCCTGAACGAGGATTTGAGTGGTGTTTGGCAATCCTTGGGCCAAGGAAAAAGTTCGTGTTTTTCTAGACTGGAAACTGTCCGAAGCTTCTCAGCAAGATGTTTCGAGCTCCGTGCACGTCTCTGTGGCAGGTGTAGTGGCAGTTGGGGCACTCGAATAGTTCTTTTGCCCCAAGTTCGCGGTGGATGGATCTGCACATGCCACACGTCTTTGAGGTCCAGCGTTCGTCGGTGATCTCCACTCTACAGTTGTCAGTTCCCTCCACTCGAGCGAGCAGTTTTGTCCGAAATTCAAAGTGTCTGTAAATCCTCAGCCAGCGGTTGGTGGATTTGGCCGTGGTTCCTCGCCGAAAGCAGCTCACGTCCAGCTTGCCCAGGCTGATGAAGTTGTAGGCTCCGAGGAGATGGGCGATGACTTGGTCGTGAAGACTCCTGACTTGGTTTTTCAGCTTGTACCACAGCTTCTTGGTTTTCCTCGACCAGCTCTCGATGGCAGTTGGAGGTGCTTTGTCGCGATGTTGGTCGACGAAAGAGTTCCAGTTGTCGATAGCGTTGGTGATAGGGTCTAGTCGCTCGGCTTTTTGTGCCGACGTGCCAAACTGGTAGCAGTCCTGTCGAGTGGGATCGTAGACAGTAACGAAGCTCCTGACTCCCGGGTCGATTCCGCAGGCGTGAATGTATCCGTCTTCAAACAGCGGGGCTGGTGGCTTGACTCTTCTCAGCAAACTGCATTCGACAGTCAGACACAGGACAAATTTGCCCTTTGACGTCTTTTCGATTTGAAGTCGTGGTCGATTGTGGCGACTTTCAGCTTCTTCTTGACCAACGGGATGGGATCCTTGCCAAATAACCTGGGCAGCAGTCGTAGTCCAGCTTGAGTAACAGTGGCGTATTGTTTTTGACAGCCAAAAAGTCCAGATAGAGGGTTGATGGCCTCCGGATCGTCGTAGGTTTTGTACTTGATGACAGCCACGTCCTTCTTCTTGTTGGAGACGATGGCCTTGTACGCAGCGCAAAAGTCTTTGGTTGCTAGCAATCGTACGATCGTGGACGATTTCCAAAACCAACCATCTCGATCTGGAGCGTAGCGGTGGTTGATATCTTCAGGAGTCTTCATTTTTGCGACGATCTTCTGCAAGTCATAGAGATGTGGTTTGCATACTTTGTGTTGTACGAGATGTACACATTGGTTGTAAGCGAAGTTGGCTGCCACGATGCAAGCGTTCAAAGTCTTGCGCTGAGCCGGCGATGGTCGAAGTCCGATCTTGTAGATTCGCAGAGTAGGTTTTGGTGTAGCCGGCGTAGTCTTCTTGGCCTTCTTTTTGGGCGGTGATGGATCGGCGATATCGGCAGGGTTGATGAGTGTCAATGATGTCTCTGCTCGAGTCGGGAGAATCTTTTTCATCCAGCCCGAGAAGGTAGTCACGACTTTTGGAGCCGAAGTAGTTTTCACGCTGGCTGCTGTCCATAGCGTGAGAGACGATTTGGTTGCCGAGTAGGTGCGCTTCATGATGTGGCTGATGGTCGAACTTGTGGGTAGAGCGTCCAATACGTCGGATGGAACGCGCCAAACTGATGTGTCCAGTAAACAAAGGACAACTGCCAAGTTACAATGCCAAATTATGTCATGTATGATGTCTGCGTGATGTCATTTGTTTGTGATGTCATTTTTGTGCTTGAATGCAAGTGCTGAGTTTGTCTTGGTTTTGTCTTGTGTTAGTCTTGGTACACCCACACACAGCCACACAATCATACACTGTCAGTGTCGCGTACTAATACTTTCACACACTTTCGCACACTGTCACACCAGTGTGCATCATTCCGTGAAATGTATGGAACGGTTCCACCAAATGCACGGAATATATGCAATGATTGATCTGAAACATTCTGTACAATACAATTACACGCATTTACACAATAAAAAAAATGTGATGGATTTTTGTGGTTTTATTTTATTATACATGTTCCGGGCCAAAACGCACACAGGCGTATCCCGTCAAAAAAGAGTTTATAAGCGTTTTATGGTTGCTTCCCCTGGATGCTTACTGCGACCCAGTGCATCTGTTTTAGATCAACGAATCGGGCCACTCCGTATATGATATTGAAGACCTGAGTACATAATCATGCAGCGACGATCTTCATAAGCATGCCACGAAACAGATAGGCCTACAGTGTTGCAGACTTGCAGTTCTATCGGTGATGAAGACGCGATACGTCATTTCTGCGTATCATGTGACATCCGCTGTAGCGGTTTTCTCAGACATTATCAAGGCGAAAATATGATTGATTTCCCTAAATTAATCGGGGAAAAAAATGAAATTCTGGTAGAAGATAATCCAAATGATAGATTTAGGTTCATCTTCCCAAAATATTTTTAAATGGCATGGATTTTAATCTGTCTTTTTAGGAAACATTGTGTCCACCAGCACAGGCTGACCGAAACCGAGTGTTCGCGTGGGAAACAGCACACAGTACAGTAGGACCAAGAAGAGGCGATGTGTGTAGAGACCTCTTTTCAGATTCAGTTTTCTGAAAAATGACGCGCAGACGGCGTTCAAGATCAAGGCAAAGGTAGCGTGGCCAGGCTGAATGCAACCTAGGCAATAAGTGTAATGTTCACTTTAGTGTTGCTGGGAAAATGGGGTCCGATTGAGCTATATTTTTTTAACAAGACAAGACTACGAGAAATGGGCTGAGGTTTAGCTTTAGCAGGCAGTGTTTGGGAGTTGTCACAGGCCAGCTTGTCGAACCATGAAATCCAACTCGCCCAAGATTTAAGACTGACTTCCCCACCCCACATGATCACAAACCCGCCACAGAGTCAGCTCGCCCAGCCATCAGCCCAAGTAGCTCGGTTAGAATTTTTATGGCAGTAATTGTAAAGAATAGTACACGAAAATAATTGGAGCTAATTGCACGCACTTTGAGGGGTGTTTTCGGTTCTGCTCGATGCAAAGAGACGTAAGACACCCTTACGTACTCACTTTGACCACTCCTTCCCCACAAACATGCACAAAATATCAGTCCCTAAATGACTGGCGACTGACCACTGCCCGAGCAGTCATCTGCACGCCATTTTGGTTGGTGGTCACGTAGGTGAAAACGGCTGTGGTTGCCAGTTATTCAGGGATATTTTGTGCATGTTTGTGGGAAAGGAGTGGTCAATGTGAGTACGTAAGGGTGTCTTACGTCTCTTTGCATCGAGCAGAACCGAAAACACCAGCAGTCAAAGTGCGTGCAATTAGCTCCAATTATTTTCGTATACTATTTTTTACAATTACCTATTATGGCTGTTCGGGACTGACTTCCTCTGGGAAATACATGTAGATCAATTCACAAAAATTTCTTTTTGCTTTGAGACACATTGTGGCATTTTTCAGGGTAGACACTAGACAGCTGCAGCCTTTCAGACGTTCGTTTGCATTTACACCACAAGGTAAGTGTCAAATGTTTCATAGGTAAAGACTTCACGTGCGGTATTAAATTTTCTTCACGGGGCTACTCACTAAACTGTCCTAAACACTGTAATAAAGGGAATTGTGAATGTTTTTTGTAATTGTTATATTTTTCCAAGTTGAAATAGTGGAATTTAAGTGTTAGTGTTACACTTACAGTGTACTTCCAAGTTAGTACTTAATTTATATCTGTCACACTTACAAATAAATTAAATTAATCTCAAAGTTACTGCATTTTAAAACCAGTAGTTTACTTTCTACATGTATGGGCCTAATTATATCTTTCAATTTAAACCAAAAGTGTTTTTAACTCTTTGACATCGCGAGCTTGGCCAGTGACCTACTTCCCTGCTGACGCGCATGGCAGCTGCTGGGCCGTTTAGGATGACGCGAATCGGTTCGCGGCTCGGTGCCTACGGCTGTTGAGAGTGACGTGAGCCGGTTCGCGTCCCGATGCGTAAAGGTTAAAAAGTTGGACCTCTGGGTAGGTGTAACCCCCAACTCATAATATACCAGAAATCTTGGCATTAATGATAACACATTATGTTCAAACATGATTGAAGGTCAGAAAGCAATAGATAATACATGCACATAATTTTTAGTAATTTTACTACATGTATGTACTTGGAGTTTGAAGAGTTTCAGTGCTAGGTATGACATAATTTTGTGTACCCATATTTGGCGCAGCACATGATTAACACCACTTCCGTAGTTTAATTTTGATTGAAGTCTGAATTCCAAAGCACTGAGTCAGTGTACTAGCTAGTACTACTACTAGTACTAGTGTCAGTTTTAAATGTTTCATGTTTTGTGAATTTTGTACAGTCTGGCCTATTATTTAGTACTGTATGTACAATGATTGTATTGCATCATTGCAGTAGTTTTATAGTGCCCGCATGAGACTCCTTTGACTTGTTTAAGATTGCAGTGTGCAGTGTTCCTTCTTACTAATCCTACTTTCAGTCTTAGTTATAAGAAGATTTGCGCTGAAACTTGAGTTGAAGAGAATTTGCAATTCTGCCTTTCCTGTAGTGTCAGATTGAAAGCTCTGTTTGCATCTGATGCCTGATGAAATTTAACTTAAGCTGAATAATGCACTTCAACTGTTTAGAGTGATATGAATTAGAACAAGAACAAAAGAAAAAAAATCTGTTACAGTACGCCCCCCCCCCCCCCCCCCTCCATTTTTTAACAAGAACTCTGAAGAAAAAAAAAAAATACACGCACTTGACTCCCAAGTGGTTGTTATCTAGTTGTGTCATTACTGATTTAGATTATTTGGGGTAGGTTTTTTTGTTTTTTTTTGCAATTAGATGTGCTGTACTTTTTTTTTTTTTTTTTGCTTGAACTGATTCAGTTTATATTTCAATAGGTCTTTGAGGAAATTGTTTTTGGAGAGTTGGTAAGTTGTGGTATATATAATTGTAGTATTCACTGGCTATGGAAAGTCACATTGTAGTATTTTGATGTAGTAAACTAGTATGTATGTGTGGGTTTTTATTTTCTAGATAACTAATTGCACTAGGTAGCAGTGCAACGTCTTTGGTATTATTTTTCTTTTTGCATGTTTATGGGTGCACAACTGACGAAGTCTAACCCACTGGGAGAACATTCACACCTTTTGGTTTTGTTTTGTTTTGTTTGTTGTTGTTTTGCATGGATTCCTTTTTGCACTAGGCACATGGTAATACGTGTAACTCACACCTGCATATATATATGTTTTACTCAAGCTGTCATGGTCGGAATTTGGATTATCAGTTAAACCTTGGTTCCTGTGATTACATGTTGTCAGTGTTCATACCGGTTTTAAAACAACTTTTCAGATTAATTGTAATCAGTGCATGGATCTTTTTTTTTTTTTTAAATCTCTGTATCGGTCATATGTTGTGAGTTTTAAATTGTCCACTGTATTCACCATCAACATATCCCTTCATGATTGATCAAAACTGATCAAAATTGTAACTACCAATTGTGTTGCTGAAAGTGATATCAACCAGAAATTACATCACCCACAACCACAAAAGAAACAGCTACAACAAACAAATGCATCCCTGTGTGTTACAGATACCTAAACAAGATGTTTTAAAAAGTTTAGAAAGGGGGAGGTACATATATATATATATATTATATATATATATATGTGTACTTTTATAATTGTCACTGTCAGTTACATCAGAGCGCAGTAGTTGGCCAGGAGAAACCACAGTGTAGGTCTGTTGCGGAATGTAAACCTGTAGGCAAACCATTTGTCTGTGTGTATTGTACTTTTTGTTGGGCACATGTTGATACATGAATTTCTAGTGTTATTTCTAGACATTCACCCACCCCTCATTTGTATGTATTGCACTGTGGCGCAGCATGAGGACTGTGATAAACTAATTTATTTTAAAACATTAACAGCAAGGTGGCTTTACCTAACTTGGAGGAAACTGCTGTAACAGGATTTTTCAAACTAAATTAAGGCCAGTAAAGGTGTACATTTTCTGTGTGTGTGTGTGTGTGTGTGAGAGAGAGAGAGAGAGAGAGAGAGAGATTTTAATCATTTCTGGGTGATAATCAGTGGTTGTAGCTTGCATCAATTTAAGCACTTCTGACCAGGGTTTTGGGTGTCACAGATTAGACACATACTGATATCATGGAGTCAGATCACCTAAGTTATGAAACTGCATGTTATTGTTAAATGTGTTAAGAGAGCACAGCATGGTTGTGACCAGATGCATCCAGGAAAATCCTTTAAACTGGTGGTGGCTATTTAATACTATGTCACATTTTTCTCATATTGGACTGTTTTCAGCCCTTGTTTTTGTTTTACACTTTCTTACAGCATGATGTTAATGACCGGTTGTAATTGGCTTGCCTGTGATTTGATTTCCATTCGCAGACCCAGTGCATGAAAGGTAGATCTGCCAGTGTGGCTGTGTGCGCTTACTGCAGTGTGCATTATAACATGAAGCAACAGCTGTTTACACATCCTGTTTCTCAGTGGCACTGTTGCGCGAATCAAGATTTAATCTGTCCCGATTTTGTCTCAACTTTCACAAGTTCTCGTAAGAGTGTGATGGTGTCATGCACAAATGGTGTGTGTGTGGGTGTCGGAGAGAGACACGGATGCAGTGCTAAGAGTTAGCAAAAGCCCACTGCTTTACACTGGTGACTCACAATCGTAGAGTACATGTACTGGACTGTCATGCTTGCATTAAGGAACTCCAGACTGATCATTCCCTAACCTCATCCTGTACTTACAGAAAGCCAAATGTGGTTTCAGGTCTAAAATGTCAGTTTGATAATTATACATGTATGTATGTACATGTATTACATAATCATGAAAAATTCATTGCTTTGTGTGTACATGCTACGTTTACATGGGACTATAACAGGACAAATGTATTAGGACATGTATTTGTCCTGGGTATTTTCCTGTGTGGCCCCCTAAATGATAGGACATACATCAATGGTAAAATAAGTAACTGGACAATTTGAAACTGAGTCAGTCAACATCCGATGTGGTTATGGCGCCTTGTGTGTAGCTGGCCAGTTCTGTGAAAGTGTCGTGAAAATAGGCTTGCGAAGTTCGCATGCAACATGGTGCAGTCTAGTGTTTTGTTGCTTAGTCCGCTGTCACACCTGAGAAACCATGGCAACATTTCACCTGATTGGAGGCATGGTCACCCTGGCCGGCAGTCTCTGTAGTCATGCGCTCCTGCACTGCTGGGGAAAGTGTGGAGCACAAACTACCGCCTATGATTATGCTCGAAGGCAAAGTTAGTAAACGTCCGTGCAGCAGCTGTTAACCACAGTTTATTGTTTAAAATCACAGGTATATTAGCAGCATGCAAGGTTAGGCTCAACTTGTGCGTGGGCAGTTTAAAGGATTTACTGTCTGTGTCAGACATGAAGCAGTACACATGTATGTAGTTTCTGAACATTATCGGTTTTTTTAAAAAAGAGATACTTTGTACTTTTAATACAATAGTATGGTCAGTCTAGGGGCTTCATATCCAAGTCAGACATTGGTCACAGACCAATTCATTTTCGAAAAAAATTACTTTCGTACAAAGAGGCCGTTATATGGCCGATTATGTCTGCCGCAGGGGACAATAATTCATGACCGACATCCTACGCCTACACATTGATGTGTATTGTCACCGGGACATTTTGTCCTCGATTAGAGTGCCCTCAGATGTGACACTGTGGTACATGCAGGGTGCATAGTTTGTTCGGGGCGTACGCTGGAATTCCGGCTTGTAAAGATTGTGGAAGTCAGTGTTACAGGTTGTGCGGTATTCTGGAACGATAAGTTTTCGGTTTGGGGAATATTTGGGGCGGATTTTAATTAGAGGTTTTAATTGTAGCAAAGGTGACTGTTGAACTGCTGTAGACCATCAAAATAGAACTGTATCATTCCGCATATATCTATCATTTTCGGTACTTTTCAAACCTTACATTAGTTTTCTACACTTGCTCAGTTCCAAAGTCGTGTAAAATTTAGTTTCAGGTATAGCTCTTTCCCAAAACAAGTTTCAGGCTTTTGGTTTCAGCGGGAAAATTTTGAGTTTCAGGTTTTTGGGCAGCTCTGTACTTGCACCCCTGTAGTCCTACATCGTGTGAAACAACTTACCCATGGTTTTTACATAGGTAATTTTCGACTTATTCCTAGTCCTACGTCGTGGGAAACAAATTACCCATGGTTTTTACATAGGTAATTTTCGACTTATTCCTAGTCCTACGTCGTGGGAAACAAATTACCCATGGTTTTTACATAGGTAATTTTCGACTTATTCCTAGTCCTACGTCGTGGGAAACAAATTACCCATGGTTTTTATATAGGCAGATTGTAGCTTATTCCTAGTCCTACGTCGTGGGAAACAAATTACCCATGGTTTTTATATAGGCAATTCACAACTTATTCTTATTCATTGTTTAATTACTCTGCTAATTACAAGTTAAACAACACAATTTTTGGCATGAACATAGTCAAACCATTTATTGACAAAGTCATGAAATTTCAAAGGTGTGACCTAAACATTGACCGAGATACGTTCATCTAAAGCAAAGTGTGTGCAACTTTTTACCCACGACGTAGCGACTAATGCTACCATTTTTATGCTCACAGTTTGTTCTGAGCTGTTTTCATGGTATCTATCATTTCACACCACATGACACCTGCATGGTGACAGTGTCTGTAATGCTGGCATTGTGTCAACGGAAGCGTACTTAATGACGCAACACCTGCACTGAGCACTTCAGCAATGTAACAACAGTCGTAGAATTTGAATGTTTGACTGCTAGCGCGAATTGTAAACAACATAGTATCACCTTAAGAGCTGTACTAATCATCAGGGTAGGTTATTTTGAGCGTGCAGGCACACTTGCATGTGAAACTGTGCCAAAACATACCTTGGCTTAGCAAAGATGAAATTGGTCTGTTATAATCACATTGCCATCAAGTCCCACATGACATAGCTTAAAACGTGCTATTTCCATGTTTTTGTCAGCTTGTGTTTTGGAACAGTTTCGGTTGCGAGTGCGCCTGTATGCGTGAAATACTCATATCTTGATGAATAGTACAGCTCTTGTGCGCTATATCATTGTTTACACTTTGTGCGAGTGGTCGAACATTCAAACTCTACGACTGAGCAGTTGGTGTTGCACTTGCTTCAACGGTCTCACAGTTTTAGCCATGTCATTGAGTACGCTTCTGTGGCTCAGTGCCAGCATTTGAGATACTGTACTTTCACTGTGCAGGTGTCTGTGGTGTCATGCAAGACACCACGAAAACGGCTCAGAACAGTTTGTGAACATTAAAAAAAACAAAACATGAAGATTGGGCGTTAAAGGATCAAGCATGCAAGTTTGTTGTGTGGAATCTGTGCTGTGAAATCTGTTAGATAAAGTCATGAACCAAATCCTGACGTCAGAGGCCTTTGTCCAGGCCAGGGCAGTCCTGATAGTGTGGAGACAAGTGTGCTTGATCTATTCATTATTATAGCTTGCATCAGGATCGTAGTAACTGTCGTATTTCATATTAAAGGCTGAAAAATTATAAAAATTAGTGTCCAAATGGGGTGTTTTTTCATTCACAGTGCTAGAGCTTTGTAATTCACACACACACACACACACACACACACACACACACACACACACACACACACACACATCCTGGAAGTTTGTTCCTTTGAGTTATATTCCTGTTCCTTTGAGTTATATTCCTGTTCTTGCTTGTTAATACATGTGGTTAGGGTTGAGCTGTTCCTGGTGGAACTTCTGTGTGGTTGTATTCATTCAGCACGTTACATGTCATAAAATTATAAAAATTAGTGTCCAAATGGGGTGTTTTTTCATTCACAGTGCTAGAGCTTTGTAATTGACACACACACACACACACACACACACACACACACACACACACATCCTGGAAGTTTGTTCCTTTGAGTTATATTCCTGTTCCTTTGAGTTATATTCCTGTTCTTGCTTGTTAATACATGTGGTTAGGGTTGAGCTGTTCCTGGTGGAACTTCTGTGTGGTTGTATTCATTCAGCACGTTACATGTGCTGTCACATTTAGTCAGTAAACTGTATGTTGCGTTTTTAGTCGAACAAACTCACATGCATGAAAGCACAGCATATCAGTTTCACCCATTTTTGTCATCATTCATTGTCATTATTAATGCAAGTACAAAATAATGAAATAATAATGTGTAACCATGCATTTTGCGATGTCAGCAATCCCATACATGTAAGTGTATGTTTGTAAAACTGTGGACTTCCTTGTGACAAATACCTGTCCAGAGAATGATCTGTAGGTGTGGGTGGTCAGTTTGGTACAAGCACATGTAGCAAAGTGGTCAGCTTTTGATAGGCTGAAGCGCACGCACACGTGCACACACACAATTAAAACAAACAAAAAAACAAAAAACATAACATGATGAAAGTTTATTTTGGTCATAAAAAGCAAACAACAAACAAACAAAAAAGAAACGCAACTTCCTTACCTAGATCTGTTCACATTTCTCGACAATTCTCAAGTAGAATAATGAGACCGGCTGCTTGTTCCTAGGTTAATTACCCCCATTTCCTTTTTCACTTTCAGTAAAACCCACCTTGAACAGTTCAGGAAGGTCTAGTGTCGCCTTAACCAGGGACGATTGAATTACCTGTACTCAGGTTGTCAAGTCTGGGCTGCGCTGTGCATTACAGCCTTGCTAGGTTGTCACCCTGTGGTGATTTCTTTTTTTGTTTTGTTTTTTATTGAGCCAAGGTCAGGTTGATAATACTCAGAGTTCAGAGCTCAGAGCCTGTCTTGCAGGCCTAGCGTTTTGTTTGCCTGTGGTTGTTTCGCGTTCCTTCCCGGGATGTGCTTAGTCATGCGCCAAGAGTAAAGAAGGAAGTATTCAAGCCACAAGAGGGCATCTAGGTAAATGCGGCAGGTGATTTTATTAGGACTTGCAGGTATTTCTGTGGTTTTCTTTCTTTTGGGTTTGGACTCAACTTTCTTGTCTTCTTTGCTGTTACGATCAGTTTCAGTAAGATACTGTCTTTAGAGGAAACAGTACTGACGGTTACAGAAAGCTGTACGTGTTCATTGTCGGGGAAAAAGATGGAACAGTGAACCAGGTGTAAAAATACTCAGTACATGTAGTAGAAAGCGTAGCTCTTGTGTACAGTACAGGGGATTGCAGGTCAATCCATGCTACCAACAATTTTCAAGTTTTGGGTTCCGCCTCAGGCTATTGGTGGAGCAGCGGGTAAACGGTGGTAAAATACTTTATTAAAAGCGGGATGCAAGCCAGGCAACCTTCTGTTGAAGGCAATTATCTTGCGCTTGCAGAGAAGGGTGCAGCGTTCACGTTGTTTTTTTGTTTGTTTGTTTGTTTTTTTTCCCTCCTCATACGCAGTAGACATTCTGCGTGAAGCTTCGTGCGTAGAAGGAGGCTTTGTAACTCACTGGTCTCCCGTGTCAAGGGTGCGACAGTTTCACGCTTTTGTGGATTTGAGAACATTGCAGTGTACAGAGCTGAGTGCCAAGCAAGCATTTTGGTAACTCGGGAACCAAGCCAATGATAGCAACACGGAAGTTTGCGACGTACTCCGCTTCACAGAAAAGAAATTTATTATCTACTCATGATTACACTTAACAAAGACAGCAGTCTTACAGTCACATACCACGTCATTGTAGAAGATGCAGACATTTCTTGTAAACGTCACCGATGCAAATATTCCTCAATTTTCAACAAAACATAAACTGCAGCTCGGGAGCGTTTTAAAACTGCCACCATTTTTATTTTGTCTCGGTCGTCCACGACACAGGGGCGTGGCCTCTTTTGATAGACTCGAAACCAAGGTCATTTCAGCGAGAACGAATTTTAGCCTCTAATCATTTTTAGCGCTACTCGCCAGCCGCGAAAAGTAATTTGCCCCCAGTATTATGGGATATAAGCAGATAACTGTACCAATTGCTAACCTCTCGCCATCACAGTTTTCACTCGCCCAGGAACACATAGCTTGGACCTGTGGCTACTAGTAAAGGTACGACCTTGACCTCTTAGCCACGTGACAGGGGTTAGCATTTTGATGCTTTTCACGTGACTGGTCGTATGTCTCTGGACTAAAACAGTACTACTGAAAACAGGTATGAATTAATTATACTTTATGGTAAGTCTGACCTGCACATTATATATTCTCCTAACATCTGTTACAGATACTAGAACTAAGTACATGTAGGTAAAAATGCAAGTTAAGTGCGAATTTATACACACTGCTCACCTGGTTTCCAGCAGGTGCATTGTTTAGTGTCTGTGTGTGGTTGTGCGTTACAGGAACTTTTAGAATGGCATCCCATCTTCTTTTTCACAGATATATGTGTACATCTGTGTGATTCACTTTGCACAAGATGTCAGTCTAGAGTTTGGCCCAAAGAATCACGTGCTCTTTGGCGCACAGCACAGTGAAGCACTGAAGGGGCAGCTTGCAATTACATTGTACCTCAGGTTTGAGGAGATTGTTTGGGCTGAAGCATGAGCCAGCTGTTCTTTACTTACTGCATTTTTTTTGGTCCCCCTGTTTTCTGTCAGCTGTTGGTAGAAGCACTGCAAACGTTTGTCTTCCCCCCCCCCCCCCTCCCTAAATGATTGTTTTTCACTCTCTGCTTCCTTTGTGTTCCACAAATTTAAGCATGATGGCGAATGTACTTGAGTTGGTGGTGGTTTTTCATTCACAAGAGCATTCATGAATTTAATTTTTTCCCAATCTGGCATGTGATCTACTCAACCATACATTTCAGCTGAACTACTGAAATTTTAGGGGGAAATCACAGCAATAGGTACATGTATTTTTTGCGTATTTGTATTTTTCATTTGTATTTGAATTGCTATTTGCCAGTGAAACATATATTTTTGATGCTTATTGGTATTTTATTGCACTTACCTGGTACATGTTATGTATGATTTTAGTTTCTGTTTTAAATACTACGAGTAGTAATTTAGTACCTGTTATGTAAGTTTAGTTTCTGTTTTGAATAGTATCAAGTTTGGCCATAGACTGCTGGTAGAAGCAGGGAAGATTTGATGGGGATATAACGGTGTACTAGTACAAAGCAAACTGGATGTTCAGCACTGAAATGCTTGTGTTGCGTTTTTGTCCTTGTTTGGATTTGGGGCTGCACTTATAAAAGTTTACCATGTCACTGTGTGTGTAGTGCAGTATTGCTTATTTTTATGCTGAGAGAATAGCCAGAGTGTGGGTTTTTGTTGTAGTTTTTTTTTGTGGCTCCCTTGTGTAACAATGGGAGTCTATGTAATAGCCCTCCGTCGTCTGTCTGTCTGTCTGTGTGTGTGTGTGTGTGTGTGTGTGTGTGTGTGTGTGTGTGTGTGTGTGTGTGTGTCCAGAAAACTTTAACGTTGTCGTTTTCTCAGAAACTACAAACAGCAGAGACACCAAACTTTGCATGCTGATAGACAACCATAAGATCTTTCAAACATATCAGTTTGAATGACCTTGACTCAAGGTCAAGGTCACTAACGCTGTCTGTTTGAAAATTTTACATTGGCATTTTCATGGAATCTACAAAGACCAGAGGTTTGAAACTTTGCATGATGATAGACATTGATAAGAACTTTACAGATATATACATGTATTCAATGGCCTTGTGTCAAGGTCAAGGCCATACAAGCTATTTATGTGAAACCTTAACATTGGCATTTTCTCAGGAAATAACAAACAGCAGAGGCGCCAAACTTGGCCTTCTGATAGACAGTGAAAAGACCTATGCACACAAACCATTTTAAATGACCTTGACCCAAGGTCAAGGTCATTAAAGCAGTCTGTTTGGAAAATTTTTGCATTTGCATTTTTTCAGAATCTAGAAGAACCAGAAGCATCAAACTTTGCATGATGATAGTTATTGGCAACACCTTCACTGACATACCTGTGTTCAATCACTTTTAGTCAAGGTCAAGGCCATGCAGGCTGTTTTGGGGAAACTTTAACCTTGGCATTTTCTCTGAAACAACAAACAGTTGAGGCACCAAACAAGGCATGATGATAGACCGCAATGAGACCTACCTTTTTGAATGACCTTGACTGAAGGTCAAGGTCATTAAAGCTGTCTGTTGTGAATTTTAACATTACCGTTTTCAGAGGAACTACAAATACTAGAGGCGTCAAACTTGGCATAATAACAGACAATGAGGTGATCTCATTTTAATGACCTTGACCCAAGGTCAAGGCCATACAAACTGTTTGGGGGAAAATTGTAATATTGCCAGGAACTCGGAACGCCAGAGACACTTTACTTGCCATGATGATAGATAGTGATAAGAGCTTTACAAACATACACTTGTGTGAATGACCTTGACCCTTGTCACAAGGGAGCCATGGAGGCTTTTGCCTCTCTAGTTTTTTTTTAAAAGCTCTTGTTTGTGTAGGCGTTTTGGGTGCATTTCACTGTGTAGAAAATGCTGTTACGTGTGGTTGCTCCATACTTTGAGTTTGTGTTTCGTTGCTGTTTTGCAGGGGTAAAGCACTGCCTGCACTTGGTCTCTGGCAGAGCTGCGCTCAGCTGTACTGCATACAAAGCGGCTTTGTTTTTTTTTTTTTAACCTCTGTTTCCTGTGTATGTGTAGTCATGTGCAAGTTTTAAAGAGAAGTGAATTTACATTGTCTTCATCAGTGGCAGTAGATCAAACATTTGGTAGGATCATTGCGCGAAGCAGGATGTAACTTAAAGGATATTTCCTCAGACTTGTGTGTATAGCATATGGCAGTTAGGTTGAAGAACTGCCCGTGTCTCTTGTGAACAGTGAAACTTTTCTCCTGTCTGCTAGGTGTGTTTCTCTTACTCTTAGACAAGATGGAGAACAGAAAGGAAACCGTAAAACCATTTTCACGTGGTGAACATCGTGTGCGTGGCTCTCGAAGTTCTAGGTTACGACGTGGAAGGTACAGAAGAGGAGTTAGAGCTCATGAGTGCTTTGATAATCATGATCAAAGAGACCATCATGACTTGCATACAGAGGAGAGCACACTGCGTGAAAACAGCAGACCTAGAGGTGACTGTTTATCTAACAAGAGGACATTCAGTGAAGAGAACACCCGTCTTCAGTCAGGTTCTTTTGGGGGACACCGTCAGCATATCAGACCCTTGAGAAGTCAGGAGGGCAGCCCAGTGAGAGGGGGCAGCCCTCAGAGAAGAGGTAGCCATAGGAGAGGAGGTGGCCCTCAGATAGATAGCCCTTGGAGAGGAGGTGGCCCTCAGAGAAGAGGTAGCCCTAGAGGAGGTGGCCCTCAGATAGATAGCCCACGGAGAGGGGATGGTCCTCAGAGAGGGAATGGACCTCAGATAAGACTAAGAGGTAGCCCTCGGAAAGGGGGCAACCCTCGAATAAGAGGTAGCCCTCAGAGAGGAGGTGGCCGTCAGATACGAGATAGACCTCAGAGAGGGGGCAGTCCTCGGGAAGGACATTTTCAGTATTGGAGAGACTATTCTCCAGGTCTTTATCATGACAATGAATCTCATTACTCAGTAGATTTGTCACCGAGTCCACAGTTCGACCACCAACCATTTCGCCGTCCAGCTGATGATCATCCTGAACCTTATCGCCACAGCGATTTGTCACCGAGGCCACTGCATGACCAGTTTCAGCCTCTCCGTCGCTTGGACCTTTCACCAAGTCCAGCTCGTGACTGTCCAGAAAGTTATCACCCAAGAGACTTAAGTCCAGATCCTGGCAATCACATACATCTTCGTTACGAGAACATTTCACCTACGCAGGACCATGACTATTATGAGGTCCATCATCATAATCGTCATCAGAACTGTTCACCAAGACCAAGTCATGGTCGTACTGAACATTTTCAACATCATTCAGGCATTTTGCATTTTCATGAGCACCATGAGTTGCCTCATCCTCAGAACTTTGAACCACAAGATCGCTTCAGGCATCATCCTAGGGATTTTTGGGACCACCCACCTGATGATTTCCATGAACCCCCTCACCCAAGGAACTTCCCTCCAGGCCAGTCTTATGATCATGATGAAGCTACTCATCAAGTGCATTGTTCACCTCCACCACATGACCACCATGGACCTCCTCATAGAGAACATCCACTGAAGTCAAGAGATTGGTCCCCAGTTAAGGTACCTCCTGACCAAAGGCCCATGTCAAAGAACACACCACAGCATGGAACATTTAGCAGAAAAGGCCATCAAAATTTTAAATTCTATCATGATGGAGAACGTTGGCAGAGATCACAAGGACGAGGACGTCCTCACAGAAGATCACAGTGCTCACCTAGGCGTGGCTTTGGTCCAAGAAATAGGAGGCAGAAAGCTTCTAGTGGTACACGTTCAAGTCGACCACAAGATAGAACACGTTCATCTTCACCACGGGACCGAACATGCTTTTCTTCGCCAGGAGACAGAACACGCTTATCACCAACAAGAGGCAGAACACGCTTGTCTCCAAAAAGGGACAGAACAAACTCTTCTCAGCCACGAAACAGAACATGCTCATCGCCACCAAGAGGCAGACCACACTTCTCTCCAGCAAGAGACCAAACATGCTTCTCTCCGCCACATGACAGACCGCACTCATCTCCAGCAAGAGACAGAATACTCTCATCTCCAACAAGGGACAGAACAAATTCTTCTCTGTCACAAAACAAAACAGACTCATCTCAAGCAAGAGACAAAAATTCTTTCCCACCACAAAACAGAGCACAATCATCTCCAACAGGAGATAGAACACTCTCATTGCCAACAAGAGACAGGGCACACTCATCTCCAACAAGAAGCAGAACACTCTCATCGCCAACAAGAGACAGAGCACACTCATCTCCAACAAGAAGCAGAACACTCTCATCGCCAACAAGAGACAGGGCACACTCATCTCCAACAAGAAGCAGAACACTCTCATCGCCAACAAGAGACAGGGCACACTCATCTCCAACAAGGGACAGAAAAAAGTTCTCCCCACCAAGAGGAAGAACATGTTCATCCTCCTCAATAAGCAGAGCATGTTTACCTCCACCATCTGCACAAAGCAATACAAACAGTTCATCACCACCCAGGGAAATTTTGCCATCCACAAGCTGGCATAAGAGACGTGTGGTTTTGAAAGGTAGGAGAGGAGGCAGTTCAAGCCAGAGAAATATGTCTCAATCACATGCTTCTAGTATCCCACATTCAGGAAGAGAGAGACCCAAGAATGAAAAGTCGAGTCATACAACTGAAACTTCTGAAAGCAGGAAACCAGACCAGAGAAGGAAGTCCTCACGGGAGCCAGTGTCAGAAAATCAAAAGACACTTCGGGGGAAGACCAGCATGGACAAACTTGATGATCCTCAGCAGAAGGCAGGAAGCACTAGAAAGCAGTCTCCAGAGAGTGTTACGGTTTTAGGTGACTCTACCAGATCCAGTATCACTTCAGCGTCAGTGTCTAAAGATTCCGGTGTTTGTCCCTCCAATGAGATGAACTCCACTGAGGCAGTTTCATCAGTACATTTGGACTCAACAGAGTCAGAAGTGCATAACGCCTTTGACAATTCTGCCACACTTGCCAAATATACCACTGATGCTGACCTCCAGACTTCTGAAACAGTGGATACAAACCCTGTCTGTGAGTTGATGAAAGTTTGTGCAATCAGCGAGGCTGTTGCACCAGCAAACACACGGTCACTGTTACCACATCAGCAACCAGAAAATGTTGAAATTGCTGACATTTTAGAAGAACAGCCACAGAGACTTGAAATAAATAAGTTGTCAGACTTAACGGCACCTTCCCCGAAGTTCATTGTATCTGAGGCCATGCCAGATGTTCCTGAAGCGTTACCTCCTCATTTGGAAGGAAAAACTGCACAGAGAACTGCAGATGGTGCAGAACCAGCAGAGAAGAACTCTTCAAATGTGTACAGCCAGTCTGGAGCCTCTCCAACTATGGATTTGTCTGCAGCTGAGACAGCCGAAGAGGAATCTCAGACTCTCACTGAGCCCATGTATCAGCCTGAAGTTTTCCCAGTGTCAGAAGATGACAGTGAAGATGACTTCCCTTTACCTAGGCTTCACACTCGGGAAGCCACACACTCACCTTACCGGCCTGTGCTTTCACCAGTGTCAGATGCTTCCATAGATGATCCCAGTCAGCCAGAAGCTTTGGACATGTCAACCACAGAAAATATACACTCCAAACCTCCCACTCTTTCCAGCCAGCCAGTTTTCCCATTGTTCAGCGAAACATGGAGCAGCTCAAATGTGTTTATGAGTCATGCAGCTGAAGAGGGTCCTCAGACCAACGTTGAGTCTGCATGCCGGTACCAACCTGGAGTTTCCCCAGTTTCAGACAGTGATGATAATGATGATCAGATTCATCTGTCTGTGCCCAGGATGCAGGGAGTCACTATCTCCCCGTATCGACCTGTGTTGTCACCCGTGTCAGATGCTTCAGATGATGGGGCTGTGGATGTTCTCGTATCTGCAGGCATTGATCAACCACAGCACCAGTCTTACAATACAGTGCAAGTGAAAACTCCATCCACTGGAGCTCAAGACAAACTGCAGTCACAGGTGGAAAGGCTGGCTTCTCCACCAAACAGACACAGCAGATCCTCTAGAGATGTGCAATCTGGCCAGAATCCAGAGGAGGGCAAAGATGAAGTTGGTGCAGACCGACCAGCTGATGCAGAAGAATGCCAGTCACCTCGTTCTGATGGGACCACAGATAACTGTTCATCAGGAGACGCTATCATTTTAGACCTGTCAGATACTGACATACCACTGCCAGGCCCTGAGGGAGATGCAGGAGAAGATCATCCACACGAAGGGACGTGTCAGGACAGGCCCAAGTCTGGCTCAACTAATAACGACATCAGTCTAGCTCAAGGTATACAGTTCACCCACAGTGTAACGCAGTGCTTGGGAGACTCCACTAGGCTGCTCTAAGAGTGATGGTGGTAGACGTATGCAATACTGCTTGTAGATTTATCCAAATAATCCATTTAGTTTACAGATAAGTACTTGTTGAAGGAGACATAAGCATACTGGGAAATGTGGTTATGGTGTGGTCAGGTTTGTAACTCCTAAGATAAAGATTCCCTTCACATCAAATCCAGGCAAAGACAAATATTTGCTCTATTACATGGAACCATTATGTTGACCCCAAAGGTTACATTCCACTCATTGTAACTGGTATTGCATATAGTATAGTGTGATTTGGGGTTGCTAGTGCCTGCAATGCAATGTCAGTTATGACTTCTTTTATTTTTTAAACACAGTGTAGAGAATACACATGTGGTGGTAGTTCAGCATGATTATTGATAGCAAAAGATCGATTTTTTGTGTGTGTGTGTTTTGGGAATGGGGGGGGGGGGGGATTTTATTAGTGTAGGTGGCTAGTTAAAGTTTCAAAGTTTCACTCACAGAGCAGTCTGGGACTTGGTTTCTCAATCATTGTGCTACATCATGGTTGGCCTGTATTTGATTTAATCGATATATATACACTGTATATAATTATATATGTTGTAGTGACTTGTCACTATGTAATAGTAAGTTACTTCCATGTAGATCTGTTACTGTTCTGTTAAACTTTAGCATCTAAGTAGCTAGTTTAGTTTATTGTGCCAAAATGGCAGGTACATGTACCCAACACTATTGTGTGTATAAGTGTAGGTATACACATTACAACTCAGCATGGCAATATGTAATTGTTTTTTAACAGTTGCTTACTGGATATTACAACTACAGTTTCATGTTTTCAACCACCACCACCACCACCACCACCACCGCCTCTGTAATCCCTGTTATAATATCAGGCCCTAGTAGATGATACAGTTTTGAATGTGTGCTTCACTTAGGCAGTAGCTTTCCCATCACTTCGGTAGACAGTACATCATACTTTGGTAGTTTCAAGTTTGCAATTTGCTTGCGTACAAACCAAGTGTAGCTTTAAGTGGGTTTAAACCTGCTCCTTGTATGTGACAGAGCCATGCCATTACTGTTGCACAGATATATTGAATTGGTTAATTTCATCTGTGGCAAACCATCAGGTTTGTCCAGTCGTGACTACAGTAAATGAGTCAATTAATTCATGGACCAGATGCATGTTGCCAACAGCTGTTTCTGCTTTGTAGTGTTTGTTGCACCATAATTGTGCCAGGTGCCAGTAGTACAGCTTACAGTCTGTGCAGGATGTAGTGATCTGTGCTGTCACGTGTTTGCATTGCACCGTCACTGTGGTTGTCTTCGTGTGTGTGTGTCTTGTCCCTGTTATACTGTGAGTGAAAGTTTCTGGTACAGTACTTGCTCTTGGGTTGCGATATAGTACAATGTATGGACCTGGATGTCAGCAGGTAGGTCCTAAATTCAGTTACTTAATCACATTCATTTGATCTGCTTATGTTCTTATTACCACTTTTACTAAACTCACTAACAACTAAACTGTGTACCCAGTGTTTCTTATTTACAGAAGCATATTGAGATGCACAAATCATCAGCCTTTCTTTTCACTTTTCCCTACTTCACACCTTCCAGGTATATATACCCACATATATATGTATGCACTCCTGCCATTTTCTGCCGTATCTCACCAGTGGCTCACCCAAAAGAAGAAATCTTTTTCTTGATCCCCAATTCACTTTCGGAGGAAAAGATTTGGGCGTAATGCTTGAAGGACACAGAAAATCTTGAGCTGGTACAGTGTAATTCTTACTGTACTCTGCTGACCCTTGTATATATACTCTCATATTGCGCTTGAAGAAATGAGAACATGTATATTGTGTGGATGCAGTGCTTTCCAGTGCTGACAAGTGCAGCAGCTTCTCGCTTGAGCAGTCCTAATGCTTTAGCCTGCTTCAGTGTCTGCATTGCTTCCTTTGTACAGGTGGCTGAGTAAAGGAGCACTCACCTCTATGTACCTTCTGACATTTGTTTATTCTGGATCTGTTTGTAGCAAGAGCTAGGCGTCAAGGAGGAGACTCAGGCCCCAAGTCCTCGGACGGATGGGTTCAGACATTTCTCCTGCCGGTCTGCGGCCACCCTGTCATATCAGCGTGGACGTCAGGAACTGCACCGTGTGCACGAACGCAGATACAGTGGCTCGTCGAGCACGGGCCGTGTCCGAAGGACATATCATAGTTTAAGTTCATCAGAAACACCAAGGAGGCCAGTGTTAGATACAACGGATAGAGCAGGGTGGAGGCTGTTCACTTCTGCAGATAGAGCGAGGAGGGCACTTAACTTTACAAGATCAGTATCTGACTGTTCACTGTCTTCGGTCTCACAAGCACGCCCAACTCGCAAAGCTTCTACACCAAAGTCACTAGACTTTGCAAGATCGGCATCTGACAGTTCACCGAATGTGATCTCACCACCACACTCTACAGCCGTATCCTCTACACCAAAGTCACTGGAGTTTGCAAGATCGGTATCTGACAGTTCACCAGTTGCAGTCTCTTCAGCGTGTTCAACACCCAAATCCTCTACCCCAAAGTCCGAAGATGGTGTAGATTGTAGGTTGACAAGGAGTGGAAAACCGTCTCGCTGGGATGTGCGAGTAAAGCGTGGTACATCTGACCCAGGTGCAACTCGCTCAAAGAAGTGTGATGCAGCACAGCACTTTCAGGATGTCAACAAAAAACCAGTAGCCAATAATACAGAGCAGCGAAAGGAGCAAGCACCATGGAAGTCACGATGGGATGTGGTTGTAAAAGAACCCACACCTAAATTGGCTTTACCCCCTGAGCAGTCTGAGATACAAGAAGGGTTGAAGCCCCAGTGTGATTCCTCTGCTAAAGAGAGTACAGCTGAATTGAATTTACCCACTGTGCCACAAGAATTGGCTGCCCAAAAATTCATACCTGAATTAGCTTTTCCCTCTGACCAGTCTAAGGTACAAGAAGCATTGAAGTCACATTGTGATTCACCCTCTAAAGAAACAGCTGAATTGGATTTACCTGAGACACAAGAAGCAGAGCCTAAGGAAACTACAACTGAGTTGGATTTACCCACTGTGATACAGGCAGCACTGAAGTCACGATGGGATTCACCCACACAAGAAATTGCACCTGAAGTAGATTTACCAACTGATCTACAAGCAGCACTGAAGTCACGTTGGGATTCACCCTCAAGAGAAACTACGCCTGAGTTGGATTTTCCTGTTAAGCAGTCTGAGTTACAGGTACATGAGTTACACCAAGTACTAGGGTCACTACTTGATTATCCCACAGAGGAAAACTTAGTTGATACCCTCTGCGGTGAGCAGTTCAACGTACAAGCAGCACCAGAATTGTCAGATTCACCTGAAAGAGATTGCAATGATAAAGAGATTGTAGGAGAAATTAGATTTGATGCCTTGTCGTCTTGCACACAGGAAATAGAGGAAGAGAAGAAAGAGGCTTTACAACAAGTTGCTCCGGATTCTGAGCCTGTCACAGACAAACTGCTGAACCTTTCTGGGTCTGTCCGCAGTGAAAATCCTCAGGAAGAAATAGAGAAGATAACAAAGAGGCTGTTGACCCTTACTCATGCCCTTCAAGAACCAGGGAAGTCACCAGCTGCATCTGTAGTATCCAGCACTTTCAGTACTCCAGAGAAGCTGTTTTCACGGAGTACCTTGCTCTTTCAGTCACCTCCCTTGTCATCCCTCTCCTACAGCACTGAGACAGACACGTTTTCAGCCACATCGCCAAGTGAAAGGAGAAGACACAGGCGTGACTCTGACCATCACCGGGACCGCAGAGGATCCAGAGACAGCAGTTTTTCGAGTCCTGGTTCTCATGAGAGAAGGCCTTTCGTTCCTCAAGGAAGGCTTCGGGACAGAAGGTCTAGAGACAGCAGTGTGTCGAGTCTTAGCTCACATGACAACAGAAGGCCTTGCCTTCCCAGAAGACAGCTTGACATCAGAAGGCCCCTACCCCTGCGTGGAAGACGTGTGGAAAGAGGAAGGCTTGCAGACAGGGGAAGGGTTGCAGAGAGAGGAAGGCTTGCAGACAGAAGAGCTGTTGCGTCCGGGGGGCTCCCAGTAAGTCAGAGGTTGTTCACGTTCCATAGACAACCTTTGACTAGACAGCAAGTTTCTGCCCGAAGGCCTCTTCTGGGTAGACAAGCATTTGCTGGACAACGATTATCCACCGGACGTCCCCTCCTCGGTAGACATAGTTTGACCCAGCAGCCTTTTGCACGGCAGTCAATTCGCATTCGAGGAGAACCTCTTGGACGAAAACCTGTCTTGAGAGGGCAACCTGTTGGCAGAAGATTGTTTTCACTCAGAAGAGAGCCATTGAATAGCAGAGAGCCATTGGATAGTGGGCGGGATTCTGGAGGACAGTCATTGAACAGGAGAGTAAATATCCTCAGAAACTGTGCAGCAGGGAAAAGAGTTGTCCGTCGAGTTGTAGCGCGAGCAAGGGCACAGTCAGCAAGACACAGACCTTCAGCCTCTGACCATACCACAACAACTACAAGCCAGGACCGTCCTAGTGTTTACCCAGGATCAGTTTTAGAAACAAGTAGAGCATTTTCTGCTGAAAGCTGCACTGAAGAGCTGATTGAGGAGGCAGTCAAGCGGATTCATCTTCTGCCAGGACAGTCACCAGGAATTCCGCAAAAGAAACGGGGTCTTAGTGACACTGAACAAACACAGCAAAGAAAGTCAGGCACTGCGACACAAAGCACACCACGGCCAAGACCAGGATCAGAATGTTCCAGCAAAAAGAGTGAAGGGCAGCTAGAAACACCCAGTAAAATCCGTTCACCACAGCAAGTGTCTTTTGACAGCAGTCCACACATTCGCAGAGTCTTCATACGAAAGCAACGCTTAAAGACCCCATCTGACCAGGACAAAGAGGTCTCAAAAGTCTCACCTGACAAGGAACAGGATCTTCAGAATCATCCACAAACAGAACATCACTCAAAGACACCATCTGAGACGGAACAAGAGTCTTTGAAAGGCTCATCTGCAAAGGCACAAGAACCTCGGAATCATCCAGAAAAAGAACATAACATTCAGGAAGTGTTTGTTCAATGGAGATCAGAGGGAACTCCAAGATGTCCATTCAGTAATTCACCATGTATGAGAACACAGGGGCCTGAAGAGTCATCAGAAACACACACAGATTATCTTCAAGATGCAGTAGAACCAAACACTAGCAATCCCACTGCTGAACTTAAAGACACAGACAGTGATGGTTCTTTTTCTGCAGATCCCTTGTCCCCAGAAAAAATTTGTCTGTCCTGTTGTAACTTGAGTACTGAAACAAGAAAGGTTCACCTAGAGGGAAAACGGCAAGATAGTGTACATCCTCTAGAACCTGTGCACATAGAATTGAGCCAGGCTCCTTTCACGCCATCCAGTTTTGACGAATCTGTTCAAAAAGCTGTGCCAGCAGAAGAAAACTTCACGCTAGAACCCCTGACCTTAGAATCTGCTGGTGGTGAGGATGACACCACTCAGCCAGAGAGTGAAATAGATCACAGTTCTGTCGTGCACAGTGAGGAGACTGGTTCAGAAGACGACCAGACAAATGACAAGCAGGACCTTCCTGACCCAGATCCTTTGACCAGATTACGAACTCTGTCCCTGCAAACCTCAGAAACTCCGGGCACACCGCACAGCACAGGCCTTGAAACATCCTCAACGTCTGTCCAAAAACATCAGGAACCAAGCACTTCTCTGAGTATTGACTGCTCTGACACAGCAGAACTTCCTGAGTCTCAACTCCTGTCCCCAGTGAAAGATTACCTGCAGTTTGCCACACCTCTTGTGCTTCCTTCCAAAAGTCT
Organism: Batillaria attramentaria; assembly: GCA_018292915.2. Classification (NCBI taxonomy): domain Eukaryota; kingdom Metazoa; phylum Mollusca; class Gastropoda; family Batillariidae; genus Batillaria; species Batillaria attramentaria. The sequence continues at coordinate 202,443 of JACVVK020000408.1, read as the reverse complement.
CAGTATCCACAAAGATTCACCCAAAAGGAAACCTCTCCAGCGGAGCACTTCCTTATCAAGCCAAAGAGAGGAACTCAAGGCACTGTTCTCAGTGAAAAGGAAAAGTCCCAGGAGCCCTGGAGTACAGACAAAGAAGACAGGCACTGCAATAGAGACTCTCAAGCCCGGTGCATGTGCCACTGTTCAGAGATCTTACTCCGTTGGAGCATCAGGATCCGAATCATCCACCCAGGAGTTGAGTCAACAGAATCATAAGGCTGCTCTTCAAATATCTTACTCAGAGGAAGAATTTACAGCCATTATAGACAGTGTGTCGGCGTGTTCACAGAGCATCATTTCCCTGCCAGAACCAGTTAAAAAAGTTGCAGACAACTCTTCTGAAATTGTTTCAGATCAGACTAGTGTGTCTGGGCAGATTTCACCAGCTATCCTGCTTGAAGGTACCACTGGCAAAGAGCAACACATGGAAACAGAGACTGTGGGTGTGAATCAGGCTGAGGGAGATAAAGGTACATGTGCAAGCCAGCGCTTGCCTATAGAAATGCAGACAGACCTGAGTAAGAGTAAAGACTTGCAGTCAGTCTCCAGAAATGAGGATCACTTCATTGATGATGACACCATTCTCAGGGAAATAGATTCCTGTCTAGATGATTCAGATCCAGTAATACATAATGAGGTGACTGCTGAAAAGAAACCTGTTAAACAGGTCACTGGTTTGCAGCTGAAGTCAGAGTTCATGACTCCCCAAACCAGCACCAGGACGAGTGGAGAAACTGTAGTAGTTGGTAAACCAAAGGACCCATCAGGTGGAGCTAGTGGTGTTCAGCAGGAACCATCAGCTGCAGAGCAGTCAAGGAAAGACCCACCTTCAGGAGATCTAAAGAAAAAGGAAGCTCAGGGTATAATTGACCTGACCTCAGATGACAGCCCAGTCACTGGCTTGATGGTTGGTGACTTTCAAATGCAGTCGACTAAGCAAAGTTTTGCAAAAGCTTCCAGTAAGAGTCTGGTAAACTACAGTGGGTCCTCAGGGAGTGAGAACGTCAGCTCACTGACATTGCCTCAGGACATAAGCTTGGTGCCTTATGATTCATCCACCAGTAGTGAGAAAGATGCAACACAAATGCAGCCAGCTGAACGTTCAGAAAGTTGCAGAAAAGAGCCAGACAAGAGTTTGGTTGACTACAGTCTATCTTCAAAGAATGAGAGCAACACATCACTAACAGATCACCAAAATGCAAGCTTGGTTCCCTGCAATTTGACCTTCAGTAACGAGAGTGATCCATCGGTTTTCCTCTTGCCTGCCGAGGCAAAACTGCAGAAGATGCCCTCTGATCAGTTAAAGCTGACACCTGAGAAAATGAAAGAGTTCCGCAACAAGTTGTCCAGATCAGCCCAGTTTCAAAGAGTGACATCAACACCAAGGAGGGAAAAGGCTGAAGTGGCAGCTAACATAGCACCACTGAATAAATCCAGAGAAACTGAAATTGAAATCTTGCTTAACATTGATCCTGATAACATGGTGGACACAGCCAGAGAGAGCCAACAGGAGGACATTGAAATCAAGCATGTTGATGTTAATGTGACAGAAACTGGTGTTGAGGGTGGTGTACAGAGTGAGGGCATCACATGCAGTGCAGAGCATATACAGAAGGACGATGGCTTTGATGTGTATACAACCTCCCTGAGCATAACACTTCCAAAAGACCATTCTGTGAAGCTGTCTTTTGAACCAATGAATGTTGAAGAGTCCGCTGGCAGCAGCGTAAGAACCGCCCAGGACAAAATTTTTCCACTACATGAAGTTACTGTCAAAATGAGGGAGATGGTAGACCCAACTTCCGAACAGAGGATCATGACGGAAGAGGCTGGTGCATCAGCTGTTCAAAAAGGAAAACCGTCGACAGAAATCTCAACTCGTCTGTTTGTGGATTCTGTCAGCAGTCTTAATCCTGAACAGGTGCTCCACGCTTCAGAACAGATTAGAACTGGCAACGAGGCTTCAAGATCACAGCTTGTTGAGCGCAGTCTACCTGCTCATCTTGTTTCCAGTACTGTTGAACACTTAGCCCAACCTGAAGCTGAGTTTGTAGGAGTCGGACTGCAAAAGACATCTACAGAGCTGCAGCTTGGTCTGGCAGAGGGTCAAACACACAGCAGAAGTAGCGAGATTGGTCCAAACGCAACCCATAGTGCCTTAGGAACACCACAACCATCCACATCAACAGCTGTATCAGAGACTGAGTTAGGAGACTTAGTGCCTAGTGGATATGTTTCTCAGCTTGAGGACATTCAGATTCCTGAACCTGATTTCAGCTTAGACATTGAAGAAAACCACAGTCTCATTGGGACAGAGAGTGATGCAGACAGAGCAAGTGGTAGAGAGATGCCAGAAAACGAAGCTATGAAAGAGACCCGGGAAGGCGTTGGGGGCAAAGTGAAAGATTCTGAACAGTCAGACAAGACTGCACAAACACTGGGAGATTTCTCAGATCGGGAGAAGGCTGGGAATAAAATGATTCCAGATGAGGGTAGAAGCGAGACAATAGAATCAGAAAATAGTCTTGATAAACAGGCGGTTGTGGGGGAGGGTGAGAAGCCAGTGCTTGAGGTACCCCTCATTGAATGCAGTGTAGTTTGTGAGAGACTGGACACTATGACACAAACTCTTCCTTTCGGCAAGGGAGACTTACCTGGGTCATCGCTCCCATTGTCTCCAGTGGAGTATGAAGGTAACGTTGATAAACCTTCACTAGCAAACGTCACCCATTCATCACCAGTATTAGAACCTCATTGGGAGAGGTCATCATCCAGATCCAAATCATCAAGCATTGGCCGATCTTTGAGTTTGTTTCCGCCCCCTTTAGAGCCAGAAGGGCAATTTCCGTGCGTACACGCAGCAAACACGGACGCACTTGTACACCAGGCAGTAACACAGCCTAGCAGCTTAAACACTGGTATAACTGCGAAAGACACTGGAAACAGTATTGTGCGGCCCTTTACTAACAGTCCTGGTGGTGGGAACATACATACGTGTAGTAGCAGTAGTACATGTAGCCCCAGCCGTCTAACAACTAACATTCAGTGTGAAGAGAGCAGTACTGTGGAGGAAGGATATGTTTCCTCTCAGAAGACAAACAGTGCAGCTAAAGAACAATTCTCCTCCCAAGGTGATGGTGATGGTGGTTTTAGAAACAGTAGGGACGTCGGTGAACGTAAGCATAGCAGTCTAAAACTACGGCTAAGAAAGAAGAGTTGTCCCCCAGAGAAAAATGCTGTGTGCAAAAAATCATCACTGCAAGCTTTGTCCTCAGCACAAGGAGAGACGAGAGAAGAAAGCAGCACCAGAATGCCAGTACCTGTTGGCACAGACAACCAGATGGGACACACCAGGATGGACTCCAGCAGCTCACGCAGTGATGGTAAGTGCAGCACCTATCACTATCGGTCAGTTTATTAAGTTGTTATAGAAGTATAATTATTTGGTTGACAGGTTATTTCAAAACATTAAAGATGGATACCATTAAAAAGAATCATTAAAGGGTAGTTGGTATATCAGAGACGATTGTGAATCAATAATATCTCATCACATGTGGCTGTGAATATAAAAATTACAGTCACTGGATTAGTAAAACAAGAACATGCACCCACTTTTTCACACATGCCTTGGCACCCACCCCACCGAACCCCCCTCCCATCCCCCTTGCACACCCACATATACACTTGGCATTTTGAAGGACACTGGCACAAACCTTCACATGTTGCACGCTTTTTTGGCTCCCTTGTGTAACAATGGGAGTCTATGTAATAGCCCTCCGTCGTCTGTCTGTCTGTGTGTGTGTGTGTGTGTGTCCAGAAAACTTTAACGTTGTCGTTTTCTCAGAAACTACAAACAGCAGAGACACCAAACTTGGCATGCTGATAGACAACCATAAGACCTTTCAAAACATTTCATTTTGAATGACCTTGACTCAAGGTCAAGGTCACTAACGCTGTCTGTCTGAAAATTTTACATTGGCATTTTCACGGAATCTACAAAGACCAGAGGTTTGAAACTTTGCATGATGATAAACATTGATCAGAACTTTACAGATATACATGTATGCAATCGCCTTGTGTCAAGGTCAAGGCCATACAAGCTATTTTTGTGAAACCTTAACATTGCCATTTTCTCAGAAATAACAAACAGCAGAGGCACCAAACTTGGCGTGCTGATAGACAGTGATAAGAACTATGCACACATACCATTTTAAATGACCTTGACCCAAGGTCAAGGTCATTAAAGCAGTCTGGAAATTTTTACATTTGCATTTTTTTCGGAATCTAGAAGAACCAGAAGTATCAAACTTTGCATGATGATAGACATTGGCAACACCTTCACTGACATACCTGTGTTCAATGACTTTTAGTCAAGGTCAAGGCCATGCAAGCTGTTTTTGGGAAGCTTTAACCTTGGCATTTTCTCTGAAACAACAAACAGCTGAGGCACCAAATAGGGCATGATGATAGACTGCAATGAGACCTACCTTTTTGAATGACCTTGACTGAAGGTCAAGGTCATTAACGCTGTCTGTTGTGAATTTTAACATTACCGTTTTCGGAGGAACTACAAATACTAGAGGCGTCAAACTTGGCATAATAATAGACATTGATGTGATCTCATTTTAATGACCTTGACCCAAGGTCAAGGCCATGCAAACTGTTTGGGGGGAAAATTGTAATATTGCCAGGAACTTGGAACGCCAGAGACACTTTACTTGCCGTGATGATAGTGATAAGAGCTTTACAAACATACACTTGTGAATGACCTTGACCCTTGTCACAAGGGAGCCATGGAGGCTTTTGCCTCTCTAGTTGCATAATTGTGGTGCAAACAAACGTGCCCAATTGTTCAGGGGTGGTCATTGGTGTAGCGGTAATGTCTCCTGCCACCTGTGCAACAGATTGGGGGTTCAGTTCCCCCCCTTAGACATCAGATATTACAGGTGAAGTATCTGGCAGCATTTGTTCGGGCCGACCATTTGGGATTATCTCCCCCGCTGCTTTGGAAATGTTCAGCCCACAAAATTTCCAAAATAAAATGCAGTTATAAATTCTGAAACATTAACAGCTGAGCTGAACCCATCACCCTGTGATTGTAATGTTTTTCTGGCTGGTGTATGAGAGAGTGTGTGTGATTCACGTGAACACGCATGTTGGGTTCATTTTTTGGCACTTTGAGGCAAGGAACTGGGTAAAGCTACTACGCAAGACACGGTTATTGTGCTAGACAGTGAAGTCCTGACGATCAGCTGCTTTGACAGTAACGTGGTTCAGATTCCAAAGATTAGGAAAGGAACTGTCCAGGCACAAATGTATGGAAACTATGGCAGGATACTGCACATACTTTCATATATTTTCTCTTTGTTCTTCAAGAAATCCTAAATCTTGTGAAGTATGAGGAGAATCCCCTACATGGTCCAACCCTTGTCGTGGGGTAGTGGCTTGTGTACCTCAATGACCCAGAGAACTATGCCAGCAGGAGCACATGCTCCTGGCAGGGTCACCCAAGCTGGACAGGTCGAAGGGTAGAGGTCAGACGAATGTGGACCACCTCTCCAAGAGGCTAAACGGGTTTGCGTAGGGTTAACAGCCCTACCTGTAAAAAACATAACGTTACAAAAGCATCGACAGCAACAAACCGAGACATTCACCTGGGCGAGGAAGGGTCTCCATCCCGGAGACCTATGACGCATTGCAGTGAAAGCCGAAAGGAAGCTGCAAGGCCGACCCCCCTTCTAACACCCAGGACAACAACGAGAGTAGCCACATGGAACATCAGGACAATGTATGAAGTAGGAAGGACCATACAAGTAGCAAGAGAGATGAAGAACTACAAGATAGGAGTACTGGGACTGAGTGAGACAAGGTGGCTACAGACAGGACAGCTGAGATTTTCATCGGGAGAGCAATTGCTGTACTCTGGACACACAGAGGATGGAGCCCCCCACACTGAGGGCGTGGCCCTGATGCTGGCACCGGAGGCACAGCGGGCACTCATCGGCTGGGAACCTGTCAACTCCCGCATCATCACAGCCAAATTCATCACCAAGAAAAAAGACATCAAGCTGAACATCATCCAGTGCTACGCTCCCACCAATGATGCGGAAGAGGAGAAAAAAGATGACTTCTACCAACAACTGCAGACAGTGATAGACAGAGGAGGAGCCAAGGACATGACCATACTGATGGGAGACTTCAACGCCAAGATTGGATCAGACAACACAGGCTATGAGGACACCATGGGAACACACGGACTGGGACAGATGAACGAAAATGGCGAGCGCTTTGCAGACTTTTGTGCCCTGAACCAGCTAGTGATAGGAGGCAGCATCTTCCCACACAAGCGCATCCACAAGGCCACATGGAGATCGCCGGACCATGTCACGGAGAACCAGATTGATCACATCTGCATCATCCGGAAGTTCAGGAGATCGTGGCGGGATGTGCGCGTGATGAGGGGTGCCGATGTATCATCAGACCACCACCTTCTTGCAACAACATTGAGACTTCGGCTTAAGAGGCACACCAACGCCAACAGCACACGGACCAGGTACAACGTTGGACTTCTCAGGAACACAGACACACAAGCAGCATTCTGGATCAGCCTTTCCAACAGGTTCCAGCCACTGCAAGACCTGATAGAAGACAGTGAAATGGACATCGAGACACAGTGGGAACACAGCAAGAAACTCTGGCACGACACATGCGAAGAGGTCCTTGGCAAGAGAAAGACCCAACATAAGGAATGGATCTCTGCTGATACCATCCAGAAGCTGAAAGTTAGGAAAGAGAAGAAAACTGCACTGAACACGAGCCGAACAAGAAGAGCTAAGGCAAAGGCACAAGAGGAATACACAGCAGCTGACAGAGAAGTGAAGAGGAGCACCAGGAAGGACAAGAGGGACTACATCGACAACCTGGCCAGTCAAGCAGAGGAAGCAGCCCGACAAGGGAATCTAAAAGACCTGTACCAGGTGACCAAGAAGCTCGCGGGCAAATTTCAGCAGACAGACAAACCAGTGAAGGACAAGAACGGGCACCCACTGACAACAACTGAGGAACAGCTGAAGCGATGGGCAGAACACTTCAGGGAGCTGTTAAATCGCCCCATCCCTGAAACACCACCAGACATCCCACCAGCTGAGACAGAACTACCCATCAACTGCGACAAGCCCTCTAAGGCGGAGATCAGGAAAGCCATCATGACACTGAGAAATGGGAAAGCTGCAGGGCCGGACGAGATACCAGCAGAAGCCATTAAAGCAGACAGAGAGACAGCCGTCAACATGCTGCACAGCCTGTTCAGCAAGATCTGGGAGAAGGAAGAGGTGCCAGCCCAGTGGAAAGAAGGGATCGTCATCAAGCTGCCAAAGAAAGGGGACCTCAGGGACTGCAGCAACTACCGAGGGATCATGCTCCTGTCAGTGCCAGGCAAGGTTCTCAACAGAATTCTACTGGAGAGGATGAGAGAGGCAGTCGACCCCATGCTCCGAGACCAGCAGGCAGGCTTTCGCAGGAACAGGTCCTGCGCTGACCAGATTGCCAGCCTACGCATCATTGTGGAGCAGTCACTGGAGTGGAACTCCCCCCTCTACCTCAACTTCATAGACTATGAGAAGGCCTTCGACAGTGTAGACAGAGAGGCGCTGTGGAAGCTGCTAAGGCACTATGGAGTTCCCGGGAAGATCATCTCCCTGATCCAGTGCACCTACCAAGACATGAGCTGCAGGATTTCCCATGCCGGCCAGTTGTCAGAAAGCTTCGAGGTGAAGACCGGAGTCCGCCAGGGATGCCTGTTGTCCCCGTTTCTCTTCCTCCTGGTCATCGACTGGATCATGAAGACCACTACAGCAGGCAGGAAAAACGGGATACAGTGGACGCTCTGGACGCAGCTGGATGACCTCGACTTCGCGGACGACCTGGCGCTCCTGTCTCACAGCCACAGCCAGATGCAGGACAAGACTACGTGCCTGGAAGCCACATCAGCCGGAACAGGGCTCAAGATCAACAGGAAGAAAACCGAGCTGATGAAGATCAACACCACTGCCAACACACCAGTCACAGTCGGTGGAGAGCCCATCAGGGAGGTGGAGTCTTTTGTCTACCTGGGGAGTGTGGTTGATGGACAGGGAGGCACAGACCGAGACGTCACAGCCAGAATCGGCAAGGCAAGGGCAGCAATGGTCATGCTGAAGAACGTCTGGGCATCCAAAGTTGTCAGCATAAGAACCAAACTTCGCATCTTCAACTCCAACGTGAAGTCAGTTCTGCTCTACGGATGCGAAACATGGAGGACAACGAAGACAATGCAGCAGAAGATCCAGACATTTCTCAACACCTGTCTGAGGCGCATCTTCAACATCCGATGGCCAGAGAAGATCCGGAATGAAGAGCTGTGGGAGCGAGCGGGGCAGGAACCAGTGGCCAAGCAGATCCTGCGGAGGAAGTGGGGCTGGATTGGACACACCCTCAGGAAGCCAGCATCCAGCACCACACGCCAAGCCCTGACATGGAACCCGCAGGGGAAAAGGAAGAGAGGCCGGCCTCGCAACAGCTGGAGGCGGGACACTGAGGCAGAGCTATGTAAGCAGGGGACCAACTGGACTGGAGTGGCAAGACTAGCCCAGAACAGAGTGCGATGGCGAAGGGTTGTCGATGGCCTATGCTCCACGTGGAGCCAAGGGCCTAAGTAAGTAAGTAATGAGGAGAATCACACTACACATGGCCTGCACCAAGGCCCACGAGAATTATCTGAACCCACAACCCAATTCATGCGAAGCTTCTTGAATGTTCCGTTGTGAGTAATGTCCTAGCACTTACACGTTTTAAAAACAAGGATTGCTTTGATTTTCCTGCTACATGTAATATAACTTGATTTACTTTACAGGGGAATCGGATAGACGACTACACCTGAGTGGCGATGAGTCCTCAGATGACCTGGATGAGGCCCCTGCGTTCCTTGGTTCGAGACGAGCACACAGGTAAAATGTTTGCTGAGCTTGGCTTTTTAGAAGTAGAAAAACATACACCGTTAGACACTTTTTTTTTTTTTTTGGTCAGTCATATCAGTAGAACAAACAAATAGATGATAAGAAATTTTAGAGGTTTTGTAAAGCTGATAAATGTGTAGTCACAAAGATAATCAGGCGGCTTTGTCCAGTGTTGTGTTTGGTCCGACAGGACTGTAGATTTCAAGCCAAGGTAACTGCGTAATGTCTTCAAGACAGACTCTTTGTGTTGCTGTTAACTCACAGCTTTTAGGTTGCTTACGCAACGTTTCAGTCAGGATTCTGTCACCATGCTGTCAGAGGATTTTTGTGTTTAAACCACTCGCCAGTGCAAACTTTCAGTGAGTTAACTATGAGTGCTTTACGTCCGAAAATAGTAATGAAACAGAGAGCGAAAGTGTGAGTTATGACTTTCCATAACCCACTCAGTGGTTTACGAGTTCACGAAAACACACCCCAGTTACGTCATCAGTCAGAAAGTGCGTCATTTCATACATTTTGAACTCAAACGTCACAACCGGTGCACAGTTATTTTGCTCAGTTTTGGGGGTGAAATTTTGTTTTCCTTGGATCACGTTAAAAAAAAAAAAATGATAGCACAGAAAATTCTCTGCAAGGTATATGCGGATGCACTTTTCAGCGTCAGCACATGAGCACATGCTTTGAATGATATTTTTCTTAACTTCAAGCAATTTCAACTGCCCTACGCATCATTTCCTCACAAGTCAGCGCGCAGAATTTTGAGGGGGTACAAAAGTCACTAGTCGCCCTACCAAAAAAATGAAATGTCGCAGAAAATGTATGTGACTAGAGCAGTAGAGGTAAGAGCCTGAATGCTGGTGGTATAAATGGCTTACAGATTAGTTCTCGTGATAGACAATCAAACCATCTCAGGGTTAGTCTTTCCCCATAAACCACTCACACTAATCATGTAAGCTCTGTATATACAGTATAAATTTTTGTCCTTTGTAGCTCCAGGCCTCTGGTTTCATCGCTGTCTGACAGCGACACATCCAGTCCGGAAAAAACGGCTGAGGTAAGTTGACACATGGGCAAATTTTGTTAGATTTCCTTTCCAAACTTTGTTATTTTGCTTTGTGCTTGTATACTTGCTTGCACCTGAACGTGTAGGGGCTTTTTTTTTTGCTTTTTTTTTTAATTTGTCAGAGTTTTCATGTGCCTGTAAATTCATCAAAATTTTACCCAGTTTCCCTGAAAGGTGGTTAGAGTTATCACCAGGGTGTGTGTGTTTTGCATTAATGTACAAGCATTTCTCATACATCATACTCCCCACCCTGATAGGCATTACATTCACCCTGTTTACTAGTGTAGCGTGTTCATGCATGCCTGAATTTGTTTTCACAGGAAGGCCGTGGGAGCGCGGACCCTGTATTCTGTGCTGATCCCTCAGGGTCCCAGGCTGGATCATCTTCACAGCAGCCTTCAGCCTTTTCTTTGGACTCCCTTCTTCGGGACAAAAAGGAAACTGTAAGATAATTGATATCTTTTAATGAAATGATAATGTATTTTGCTTTTCTCCTTTTTCCTCTCCACACTCACAAGCTGTTGACATGTTCTATGCTCACTTATCTTACACTCTGTATATCTTTCATCTCTCTGGCATATATGTGCAGCTGTTGCTTGAACATTTTTCACACAGCAGACGGCAAACTCTTATAGCATATACTGATCGTAGATGTATTTCAGGGTTTTTTGGTTTGTTTGTTTTTTTGTTGTTTTTTTAAATACAAAGTACAGTCTCGGGGGGGATGCTTTATAGTAGTTTTGTTTGGGGGGGGGGGGGGGACATGTTTGTTTTCTTTTCCTTCCTTTTTTTGCATACAAAGAAGCTTTGATTATAATCAATTGCTAGAAAACATACATTCATACCTTTAATGCACTTTCGTGTTCTGCATGGTGTGTATCCCATAGGTATTTTCATTGATGATGTTGATAATCTTTTTCTTTTTTTTCCGCTTGGAACATTGAACTTACAGGATGCCTTGGAAGAGGAGATGAAAGTCATGCAGGCAGAGCTTAGGGTAAGTTCCACTAATGCAGTTATTTGTTGTTTACCTACAGTTACTTGTGCTATGTTGTTGTTGGGATTTTATTTTATTTTTTTTATTTATTTATTTATTTATTTATTTATTTTTTATTATTATTTTTTTTTATTTTTTTTTTGGGGGGGGGGGGTGGGTGTTTGTTGCATGTACTTGTTTGTTTGTGTTTTGGGTTGTTGGTTGGTTTTTGGTGGTGGTTTAGCTGTCACTTGTTTCTCAGTTGAAGTACACAATGGTGCACACTTTGTAAAGTTTGATTCAGTTCCTGGCAGAATCATACCACAAAACCATGGCCAAGACATCTCTATTATAAGGTGTTAATGATTAAATAGCATGTCATGTGCTTGTGCATGTCAATTCTGCTTATTGTTTTAGAGACAAAAGTATTGTGTACATGTATTATGTATGCGGTGGTACACACAAGTTGATACATGGCATCTAACTTATTCTTTACAGGCAGGAATACTTAAAGGTGGCATTGAAGCTCTGGAAAAAGAAGAGAACAGTGATGACGAAGATGGTATGTGTCCAGTAGCGGCAACTGAAATTGAAGTATTTTCTTATCAGAACATGGAGCAAGAAGAAATGTGCCCCCCCCCCCCCAAAAAAAAAAAACACAAAAAAACCAAACAAAAACAAACAAAAACAAAACCAAAAACCAAACAAACAAACAAACAAAAAAACGCTCAGTCTCGTGCTGTAGTTCTGCCTGCTTATTATTGTCTTACTTTTAGAGATGTTACTTGACTCTCATGAGGTCACTAGGTGTGGTTTCACTAGTGAAAGCAGATGGGCTAAACCATTTGAAATGCTGATTTGATAGTGTGGCAGCTGCGGAGCCAGGCTATAAAAGCATCTGTGATGTTTATCACTGCTGTGACATATACATGTGTTACTTTAATTGTTAAGAGCCCGAGCCTGACCACCTGCTGCCAGCTATTATATAATAAGACTGGTTAACAAGAATTAGCCACTGCAAACCAGTAGCAGCCACTTCAAGCCACTATTGCACAAGGCATCAATCAATCAATCAATCAATTGCACTTTATTCATCCCGAAACGGGCAATTAAGATTGAGACAGGCTCAGTATAAATCAACAAATAAATAAATAAGAACAGTCAATATTAATCACAGACTCAAGTAACTTAAAAAGCGTAAGAGTTCATTTATAAGCTGAACGCTGGGCTTTGCTTTGACTGTGATGTATCCACTATTTAGTCGCAGCCACATATTGATGGAAAGACTTACTTCGTCACCCTGTGTCCTTTTCCATGTCCTTGGTAATATAGACGTGTAAGCATGTATGAAATCTGTGAGCAGCATGCTGAAGATGTACATGTACAATTAAACTGACGATAATTAAGCTAGGCTCATGTTTCCAGGGAACTACTTTGTGGATGTGATCAGTCGTTGATATAGTGCTTCGGTCCCTGTTTGCTTGTTTGAATCGGCGGAGAGGTTTGGGCTGCTTACGAGTGAATAACACGATCACAGTATACAGATGCAGATTGACCTACTTGCATATAGTGATTATCAACCGTGGCAGAGGTTAGATGAGAGGTGAAATCGTCGCGTGTGGTTGGATGTGGGCCTTCCCTGCTGGGCCCAAGGCCACTGCAGATAGCATACTAGTGGCTTGAAGTGGCTTATAGTGATCTGAAGATTTCAAGTGCACTTGCGATTTTGGCACGGTTGTCTAAGAGTTAAATGTATTCATTGTCATTTACTCACTTCCATGTAGCAGATGTTGCAGCTGTATTATGCCTGACCTGCTTTGTGTGCTCTGTGTGCAGAGAACTTCACAACTGAGCAGAGAGATGTGCTGAGTCGGGTAAGCGATGATATTGCGGTAGTGCTTTTGTGTTTGTTGCAGGTTGTAAAAATTCTCACTGTTGGAACTTCAGCCTGGGGAGTTTTCAGTCATTTGGCAGATTTCAGCCAAATTTCCTATCCTTTGAACAAGGGAAAAAAAATCGGCCGAAAGTTTCAGCCGAAGAAAAGGAAGGGGGAGAAAGGTTGCATGCAGGTCATGTGTACACATATAATGCCATATGAGACAGTCTAACTTCATGTTTGAAGACTTGCGTATCAATACCAGGGCAGTTCTTTACTTTCGGGTGCCAGAAGAGGCTACTAAATGCCTTTAAAAATGCTAAAATAGTTTTCTGAAGTGGGGCGTTGCCCCAGTGGTCCCCCAACAGGGCAGTGCCTCTGCGCCACAGCCTAGGTTTCAGTCCTTTTTTTTTTTTTCCTCAGCAGTTCCCCAGCCTGTGAAACATAGTGATCTGCAAATTAACAAGAGTTTGTTTTTTAGTGTGTTTTGTGAGTGAAAAAATGTGATGGGTTAGATTTTTATTACTCCAAACCTGTTGTGCACAGGAGGTTGATTACAGGACCAGTAGACAATTTTTCAGGCAAGTTTAGTAGACCTGGTAACTTGCATGCTGACTGGTAAGGTTGCATGACATTTCCCCAGCTTTGCTGCTGCTAGAAGACTGTCGGCTAGCATGTGTCAGTCTTACTGACTCTCTTGGCTTTTTGTTTTTGTTTTGTTTGTTTTCTAAGCTCCAGATGGAGGATCGTCAAATAGCTGACTGTCACCCTGGTGAGCAGGTTCTGCAGGCAGAGCAGTGTGGGAGATTGTTCACCGAGTCTATCTCACCGGCCCAGTGTGGTTTTAAAAATAGCAGAGGCAGCAGTTTAGAGCGACTGCTTGACCGCCTTCAGCCAGGTAGTTTATCTGACCTCTCTCTCTGTTCTTCTGTCCAGTGGCCACAAACGTAAGCAGCTTAAGTGGAAAATCAATCAGGTGGAAATCTTCGTTTGCCATGGCATTTGGTTTAACCACTGAAGTTACATAGCACAGATTGTTTTGTCATTTCTGATGCATGCGTTAAAATTTGCAGTGCATTACTCTTGTATGATTGTAATTTATGACAAAAGTAGTCGTAGTTTTGACTAGTTAGCCATAGGAGGGATACAGTTAAAACTGAACAGGATATGCTGTCGCTTTCCTCTACAGTCTCTTGTTAGGCCAACTGTTGTGGGTTCTGCCCAGGTACTCACGCTCCGCTTTGAAAATGACCATCCCGCAAAATAAAAATCTAAAAGTCCAAAACGTGAATAACTGATCTGACTATTCACACTGTAATGTGTTTATGCCGGGTGAGGGACAGAGTGTGTGTGAATCAAGTGTACACGCATATTGTATTCACCTCATGGTGCTTTCAGCGAAACAGTTGGGTAAAGCGCCTATTATTATTATTATTATGTGTCCACTTGTAGACAGAGAGCCGTAGATGTATAAAACACATTATGTTCCAGAATTTGTTACGGATATTTTGTCATCTGACATCATCCCCATGACAATCCGCTCCCTGCCATCCCAGGAACAAGTTCTATGCTGGCTTTTCTTACTCGGTGAGTTTCTTATTGTCTGTAGTAACATTTTCTGGTCCCCGCTGGTCTCTTTTTCTGTGCCTCCTAGTGGTCATTGAGCTTGAAAATGTAGGACTGAGGACGGGTGAGCTATTGCTGTTTTCTTCTCGCCAGCAGCCTTTTTATAGTAGTGAACAGAGGTTTATTTTCAGGGACAGTAAGACAATTGAATTGTGTATCCAAAGACATACATAACTGTTAAGAATGTCTCCGGTGTATCGTAATGACCCTGACTTTTTGACCGTCCTTCCTTTTTGACCGTCCTTCCTTTACAGCCACAGTGCAAAATCTAGGGAACTTAGATAAAGTTTGCCTTACATGCATGGGTTGGTTCACAACAGACATAGTTAGGATGATGCACCTGCGGCAGGGTACTCACACAGTTATCCAATTTCATCCGTTCCCATTCAGCATCAGTGCACAGTGATGGGCTTGTGGTACTCAAGTGTGGCGACCAGATTCAGGAGGTGCTACAGTGGCAGCTGGAGGAGGTCATGGGCAGTGGACCGGTTCATCACACCTGGGCGCCCAGCATTAAGGATGTCTTCCGTTTGTTTGTCAACTGGGGTGAGTTTCTTGAGTTTGTGACATTTGGTGAATTGATGGAGATTTTGGCTGTCCACAGTGTTGTAAGTTGTACAGGTTTCAGGTTTTATTTCTGGAGGGTTGTGTGTGTGTGTGTGTGTGTGTGTGTGTGTGTGTGTGTGTGTGTGTGTGTGTGTGTGTGTGTGTGCCAGTTATTTTATTTTTGCAGTGTGTTCCCCCCTTGTTTGTCTTCATTCTCTCTCACGTAAAGTACTTTCAGCTTGCTGCCGTGGGCATACTGTACTGCAGAAGTTGCCATTTTCTTATTGTTCATTGCCACCTTTTGCTCTGTTTGACTAGGTGCTGTGCCTGAAGACCTGCTCTTTGATGAAACTGTCCTGGGGCCTAAACAGATCAGGTATGCCAGGAGATGGTAGCTAATGATTTAAGTGAATGGTCAAAATTAAAAGTGAATTAACAAACCAAGGGGATGGGTGATAGTGGATGGTATCTTCTCTGTTTCAGATCGTTGGCAGCTAATGGTTCATTTGTTGCCTGCAAACGGTTTGTGTGCAGTGTAGTGCTGAGAATTGTTGAGATCACTAAGTCTTTGTTTTATGCACGGTAGGGAGGTGCTTCCAGTTCCAGCTGAGGATGTTCCCCCTTTGCAACAGCCGCTGAAGATCTACAAGAGGAACGTGCAGTCTGTACTCCAGATTCTTTCAGCCTGTCTCCAGTCCAGGTTTGTCCAAACACATACACGCACATTTTATATATTGAGAATAAAAGATGAAAATACACACTGTCTTTGTGGTACAAAACATATGTCACTGTGGTACTCATGTGTTTACCCACAGGAAATTTTGTTCAGTGAAAAAACAAATGTACTTTCCAAGAATTTTTACTTAAAAAATAAAGTCAGGGTATTTTCTGTTTACAAATGAATTGTCACCTCCGTGTAGTGCAGTTTTTGTTTTGCTTCCAGGTTTATGCTAGGTAATATTGCTGTCTAAAGTGAAGTGTGTTGATATTTCAGACCAGCATACAGCATCCAGGAGCTGACACATCTTCTCTTGATGGTCTGTCGAGTGGCACTGGATTCCTCTCTGTGCGAGTAAGAGTGTTTTTCTTGTCAGCAGACGTGCTCTAACAGCCTCTGCACTTCAAGGCAGCTTTGGTTAGCTTGTATGATGGACCATTGGAAGTTTGTTTTTGGGGGGTTGGGGAGGGGTTAGGCACACTTAGGGCCAATAACTACCACCACCACCACCACCACCACCTCTTATGATGTTGAAATATAAATTGATAGTGAAGCAGCCCTTGTATGTTGGAATGCTGTGACCTTTGGGTGACTTATTGAATGACCTTATGTTTATTTTGACTTACTTGTATATTAAGAACTTTAATGACTGTTTCGTATTTGTGTCTCTTCATAATGAACAGAGCATGTGTGAGTCTAAAGACAATTTTCTGTTTTAGAGTTTATTTCTTAAAACAGACAATACGGTGTTTTGAATGGAATTGGATTGAATTGAAAGTTACATTACACATGACATTTTGTAAGATGCATCATTGACACTTTGCCATATGCTTGCAGTCAGAGTTCACTGTACGAGCTGCAAGTGTGTACGTCATCCATACTGGAGTGTTACAGTGCCAGTCAGTGGCATTCCTCGGTCAGTACACAACTGTCTAGACAAACAACAGATATAACCAACAAGATTTGTTCAAAGGAAAATCAGTTAAAAGAAAATAAATTAATAAATGTCCTACTTCTTTTTCTTTTTCCTAGCTTTTTCAGCTTTAACAAGCTCTTTACACAAACATGTTATGCATTCATGCTAGACAAGCTGTTGTTTTTTAATGCATTCTCAGGGTGCATTGTTGTTGAATGCATTAACAGGGTGCATTGGAGGCTTTATCTATGGTTGAATGTGTCATGTTGGATGCATGTCTCTGTACGCAGGGAGTCAAAATTTCTTCTTTTGTTTTGTAGAGCAGGCATGACAATGTGAGGTTTTTCAATTTTTTTTCTGATCGGGATTTTATGACGGTTGAACTGATGAGAATTATCCTTGGTCATCTTCCACTGTCTTCAGGTCCCACCGTTATGTTGTCGGCTGAGTACATTGACAGACCACCACCACAACCAGGTGCATTTAACACAGCTGTTTCCTGCCGCCTCCAAACGCTGTCTGTACCTCCGGCAGCGCCTGGCATACGTAATGCTATTTAATGCCTTGCCCAGGAGGTTAGGAGACGGCAGCATTACCGATGAAGGCATCACCAACTTTCAGGTGGGTTTTGGTGATGTGTGCTCTGCACACCTTTTACACTGTCAAAATACTATCTTAAAACAATGGATAACAAGGAAACTGCTAGAAGAGGGCACCCGGTCTCAACATAAGAAATCACAAGTATGTGTTCCAAAACTGTCAAGCGCATGTTGCAAAATTTTCAAAATGTTTACAACATTAAGCTGCTTTTCATTTTCTGTTAATGTTTTTGCACTTATGTGGACTAGTTGTCTGACAATAAAATTTTAATGTTTTCAACATATATGTTTCCATGAGTGTGAATGCTGGTAGGAACATTAGGTGTAGTAGTCCCTCTTCATTTTCTGCTTTTAGTAGAATGTTTGCCACTTGATGCAGATTTCTTGCCTGACAACAGACATATTTTCCGTGCTTTTGTGTTCGAGCTCTGCTGGTGCATCTGAGTGTCAGTTTGGTGTGATTTTGGGGGAAAACCAGTAAATTCACTGATTAACTGTCCACAGCTGAAGGACGTGGTTTGCTTGGTGCCCAGGATGCGGATGTTCCTGGAGACGGATCTGTACCGCTTGTCCAGCCTGGTCTATCTTCTGGACACCTGCGTGGGCTCGGCCTTCATGCTCTTCACACAGCAGGTCAGCAGTGTTCTGTCTGCATACGTGTTTATATACATGTGCGCATTGCTGTGTCCTTTGAGCATGATATTGACCTGACTTGAATAAGACCAGGAATTCTCAGTTTCAAGATAGCATGCGCACACGCGCGCACACACACACAATGCTGTCAAGATGAGAGCAGGATAAAACAAACTGATTATTTTAATATGACTTTGTCTTCATCATAAACAAAGGACAGAAGGATAACATGTCATTCTCAGTCACTCCCAGTATTGGAACTAAGCCGAAAAGTCATGTTCTCTCTAGTGCACAGCATGGGTTCGGGAGAGCCAGCAAACTGCCTCAAGGCTGAGGTAGATTTTGGGGGTTCGTCACTGACCTGACTCACATATGATCTCATTAAGATCACGATCATCCTCAGATGCTTTACTGTGTATTTTATGTTCCCTTGATCTAAGATTTAATCTTTTCTTCATCTGACAGAAACAGCTGTATGAACTGATTGAGGCTGTTCGCTACATGGTGTCGGACATGAGGGACAATGTACGCAGACTGGACCTAATTAGGGTGAGCGTGCATCCGTTACTGCTGATTGCTGCTTTTACAGTTGAATATGATTCATTGGAACTAATGGAAAGCTGAAAAGTCCTCAAAACGTTACATTTTGACAGAGCTTGTAGGACATCCTGGTGTTTAATTTTGCTCTGCTGATTCAATGCGGGTTGTGAGATTAAAGATAATATACCAGTTCAAGCTTCTTTCCTTTTTTTATTTTAATTTTTTTGTCTTGTCTTTATTTCTTTTTTGGCATTTTCACGCGGGACTACAGACATACATCAACAGAAACAATAACATTGACAGTACAGTGAGAGCACAGTCGGTATATTACTATATACAGATGGGTTGAAGATAGCATTAGTATCAAAAGAATTTTTGAACTACAAAGGACAGGGTAAGCATTTACTAATCTTTTTTTCTTTGTATGTGTGTGTGGCGGGGGGGGGGGGGGGGGTACAGCATTTCTAGCATTTAAACTTAAAGACAGCACACTAGCTTTGTCATTAATCAATTGTTAAAATAATTATTTTTATTTCTTCAGGTGAAAGATGTGCTGGTTCGCATGTGCAGCAAGTGGGATCTTGCACTGAAGTCAAGCAACATCCGCCAGGTAAAACATCACATACTCACCCACCCTCTCTATCTCTCTCTTGTTTTGTCTTCCAACACACACACACACACACACTCTCTCTCTCTCACTCTCTCTGTCTCTGTCTCTCTCTCTCTCTCTTGAAGTACTGGTCACCTTAATTCATTCATCTGCGGCAGCTCCCTAAGGCATGACACACCAACCACAGAAGCACAAGCTTGCATACACACACATGCAGCGATCGTCAAATGCGCTCGCCCGCTCGCTTTCGCTACCAAATTTACCGTCGGGCTAGTGAAAGCTCCGGTAGCGGTAGCCCGAATGGCGAGCAGGAATTCTGAGATGAATCAGAACCTAGCAGCCACTCCGGCTTCCAGAATTTTTTTCGGGCTACTAGTTTTGTTCAGGGCGGTAGCCCGAATGGCCACCATGGTCCTGACACATTTGACGATCGCTGCACACGCATGCATGCACGCACCAGAGGCTCTGTTGTTGTGCAGTACTCTCTTGCTTCACACATACACACACATTCGCACCCCCTTCCCCACACACGCACACACTGCTGTTGTGCAGTACTAAAGTCAAAGGACAGACTGCAGATTTCACAGTCTTTGGTTTGACAGTTCTTTTCTTCCTGTTTTTCCTCCACAGAGAAAGATCTTTGCATGCTACTCCAGCCAGGATTCCCCCGCCAAGATGGAGACACTGCATGCATCAAGCCAAGATGATTACAGCGATGATGATGATGCTGATGTAAGCTCTTGCTCAGCTGATGAGGAGGATGAGGAGACGATGGAGGTTGAGAGTGGAGAACAGTCTATGCCTGGTACAGCTGGAGTTCCCGCCTGGCTCAAAACAGGGCCTCCGCCAGACAGTGCTGTTTTGACCCGTGACGGTGGTGACAGTGCTACTCAGGTGCTGCGTGATGATGATTACGGTCACAGAGTGAAGCGGGTTAAACCAGACGTGGAACAGTCTCAGCGAGACCACGCCAGCAGTGATGAAGACAGTTTGCCAGAGTTGTACCCTACACTCTGACTCATCTAGTCTGCTAGACTTTGAACAGTTTCAGAGAGATTGCACTAGCACTTCCCAATGTTGAAGAGGAGTTGGGTCGCTACTGGATTCAGTCGTAGGGGAAGGACATGATGTTTCAAGCACAGCTGTCACAAAGAAAATCCGGATGTTCATGAACAGAGACTGTGTGAGTTGGTTTTCATGTATAGAACAGTCATGAATTTATCAGTCAAGGTGATTCGACATTCCAGAATTTTCACTGTGCATGTTACAGTTGAAGAATGCACTTTTCCCAAGATGCTTACAATTCAAGAATTTGGTGTATATTACATGTACTATTGGCTGCTGATTGAGGGTTTCCATGAAGCCATGTTTTTGTTTTTCTGGGACAGAGTTATGGGACCACTGCCATGATGATCTTTTCAGCAATGCATGTACATGTATTGTGGTTTTGTGCTAGTCACTATTCAGGCTGTTTCAGCGCTCCATGACTTGTTTATCTGTGTGTGTGTGTGTGTGTGTGTGTGTGTGTGTGTGTGACTGAGTGAAAATGGTAATCAACATCGTTTAAAGGGGTTTTGTGTGTGTGTGTATGTTTGGAGATTTGAAATTTTTTTGTGTGTTTTCTTGAGGGTTTTTTTTTTTTTTTTTTGTTCTCAATTTTTTGGCTCCCTTGTGAAACAATGGGAGTCTATGTAATAACCCTCCGTCGTCTGTCTGTCTGTCTGTCTGTGTGTGTGTGTGTGTGTGTGTGTGTGTGTGTGTGTGTCCAGAAAACTTTAACGTTGTCGTTTTCTCAGAAACTACAAACAGCAGAGACACCAAACTTGGCATGCTGATAGACAACCATAAGACCTTTCAAAACATATCATTTTGAATGACCTTGGGTCAAGGTCACTAACGCTGTCTGTTTGAAAATTTTACATTGGCATTTTCACGGAATCTACAAAGACCAGAGCTTTGAAACTTTGCATGATGATAGACATTGATAAGAACTTTACAGTTATGCATGTATTCAATGGCCTTGTGTCAAGGTCAAGGCCATACAAGCTATTTTTGTGAAACCTTAACATTGGCATTTTCTCAGAAATAACAAAGAGCAGAGGCGCCAAACTTGGCGTGCTGATAGACAGTGAAAAGACCTATGCAAACAAACCATTTTGAATGACCTTGACCCAAGGTCAAGGTCAATGAAGCAGTCTGTTTGGAAATTTTTATATTTGCATTTTTTTGGAATCTAGAAGAACCAGAAGCATCAAACTTTGCATGATGATAGACATTGGCAACACCTTCACTGACATACCTGTGTTCAATGACTTTTAGTCAAGGTCAAGGCCATGCAGGCTGTTTTGGGGAAACTTTAACCTTGGCATTTTCTCTGAAACAACAGTTAAGGCACCAAACAAGGCATGATGATAGACCGCAATAAGACCTACCTTTCTGAATGACCTTGACTGAAGGTCAAGGTCATTAAAGCTGTCTGTTGTGAATTTTAACATTACCGTTTTCAGAGGAACTACAAATACTAGAGGTGTCAAACTTGGCATAATAATAGACATTGATGTAATCTCATTTTAATGACCTTGACCCAAGGTCAAGGCCATACAAACTGTTTCGGGGAAAATTGTAATATTGCCAGGAACTGGGAACGCCAGAGACACTTTACTTGCCATGATGATAGATAGTGATAAGAGCTTTACAAACATACACTTGTGAATGACCTTGACCCTTGTCACAAGGGAGCCATGGAGGCTTTTGCCTCTCTAGTTTTTCTCAGTATGGGTTGTATTGTCATACAGCTTGTGTGTGAAGAGCAGAGACATACAAGCTTCAGAAAAATATAAGCACTTAAAGACACCATCTGACTAAAACCAACCGTGTTAATATCTGAAAAGTAATGAATACTTTTCCTTTTTTTCCCTCTTGTAAACTGGAAGTGGCATGATTGTATTGTGCCAGCTGTAAACTTCTTGAATGACTAAGTGCCTATTTGTCAGCTCAGATGAGAAATGTCTCTGTTCTTGGTGCATTTTTTGGTGTTACTGCCAAAACATTGTGAACAGTTGTTGGTCGCCAGGTGAATAAATGTCACACGAGTTTGTTTTATGGCTTGTAATAGCTGGTGTAATACTCCATGAGAGGTACGGCGCTGCTGCTTGAGAAATGTGCAGATCTCAAACAAATACTCGCCTTAACTCGCAGCATCCCCTCTGTGTGTGTGTGTGTGTGTGTGTGTGAGAGAGAGGGCGGGAAAACGTGCGCTCTATTCATTCCCAAAGCAGCCAGGCGTGTCTACTTGGACGAAACTTTATGGATGAGAAAATAAACGAAGGGGCGCTACTATTTAATGTAATCAATGGAAGATAACCGACACCCCAAAACAACAGAAGCACACACCAGTTCTCCTGTTCCTCGAAACAGTGCGTCCATACGACTGCATGGCAGTTTCTGTGTCAGCACGTAGGTTTGCAAATTGCAACATCTTGGCTAGTGACATAACGCACACGCATTACCAGGGCAACAAGCTCACGAGGACAGGCATGCACGCTATCTGACGGTGACACAAGCGCTGCTGGTTCTCTCTCGTCTTGTATGGAACGGACCAGATCGGTTTCAGGAACAATCGGCGGGGAACGTACACTACTGGGTGAACAGTGCTGAAGTCGAGATCGTTTGCTGTATGTAGCTGTCTTGGTCGCCGAAGTCAGGAAGCCTGTTCGTGATTTCAGTTTCGATCACGGATCAGAGGTAAACTCACAGAAATTGCATTATCTGATGACAGTGTGTGTGTGTGTGTTTATGTATAAACTGTCGACACATTTTGACTGACTAAAAGAAAAGTAAACATCGCGGAAGGGGGTGAGGGGCTAAGAAACCCTAGCCTCGTTTTCTTGCCCAGGGACCGCTGCTACTCAGCTATAACTGAATTAAGATTTTAAAAAAAGACAAGGAGAAACGGACCCGTCTTACAAAAATGTTTCTCCAAATTTCATATTATTTTGCCTGTTTTGTTGTTATTGTTGCCGGTTCTCCCCTCTTCAAGTCCTACCAATGACATTAGATCCCGGGGGAGGGGAGGGGGGGGGGGGGCTGACTTCAATTCCGTGAACTAAACATTTCAGTCAGCCTCTAGCACTGAGATCGTCTGAGGATGCTTGTTCATGTCTTGTGATTTCCCTGCTGGCTTTGTGACTTCCCCGACTGAATTATTTTTCACATGAAATCTGGAAGATCTAGAGGGCTGGTAAAATGTCTGAGGCAGTGACGATACTTGCAGATTTTGTCTGTGAACCAAACATTTGACGTCAGCCTCACGCTGCTCGTCTGACAGATGATACTTCTTCATATCTTGTGATTTCCTTGTTGCTTTTTTACTTCCGTGACGGAATTAATTTTTACATAAAATCTGGAAGATCTAGAGAGCTGGTGAAACGTGGACTTGATTACTTTGGATTGTACTCAAGTTACGAAATTGCAAAATTGGAACTTTTTTGACCGGCGCTTCTCACAGAAACTTGAATAAAATATGTTTATCTAAAAGCTCTGTTATTCTTAATACTAAGGCTATAATAGTGCAGTAGTTCCTGTTATATGCGCAGTTTTCACACCTGACAAAAGTGCCGAGACGATGAGTAATTTGAAGGAGTCTTTTCACAGACCATGTGGCCTTCATGCTTATATGCAAACCACCCCTACCTGGGATTTTTTTTTTTTAACACGAAATCTGTCAGAGCTACAGAGCTGTGCTACGAATACAGTCAGTGTAATTGAATGAACTTCAAAAGTCTAGTAAATAAAGGAATTTGAACAATTTTTTTCGTAAAAAATACGTCACATGACCGATTTTTTTAAAAATGGGCAATAACTCTTCTAAAAATTTACACACACACACACACACACACACGTCTCACAACTCCCGCCAAAAAGAACGTAGCAGCATAGTGTGCACGTAGGGTGTCTACTTTGACGCAGATTTCGTTACGTCACTGTATGCGCGAAAGAATGTATTGTCTGGAGAAACGTCACAGTCTTGTTTTGTATCACTGAAACTTGCTGCGGCGCGCAGCGAAATCTGCCCCATCCCATAAAGTTGTTTCTCTGTATAAACAAAGACATTTGGCGCATCTTGGTAATGTAATGTCTTTGATATAAACAACTTCAAAAAACAACAACAACAAAAACCGCTTCATGGCATATCATATGGCCGCCTGCTCTAAGTCAGCCCAACCCGCCAAACGCAGGCGTTGGTGTAATATAATTATTTAAAGATTCATAACATGGTGTAATATGATTATTTTTAAGTTCATAATTATACTAAATTAGGTACATGCGACATCTTCAAAGACACAGATCTTTACGCCTTTTGTAAACAATTTTCGTCAAAGTTCTATGCTAAACAGACACACTGCAGTGCGCGGCACTTTCAATAGCGCAGCGGCTAAATCCGACGCTAGACCACCGCTCACCCCCCTGCCGTGCGATCGAAAAGACCAAAAAAAAAAACCCGTCCGGAGCTGTAAGGTCACACACACACACACACACACACACACACACACACACACACACACACACACACACACACATGTCTCACAACTCCCGCCAAAAAGAACGTAGCAGCATTGTGTGCACGTAAGGTGTCTACTTTGACGCAGATTTCGTTACGACACTGTCAAAAGCTGCTGCATTTGGCTTCGACCATCTGAACACAAGCGTGTCGGTACATGTATTTGTGCTTGTGTCCTGGTGGTGTGATCATGGACACCACCAAAAGAGCTCAGAACGATATGTGAACGTAATAATGTTAAAATTAGT